>CM031083.1:13751831-14267063 GCA_018257905.1 Gillenia trifoliata | reverse complement strand
TCAAGAAAATACCTTCAAATTGGTGCTCCAACAAAAATCCTATGCAAAAAACCTATACAAAATTAATTAATTTATGTTAATTACAATTCAAAAATAATTAAAAAATATTAAAAAATAAAAATTACCGTTAACGATTCCGGATGGTGGTGGTGGAGGAGGAGGAGGAGGACAAGAAATGGTGGTGGAGGAGGAAATAGAACCTAGCTTTGGGGAGAGAGAGAGAGAGAGAGATCTAGAGGGATAGAGAGTGAGATGATGAGGGAGATGAGTGAGATAGGGAGAGAAAGATGGAGATGAGTGAGATAGGGAGAGAGATTTGGAGGGAGAAATCCGAGAGGGAGAGCTTGAGAGGCAAATTTATAGAATTTTTATGCAAAAACTGCCTCTCGGGTTGAAGGTGGGGGATTAAATCTGGTAGGTTTTGGGTGACGAAAATATTCGTCGCCTAAAGTGATATTGTGGTCGCCTAAAGTCGCCACTTTGAGCGACGAAAGTTTAGGCGACGAATTATTTTGTCGCCCAAACGTTTGGCGCCACATTCTCTTTTTGCCGCCAGTTTTTCCATCTTTTGGGCGACGAATGTATTTATTCGTCGCCCATGTAAAGTTTAAGCGACAAATTACTTGGTCGCCTAAAGTTTTGTCGCCCAAAGTGATGTTTAGGCCACGAAAGATGGCTTCGCCTAAAGTATCGTCGCCTAAAGTTATGTTTAGGCGACGAAAGAGGTATTTCGTCGCCCAAAGTGATCTTGCCCGACGGAAAATTATTCGTCGCCTAAAGTTTTGTCGCCCAAGCTATTTTTTCTACTAGTGTTTAATTTGTAAACACACATACATACTTATTTCTTTAAATTTGAACCATTGAATATGTAGACCTTTTGTTCAAGATCATTCTGTACAAAAATTACTTCATTCATACATAAATAAGTCATTCTTTAGCAGATAAAAAAAAGAACGGTGTAGAGTACATTTCTTTAACTCATCAACCAACGGCCTCAAATAGACATCGATCGACTTTCCTGGATCTTCGGTGATTAATAGACTCATCATCGTAAATTCTTTTTTCATGCATTTCCAAGGCGACAAATTATAAGGAACTACGCCAATCGGGCAAGTGCTGTGGGTTTGGTTCAGAACTCCAAACGGATTAAATCCGTCAGTGGCAAGTCCTAGTCTAACATTGCGTGGGTCTGCTGCAAATTCGGGGTACATCCGATCGAATTCTTTCCATGCCTGTCCGTTTTCAGGATGCCTCATAACATCATCATCAACCCGTTCTTCCTTATGCCATCTCATGTCGGTTGTAGTGTGCGTCGACATGTACAAGAGCTGCAACCTAAGCGTTAATGGAAGATAACACAACACTTTTTGTGGAATCTTCGTCGTTCTATTTTTAGGTGTGATTTTATATCTCGGCTCATTACAAACAGGGCATTTATCCAACTATTTGTTTTCCTTATAGAACAATATACAATTATTTACACATGTATGGATTTTTTCACACCCTAAGCCCAGACCGTTCAACACCTTCTAGGCACTTTTATGATCTTTAGGCAAACAATTGTATTTTGGAAGCATCCTCTTCACAATACCTATAAAGTAGTCATAACACCGGTTTAACATACGGAACTTCATCTTGCCTTGCATGAACTCCACAATCGCCGTAAGAACCGAAAAGTCTTCGCAACCCGGGTATAATTCTTGCTTGGCATTTTTCAATAGCCTTTCATACTTATCAAATTCTTCCTTGTCCATGGTGGGAGGCACGTCATCCCCCACTTCCTCATTGTCATTGCTCGAGGCGTATGGATAACATTCATTTACAATACCCATGACTTGGTCATTACCAGATAAATTTCCTTCACCAGTCTTCGCTCGTGACTGGTACGAAGACGAAGCATGATGTAATGGTTCCCCGTGATGATTCCATCTCGTATAGGTCTGCGTCATCCCATTTCTTACCAAATGATGGTGAACATTGTCGAATGCCTCCCACATATGATTGTTACACGACCTACACAGACACTTGATATCACTTGAACTCCGGTTGTATCTCATTGCAAAGTCAATAAAATTATCTGCTCCTTCCAAATATTCAGCAGCACATCTGTTCGGATTATGTATCCACTGTCTGTCCATTTTTCCTGTTACCACATTAAAGAGAGAGGGAGGGGAGCATTAGAACAACTTCAACTATGTCTCGTCACCTTATGTCTCCGGTAAAGGCCCTAACCCATTCGGGAGTCCACATTTGTGTCTCGTAGTTTACGGATCCACCAAGATTAGATTTCAACGTGGGCAAATTTTGGCAGCATCTCCCTACAGTTCTCCAAGTGCACGACGTAGATATCAAATACCTACTATGCACTCGAAGAACGTAAGAAGATGTTACCAAAAACCCACGATCGAAACCTAATCCGTGAACCGCAAACTACGACACACAAATGTGCACTCCCAAACTGTCCAAAAATGGGACAATTCAAGAATCAATTTGATCACAGTCACGCTTTCGCATCCATGCGCGAAATCCAATTAATTCTCAAACGGGAAACTAAGTTTTTGTTAAAAAAATGCATATGAAGTATTAACTTCGTATGTACAACACAAAGTAAATTCGTACAAAGTTAATTACTATTAACTTCGTACGTACAACACAAAATAAATTCGTGCAAAGTTAATTACTATTAACTTCGTACGTACAACGCAACATAAAGTCATTCAACGTATACAAATTATTTGCATACAAAACCATATAAAATAAATTCGTACGTCAACAACATAAAATGTTCAAGAAAATACCTTCAAATTTGTGCT
This sequence comes from Gillenia trifoliata, assembly GCA_018257905.1. NCBI lineage: Eukaryota > Viridiplantae > Streptophyta > Magnoliopsida > Rosales > Rosaceae > Gillenia > Gillenia trifoliata. The sequence goes on along the minus strand of CM031083.1, from coordinate 14,264,250 downwards.
CCAACAAAAGTCCTATGCAACAAACCTATACAAAATTAATTAATTTATGTTAATTTTAATTCAAAATAATAAATTAAAAAATAAAAATTACCATTAACAATTCCCGGTGGTGGTGGAGGAGGAGGAGCTGGAGCAGGAAATGGTGGTGGAGGAGGAAATAGAACCTAGCTTGGGGGAGAGAGAGAGAGAGAGATCTAGAGGGATAGAGAGTGACATGGTGAGGGAGATGAGTGAGATAGGGAGAGAAAGATGGAGATGAGTGAAATAGGGAGAGATTTGGAGGGAGAAATCCGAGAGGGAGAGCTTGAGAGGCAAATTTGCAGAATTTTTCTGCAAAAACTGCCTTTCGAGTCGAAGGAAGGGGATTAAATCTGCTAGGTTTTGGGCGACGAACCTATTCGTCGCCTAAAGTTCTATTTTAGTCGCCTAAAGTCACCACTTTGATCGACGAACCATTCGTCGCCCAAGAAATTTTAAGCGACGAATTATTTTGTCGCGCAAAAGTTTGGCGCCACATTCTTCTTTTGCCGCCACTTTTTCCATCTTTTGAGCGACGAATGTATTTATTCGTCGCCCATTGAAATTTTAAGCGACGAATTCCTTCGTCGCCTAAAGTTTTGTCGCCTAAAGTTCTGTTTAGGCGACGAAATAGGGATTTCCTAGCCCAAAGTGATCATGCCCGACGAAAAATTCTTCGTCGCCTAAAGTTTTGTCGCCCAGGCTGTTTTTTCTACTAGTGGATGTAAACGTTTCAATTCGTTTATAAATGAAATTGATTACTTTTGACCCCAAAAAAAAAAAAACTAAATAATTTTCTCCACTAAATTCTCAAATTTGCCCTTAATAAATAAGAAAACGAAAATAAAGGTCAGTTTTTTTCTCGCTACACCCAATAACCCTAAACCCACGACACCACTACACCACTCCATTGTTTCTGACAAACTCAAACCAAACATCGACAAAGTTTCCCCTTAAGGTCATCGACGACTGTTAACTCATTCCATCGATTTCTCTTTTCAAACCTTGAGTAGAATATGAAGCACCATACTTTGTCGATGTCGGTGTCAATGTTGGCATCTAACATGGCTTCACACTATTCGCCCATCAATACCAATTCACACCCGCCTTTCTCTTTCCCGATTGATCGAATCCAAGTTCGCATAGAAACAAGAAAGAGAGAAAGGAGAGCATCAACTGGATTCGCTGAAGCTTCGATTGTATTCGCCGAAGAAAATTAGAGAGGGGTGTTTTGGTTTGCAACGTGAAAACCTCCATTCCTTTGTGTTTTTTCCAATGATGGTTGAGTCATCTATAAGTTCTAATTGTTGTTAATTTTTTTATATTTATTTCAGAACAAATTTAGAATTTCAATAAATAAATTTTTAAATTGAGTATAGAGATAAAATAAATGGGTTCAAATAAAATTTATCAAAAACAAGTCCAAAGCCAAACAGAACTTTTTTCTCTCTTATCCCAGCTTATTCCCCATTTGTCAGCCACAATTGTTGGCTCAACTGACAGTCACAACAGGGACTTCGTAATTCCTGTTCTTTCACCGCTGTCTGTTTCATTGAAGTTCTTATTTTTATTCTGGAAACTTTTTAAAGGTTTATATTTTTTTTTTTTAGTTTTTTCAGTTTTAGTTTTTAAATCTTAAAAAAAAAAACATTATTTTTTATGGTTATTCACGTGGCACCATATGATTGGATAGGTAGGGCTCATTTGTGTGTCACATCAACACACTAACAGAAATTTAAAAGAAAGGCAATGAAAGAACCAAATTGATTCGCAAGACTCATTTCCAAAGACTAAATTGATAGATTTTCTATTTCGGAACCATTTTAATTGGAATGTCCAATTTCAAAAATCAACTGTGATAAAAACCCTATAAAATTTAATTTTTTTAGGTCCTTGAATTAGAAGCTCATCAATCAACTTGGGGACACAAGATGCCCAAAGCGTTTAATAAAAACACCATTTACATACTTAATTACAGTAATTAACATCTTTATTAGGTAGCAAGTGGTGAGTTAGTGGAAAGAGTTTTTATTTTCAACTCTGCATCTCGAGTGCAAATCATTTTCCTCCTCTTAGTTTAGCTTAAAATAATAATATCAATTGTAATAAAAAAATTCTCACTAGGAGAAAGAGAGAAGAAAAGGAAAGCTAGGGAAGCATAGTGGGAACCCTAGCTTATTTTATGTGAGTCGCAGTGAATTAAGGATTGAGATTAAAATATTAAAAACACATTCATTCATTCTCTACCATTAATACCCAATCTAATGGTGAGTGACCGTATATTTCCTGGTGACCAGGAGAACATTTCTGAATGAGTAACCCTATTTATGAATTTCCTTGGTTACATATAATCAATTATTGTCCATCTTTGAAATAAACGGATCTTCTTTGATATAAAATCTTACTCAGAATATTCATTTACAAGAAGAGCTCATGTTGTAGACGTTACAAATACAATTTTCAGAATCTAAAAACAGCTCTCTAGTTGGGGATACTTCAACTGAGTGTTTAATTTTAAGCCTACTTCCTCCATCAAACACTGTCTCCATGATATAGCCGCCCTCAAACGTCATATGAACAACCATAAACCTACAGGCAGATATAAAATGAAACTTTGAAAGCAGAGTACGCGGGTGACTGTCCGTGACTGTTACAGCTTATCAGACTTCCATAACAATAAACAAACGATGTGCATGGCCTTACCATGATTTGAAACTACGAGCCTCGGCGATACTCCAATTGCTTTGTATTCTCTAGTAATACCTGTCATACAACCCCGGATTAAAATTCCAATAAAGATGACAATACTGCAACAAGAAAATGAAGCAAACTCTCATTGAGCAATGAGCACTGTCCAAATACAGAGGCCACATGACAAGGCATAACTTTTCGGAGGGCCGGAAAAATAAAGCAAATAAGTTCTTACTTCACGAATATATGTTGCAACTGCCTTGCAGCCTTCAATTGCAAGTTGCATTACGTTTTCAAAAATATCCAATGGTAATTTAGCATCCATCTGCATCAATGATTGTCACGAATAAGTGGTTTACAAAAGGCGCTAAACAAGACACCGTAGATGCCAACTAACACAACAATTGTAACTTAAGAAACACATATGACAAATTACCTGAAGAAGAGTCACTTTATCCAGCTTTGGCATAATACCTAAAGTGACATCAGCGCCTCCAGCACTATCTTCTACATAGTTTAAATCTGTCGAGCCAGCAACAATAAGCTCACATGGGAATTACAATATCATACTAGTACAATGGCATTATAGGAGCCATGTACAAGCTTAAAGTAATGTAAAAATTTACCAAGTAGAGGTGTGCTATTAAGGTAGCCAGCACTACAGGAAGTAACAAAATCATGCATTGGAATTCCAGCATCTGAAAGGGCCAGGGTTGCAGCATTGATACATGCAGATCTAGTTCCTGCCAAAAGATAAAATCAAATCAAATCAAACTCAAGGATAGATCTTTGCATTCTTCAATTAAAACAGTGAAGCAACCTGTTCAAATTCAGTAGTATTTGCTAAATAGTTAACATTCTAACCGATACACAGATAACAGGGACAGCCATGGTACTTTGTGAACACTATCGATCACAGATTCTATTTCAATAAAGATGCAACAGAAGAGAAATTACAAAGTTTTATCTTTTATTCTTACACAAGCATTGGGAGCGGCGAGAATTGAACGCGACACTTCAGATGCAGAAGTAAATGCTCTTTAACTAATTGTGCTACACATGATTTGGACTGAAATGTCCATTTTCACAGGCATGCTTTTACTACATTTTACACCCTCGTTTGAGGTGATTTTCAAAATGAGCCACAAGGTTTTTCAATTTTCTCACATTGCCTCCTAAGGTTTTGAAATTGTATCAATTTACACTTTTTGTCTAATAAATTATTTGAATTTTCATTAAATTGATGACATAGTGAGCATGAAATCCATAACTAGATTGACATGTAAGCCACATTTGTACCATATAGCCTAAAAAACTTATCAATTTAATATATAATTATATACAAAAGGTGTAAATTGATACAATTTCAAAACCTTAGGAGGCAATGTGAGAAAATTGAAACCTCATGGCCCAAATTAAAAATCACCTTAAACCTTGAGAGTGTAAAATGTAGTTAACCCATTTTTTTATCATTTGTTGTCCCGCACATGACTTTTCTAATGTCTATGCATTTGAAACTTTATTAAGAAAACAAAAAATGAAGTGGACCATAGGTCTGCTCTTAATAATAGTACTAGAAAGAATTGTACATGCTATGGTGAGAGTTAAAATAAATACTTAATAAAGATGTAGGAGAGAAAAATAAGAGATGCGCAATAACTATTAATGAACTTCCTGCAGCATAGCTTGACCCTCAAACATGAACTACCTCGATAGTAGTTAAAAAAACACAAACTAACAGCTATAAATTCAAATACAAGTGGCTCATAGTACCCCGTACATGAAATGAATAGAGAAGGCTTCGTTTTTCAGAAAATAAGCCTGGATCTACAAATATCTTGAATGAAGCAGGACCAAAACATGTGCACACACATAGAAGGAAACATGGCAGCATTGACTTATTATATAATCTGAAAGTACATTATCATATAGGACCTATGACTGCAAAGAGACATCGGGATTTACCTCCATCTGCTTGGAGAACTTGCACAAAAATATCAATCTGCAAAAAACAGATACAAGGCTCAGAAAAGAACAAACTAGACATTCATGGAAGAAAAGCTCCCAAGATGAATCAGTGGAACCTGAGTCCGAGGCATTAAATGTGTCTTAATGCATGCTTCCATGGTTTGCCGAATAACAAGAGAAATCTCTGTGGATCGTCTGAGAGCAGCAAAGATACACATTTAGGTCTATAGTTTAATTTAGTTATGGATACAACACTCTTATGTTAAATTTTAAATTGAAGATGATCCAAAGCATGTATGTATGAAAATGAAAGAGAATATAATATATCACCTATCACCCTTTGGTTTCCTCATGCGATCTCCAGTACTAAAATTTGCCATGGTGTACTCACATCGCACCTAAACTTATTAACAATTGCTAGCGACATTACATTTACAAATATAATAAATGCCTGTTACGTTTATCATATTAACCACAACATAGATAAGTTTAATACACAGAGATTTAGATGAACCATTACCAGTGCCTTGTCATTCATCTGCTGGCTCTTATTTTGGACCTAGAAAACAAAAGTATATGAACAGCTTGAATGAATTTAAATTGGACAAGACCTTCAAAATACTTATGAGTACTGGCATAAGATCATTAAAATCTTTGCTCGAAACTAAGGAATGAAGAAAAAGAGTTGGCTAACCTCTCGAGGGCCATACACTGCAGCAATGACTTTGGTGTTACCCATCTCAAACACAGCAGAACTGAAATTTGATAACAAAGATCAATTTTTTTTTTTAAATGACAGATTAGAAAAGAAGAATCAAGGTTTTAGTAATTAGAACCCGTCAGCTTTGTCCACAACACCAATCTCTCCTCGAATTTGTCTCATCTGGGATCAAAGAAAAAAGATATTTAGTTCATAAAAAAATTATAATGAAGATGGTTCAATACAATGGAAAAGTGAGAGATGGAAAAATACTTCCATGGGCCGCCGACCATCTAAGCGAAGACCTTCTGGGCTCACATACTCCATCTGTTAGAACTTAATAAAAACCAACTTAGGAAACGCCATAGATAACAAGAAACAAATAGTAGCCAAAGCAATCACTGTCTAAAATTTAAACGTCATACCAACCAAACTGCAAAGCTCCATAAATTAATGCAGAATAGCTTTGTTTCAGCAACAATATGGCTATTCTATATCATGGTTCATGCGTATACTTACCAAAAAATTTGACAAACCAAACAGAAGTAAATCAAGAAAAAAAACACTTCACTAACCAAAAGTAAGTAAACGTTAACTCTCAGAGAAGAAGCTAACTTTGTTTTCACCATCCCTTCAACACCCTCAACAACTCTTACACTTGTAAGAAAAATCCAGTAACAAAAGGACCATCTTTTATCTTTGTTTTAATCACGAAAACCCATTACAACAGAAACCTTCGTCCATGAAGATTACAATGAACATGTATGGTGGAATATCCAAATCATTGGAACCCACTTCCTAATGACTCTCAAATGCAAAATAAATCCCACAACAATGTTAATCTGTTACAGGTATTTCCACTCAGGGCTTATCTAGATTGTCTCGTTCTTGCCTACCAACCTTCAGTGCCAAGATTATAACTTTAAAAACCTAATACAAAATCAATCAACAACCTTCACTACCCACAACTCCAATTCCTCTGATTTGAACATACCACTTCACTATGTAAGCCTCGAACACCCACACAAACCAACCCTAGCTCCCCTCATGCCTCTCACCCCAAAACCCAAAACACAAATCAACAGATTAAACAATTTCAGGGATTTCCAACAACAAATTAAAGCGAGAAAACAGTAAAACTTACAACACTGAAGGGATTTTAGGCAGAGGGCGAGGAAATTGCAATGAGTTCAGAAAATGAGTGATTTTTCATTAACAGAGGGCGTGATTTCTCAATATTATAAACTTAGTTAAATCCTAAATAGTAAAATTAAACAAGACAAAAAGGAATTAAAGGAAGAGGGAATACCTGGGTGAGAAGAACAACTGCAGATTTTAGAAGGAGAAGAGAAGCTGAGATTCAGAAGAAGGGTTTAGTTTAGAGTGTTGCCGCCTGGGGTTTTACAGGGATGTAGTATTGGGCTGAAACCTGGGCCTATTTTTAAAGGTTGGGCTCTGTTTTATTCGGGTCAAACAATGTCTAAGGTCTCTTTAGGCCATCTCCAATGGTATTCCTATATTTAGCCTCTATTTTTAAATATAACACACTAAAAATATAGTATTTGAAGAAATAGTGGTGTGCTATAATTTTCCAATTTCAATGGTGCAATGGCTATATTTTGTTTCTCTCAATATTTTATTACTTTTTAGCATATTGAGAAATATTATAGTACATCACTCACACATCAACTACTATGTATTATTCAAATTAATTAAACTACTATTTACACTTATCTAAATATATTTTATGGAACAAATTGTTTTAAGAAGATATATATTGACAAATAGTTCGGATATGGCACGTGTAAAATTGAGAACCAATTAGCGAGATTTTTGTTGAGGTAGGACCTCTTATCCGTTCATAATTTTTCATATATGATTTTCAAGCCACACGTGTCCTTTCGTGAGCAACTCTCCAAATTTCTGATAAGATTTTTGTTGACATGGCATCTCTTATCCTTTCATCATTCTTCAGATATGATTTTCAAGTGACACGTGTCCGTTCGTGAGTAGCTCTCCAAATTTCAGATAAGATTTTTGTTGACGTGACACCTCTTATCTTCAACTTCACATGTCAATAAATGGGTTGCGTTCAATTTCATATCTCACCACTTCATCTCCCTCCTTTGCAATTTCTCTCATCTTCAATATTTTGTCAACCAATTCCGCAATGGATGACAACTCGAGTTCAAGTTCCAACATGTTCGATTGGGATGAGCAAAGACGCCAAATGATGGAAGAATATGCAGAAGACAATGCTCGGTTGCGCCTAAATACACAACTAGTGGTCGCCGCATCATCCTTGATGATTGAGGAGCTACAACAACAGAAGTGGGGTGGCTCCGTCGCTGGTCGCATATTCAAGTGCAGAAATCGCATTGGCAGACATGAAAAACTGATGAATGACTACTTCGCCCCCAATCCTGTTTACATACTTGAGGATTTTAGGCGTCGATATCGAATGAGGCGACATGTTTTCCTCCGTTTGGTGGACGCTGTGCAAAGAGTCAACCCTTACTTCCGACAAAAGTCATTAGCCTTTGGCAGCCTTGGTTTCTCACCATACCAAAAGCTTATAAGCGCACTCAGAATGCTGGCGTATTCAAGCTCGGCGGATGAAATTGATGAATCATTAAGAATGGCTGAGTCAACTTCTACTGATAACCTTGGTGAGTTTTGTCGAACAATTTTTCACCTCTACAAGTATCAATATCTTAGAGTACCAACACAAGAAGACTTAAATAGGCTTCTAGAGAAAGCAGAGAGGTGGGGCTTTCCAGGGATGATCGGATCACTTGATTGCATGCATTGGGAATGGAAGAATTGTCCAACTGGATGGGCTGGAAGCTTCTCCAGAAAATCAAAAAAGCCAACAATTGTTTTGGAAGTTGTGGCCTCGTATGACACATGGATCTGGCATGCTTTCTTCAAAACCCCAGGTGCCCAAAACGACATCACCGTACTCGGGTGTTCACCACTCTTTGATGATCTCCCAGAGGGTCGTTCACCCCAAATAGTGTACGAAATCAACAGTCGTCAACATAACACAGGTTATTACCTTGCGGATGGCATATACCCAAAGTGGGTGACACTTGTCCAATCAATTAGGAATCCTCAGAACGCAGCAAAGCAATTATTTACCATTAAACAGGAGGCATACCACAAAGATGTTGAAAGAGCGTTTGGTATTCTTCAAGCTCGATTTGCAATCATTAAGCCATCGGCAAGAGGATGGAGTATAGCAAAACTTAACTCCATCATGATGACATGCATAATTTTGCACAACATGATTGTGGAAGACAAGCGGGATGACTACGATGATAGAGAGTCTGACGATGACGATCCTGACCCAAATAGATCAAGGAGAGCCCGTGCAGTCATATATGAAGGGGCTACTTTGCCTCAAGATCCACGAACTGGAAGAATCTCCATTGACGCATACATGAGTTATTATAGGGCGATACATTCTTGTGCCATGAACAACTACTTGCAAGAGGATCTTGTCGCACATCTTTGGGCCATGCAAGGTCAAGAATTGTGAATGTTGTGGCTTTGTTTTTATTTATGGTGTGGTGTGCCTTTGTTTTTATTTATGGTATGGTGTGATTTGTTTTTATTTGTAGTGTGGTGTGGTTTTGTTTTCATTTATGGTGTAGTGTGAGTTGTTTTTATCTATGGTGTGGTGTGAGTTTTTATTTAAGCAATTTCCCTTTATATTATCATGTAGTGTGACTTGTTTTATGATATTTCTAATAAATTTCAATTTGCATACTTTCATTACTTTATAATTGAAATTGAAAATTGCATCAACTTAAACCATTAAAAGTTTAAATACTTCAAATAGAAAATTACCAACAACTTTGAAATTAAAGATACGAAATACTTAAAAATTAAAGACAACCTAAACATTAAAGAGATTAAACACTTAACAAGACAACTACTTAAAACGGATAATCATCATCGCTCTCCACATCCTCTATCCCATCTGAGCTTGAACATGAAGAGCGAAACAACTCACGTGAGCAGTGTCGCCTTCGAATTTCCCTCTTCTTCTCATCAAAGAACGTCTTGGTGTTTGGCGTATATATCGAGGTATCTCGCTCTATATTCTTCTCATCCATCTCCTTTTGTTTTAGCCGGTTTATTTCGTTAAGTGTATGCATATTATTCTCTTCCGCTTTGGAGGTTTGTTCATTAAAAGCTCACACGGCGGAAGTGAGATCATCTAAAAGGGCCTTGTTATCCCTCTCCTTACCCTTTTGCTTCTCTTTTCTTGCCTTGTTTCGTCCTAAGGTTCTAGGTCTTTCCTTGCCTTGTTTCGTCCTAAGGTTCTAGGAATGTGCGGTTGAGCCGGAGATGGATCTCCTTCGCCTTGGGGAGATAATTTTTCATTATCCTCCTCCAAATCAACGCCTACATTGCTTCGAAACAATCAAGAATTATATATTTCTTGTGGCGTATCTTGAAACGCCACCCAATCTTTACAAATTTCCCAACAATGGTGGAATTTAAATGCAGGTGTGGTCAGTTTATCCTTATAGAATTCCTCCGCTTGGCAAATCTATAATAATAAAAACATAAACATTAGAAATGACTTTTATTATAAAAACAAGAATACAAAAAATAATTATTAAAGAGAACGTTGAACTCACAACATCAAAGGCATTTGTTCCACTTTCATTGAGTTTCTCGACTTCCTTCAAGGCTTTCTTCCATTTGTTCATGGCGGGTTGGATATGCTTCTTATATCGAGAACTACAACTTTGAGGAGGTCTAAATGTCGGAGGGACATGGCCATCATAGAACTCCACGTATTTTTGTATGACGCGAGACCAAAGAGTTTCCGAAGACATGTTAGTCCCCTTAACGCTATCTTGGGAGCATTGATGGTAAGCCTTGCAAAGTGCTTGATCTTCATTTTGTGTCCAATTTCCACCTTTCGTAGTGCCGGCCATTTTCAAAAATTGTGGAGAATGAAAAAAATGAGGAGAACAAATTGGAAGAAATGTATGAAGGAAATGAGTGTAAAAGTATGTGAATAAGTAAAGAATGTGGAAATGTTTTCTTCTTCTTTTTGTGCTAAGAAGGTGTGAAGTTGTTTGAATGTTAGATAGGTATTTATAGATTTTTTTTGGGTATTTTTGCAAATTTTTTTTTTTTACAAAGATCTAATTTTTTTCATTAAAAAATTAATATATTAAAAGATGGAAGGCTAACGGTTAGAATAGCTATTCTAACAGTAAGTTTTTTATTTTTTATTTAAAAAAAAAAAATCCCAATGGCTAGCTGACGTTAGTCTGCCTTTTCGAATTGAACCGTTGGATGAATTTGCTCCCTGATCCTGCTGACAAAAAGACAACAGGTGCATGATAAAACATGCAACCTGCTACACGGAATCAAAACCCAAACCTGTCCAGTTTGCCTTTTCTTCTGCTGGGCCCAATGAACAGTTTTGGCCTGTTCCTAATTTCAAGGCCAAATTTGGCAAGTCCGGCTCCCGTTGGCCTTGGAATCTTTTTTTTCAAGATTCCAAGTAACCCTCCATTGGAGATGGGTTTTACAACAAAATGGGCTACATCAAGGAATTGGCCCTCCATTGGAGATGGCCTTAGTACTTAGAATCAGAACATGAATGGAACAAGAATAAACACGAATCTAATTTTCATTCCAAAATTTAAGGATGGGATTGGAAATAATGTTTCTAATTTTTATTCCAAAATTTAAGGATCAGATTGGAAGTAAAGTTTCTAATTTTCATTTTCCACTTTTTAAGGATCGGATTGGAAATAATGTTTCTAATTTTTCATTCCAAAATTTAAGGATCATATCGGATCGAATTACAATTTTCAAATTCAAAACTTTTAGGAGTATTCGGAATTTTTGAAATCAGAATAATCTCGGAAATTTTGGAACATAATTCAAAAACTCGTATATTTTATAAGTTTTTTAATATTTTCAAGCGTTTTCGTGCATGCCATTTTTTATTTTTTTCATAATATTTGATATATACTCATGTATAAATTCAAATAATTTTGTGGTATACTAGTATATGTTTAATATAAAAATAATGAACAAAAAGTATTCTAAACTAACAATAAAATACAAAAATTTATTACAAAATACATAAATTTGAGTAAGTAACTATAAAAAAAAATTACAATATTTCATAACTTTGTTGACGGACCACTTCAGAAAAATTCAGAATTCTTGAAATTCCTAAATGCATTCCAATTTTCAGAAAATATTCAGATTCAGAATTTTCGAGTTTGAATTTGAAAATTTTACTATCATAATAGGAAACATCATCCCAACTTGCACCCATAATCGGGTCATGATAGAATTGGAGTGAGCATGAAACGAAAAATAAAGCACCCTCATTGAAATGTTTACTAACTATCATGAATCAAAATAAGAATAAAGCAACCTAATATTGTGTTTATTAACTACCAATAATCATAATAAAAACTAATTTGATTACTAAAATACCCTTTACATTTAATTTTCATCATTAAAAAATGTTAGCATGGTTTGGTATAAAAAAGTTGATTCTCATTCCCTCTTCTCCATTCCCACCTCTCCCTAAGAAATGCCATTCCTCCAAAATTAGGAATCTCGTTCTCATTTTATGTGAAACCCATGCATATTTTGATTCCCCCTGAAGTTAATAAACAAGGGGTGATCTGAAATACGAATGACTTTCATTCCACGCATTCCTTATTAATAAACATGCCCCCAAGGGTGTAAAACCCTACCCTAGTTTGCGATCCAATATTTCTAAAAGTCACCCCTAATTTCAACTCTATAAAAAAAAACACCTCCTTGAAAAAAAACACCTAATAAATATGAGAGCACATTTGATAACCTTTTAGTTTTTAGTTTTTTCATTTTGTACTTGTGATATGAGAAGGATGATCGGAGAGAAGGAAAAACATGAAAAAAAATAATATTGAAAGTGAAACTGTTGTGAATATATTTTATATGATATGATTGTATCTGTACTAGATTTGGTTTAGAATCTCATGTAATCTAGGAGATTCTTTCCTATTGTACTTTGTATTCTTGGAAAGCAAGTTTCTCTCTCCTTATTGTTTACTATAAATAAAAGCATCATGCATGAGTAATACACTACAATTCCTCATGCCATTGTCTTCCCTCTTGCGGCACCCTCTCTTCTTCTCACTCTAAATTTTAGGTCACAACACGTTATCAGTACGCTCTTGACACTGCGCTAAAAAGAGTTTATCCATCTTCAATCATCAGGGTATGTTTCAATCATTCTTATTATGATTTAACTTTTATTTCATTGAATTCATCTACTTGCTATTGATTCAATTTCTCCTTGTTATTTTATGTTGAACGTGATACAACGCATTGAAGATGAAAATATAACATTGGAGGAGGAACTCCTACAAACCCGTTCACAATATTCATCAAACAATCCAAGTACCTTCTAAAACACGGTCTCAATTTCGATATTTCTTCAGTCTTGATTGCATGAAACATTCAGCATGATGCATGAACCATGAACCATGAACCATGATGCGAATCCCAGTCACCTTTTGTGATGTTTGATGTTCACTGCTCACCGTGGTCCATTTCGATTGAATACGAGACTTGGGGATTAGCTAGCTTTCGAGCACCACAGCGTATGCACCTGCAGTTGCAAACGACAGCCACCACTGCGATAACGACGTTGAGATTTCTCCATCGCTAAACATTAGGGTCCTTGTCGGACCTTGGCTCGCTCCCCTGATCTAAGACTACCATCCTTGACGCCCCTATGCGTCTGTGACAACACGAACAACTGCCTGGAGCGATTCCGTTCATCTTTCCTGGTGAACCTCAAGCCCAAACTTACTGGGATTATTCTCAGACCGCATGCAGCCCTTTGGGCTTGCAGCAGACTGGCCCGCACCACGGATCCAAGCCTATATGGGCCCTGATCCTTTTATTGCTCAAATTTTTTTCTTTAAGGCCTGTTTTATTGTGGCTCGCATGAAATCTCAAACCCATTTAGTGGGTATTGTTCTTTCACTTTTTCTTCCTTAGCCTAAATTAATTGGGCCTGAGTTCTGTTAACCCAAAGTTTTTCCTTCACGCTGGCCCAGCCCAACAGCCCAACAGCCTAACAGCCATTCCTTTGGGCCTATAGTCGAAGTCAGTCTCAAATTCTTGGGTCGTGATTAATCTCATACAAAGGGTTTTGAAGCTACCAATATTCACTATATATGTTTTCAATTGTTATATATATTGTTGTATATATTGTGTTTGAATGCAGGTACCATGACCTTAAAGTTCATGTTTAATCTCAAACTTGAAGTTTCGAAAACAAAGTGTCATAAAACCTGAAGTTTCATAAAATAATGCACCTATGAAAACCAGAAGTTTTTCATTCTGTAATTAAACCAAACATGTCTATTGAACGTGAATGTTCTAACTTATTGCTTATGGATGCTTTTCCCATAAGCATTATCCACGACCTTACTCCCTCCAATCAGCGAATCGTCGAACCGTAACAAGTTTGATTTCAATGCTTTGAAAGTTTCATGCAGAAACTACTTTTGGATACAAGACGTGAAGCTCCACTTGATTGCAAAAAGCTTAAGAGTTACCATTGAAGTTGCAATTTCGACTGGCGAAGCTAAGAAAGCAACCGCCATGATCTTCTTCAAAGACACATTTATAAATGCAATGCATCCAGAATACCTTGTTAAAGAGGACCCCCGCGCTCCTTGACTTGCTCTAGCTGACTGCTTTGATCACCTAAAATTGATCTCTTTGCCTGAAGCAAGACACGACTGGAAGCATTTTCGCTTCCAAGATTTTAAGTCTATGAATGATATAATTATGAAGTTTGTCGAATCTTATCACTCCTCAAATTTTGAGAGGGAATTCTTTTCATGCCTCGAATGTTGTCTTGCAGAACAATATATGGCTTAGAACTTCATTAAGTTCTCGGATTTGATTTATGTCATGTTGCTCGCTAAAAAGAACAACTAATTCTTGATGAAACATCATCAAGCTCACCACACTGGCTCGAATGCAATTCCTTTGCCTAAAGCAAATACAAGTGCATCTCGAGGCCCATACTGCCATAATAGGCAGGGGAATCAAGGGAAGGGCTCCAACCTCAAGCCTGTGCACCAGGGAGACAGAAATGAGACCTACCCAAAGGTTGTAATCATGTCGAAGCATGACTATAGTCCTCAAGTCCAACTTCAATTGAACATTGGTCCCACTTTTGCCTAGCATCACCTAACATTGCTGCGAAATATCATTCACGTTGTGAGGATTACGAGTCAAACTTTGCTCAAGAAGGTGATCATGAAGACCCCAAATTGGAGATTTCTAACTTCCAATAAACCTCAGCACCTACTAAAGCTTAAGATTACTAGACATAAGCCATAGGTTGGCCAAAATTTCTACCCCCTTGGGTTTAATTATTGAATAGTTTTCCCATGTTTTCGAATTAATTGTTGGTGTTTGTTTTAGTCTATTGGATATTTTAGACATATTCTCGAATATGAGTTAATTGAATCCAAGTAAATACATGTGACCCCATTCAATTAATTCATGATTTGGTATGCTTTGTGGGGAAGTTAGTTGTTTGGTTCTACGTACTAACTTCATACCTAATCACCCTTCTCACAACCCTTTTAGGCTTATCTAACCTGATTGTGGGGCATGACACTGCACATATAATGTTGTCCAATTGGTATTGATTTTGCCATCAGAGAACCCTTATACTCATCATGTTTTAAAAGAATGCATTTGAGCTTTAAGGATATTCGAGATAACTATTATCACAATGAAACCACTATAGAAAATGGAGTAGATTTCCTTTGTATAGCTTTCTATGAATATGGCCAGAAGCGTATTCTAGAGAAGATGGAACGCCTCCTGGATGGTTTGTATATTACGTCATTCGCTTTGTCGAGGCACACCATGTGACCAACTATATTTATGGGCTTGCATTGAAAACTTTGTTGTGACGCCACTGCTTAGAACATCTAGGTCGATCAATAATGCACCATATTGGGCATCTCTTTACCAGCAGTAAGGACCACGTACCTGGAAGTGTACCTTGCCACACATGCTCATCGAATCTTGACTAGGTGAGCTAATTACTAGCCTAGCTACTAAGATCCTTATTGGGCAAGCTAATTACTAGCCCATGTACTACAACGATCCTTATGGATCCTCCATCTTTTCTACAGGAGATTCAAGGAAATATTTGTGGACTAGTCCAACCAAAATGTGGACCATTTAACTACTTTATGGTTTTGGTTGATGTATTGACACATTGGTCGCATGTTTGTCCACATACAATGTTGCTTTGCTACTGGCACCAATTATTAGGATGTGAGTTCACCACCCCGATTATCTCATAGAGTCCATAAAATTGAATAATGCATGAGAGTTTACATCGAAGAATTCAATGATTATTTCATTTTCCTTCTGTATTAAAGTTGAACATTCGATTCCCTACGTTCACACCCAAATAGTCTCACAAAAAACGTTCATTAAACGCCTTTAAATGATTGTACGGACCTTGGTCCTTAGCGTACCAAGCTTCCGATTTTCTACAAAAGGCTATGCAATATTGCATGTAGCTATATTGGTTTGCCTAAGGCCCATTGCCACCCAATCTTTTTTCGGTGTTACAGTCGGTAATTGTGTATCAACCTGATTGTTCCTTTTAGAAGGGCGGAATCCAATATAGTGTCGAACAAGTAGGTGTAACTGTAGAGTGCTATAGGACTTACTTGCGGTTTTCGGAAGTGAAGTGATAGTGGAGTCAAAGTCTTCCCCGCATTCCTGCTCAGAGCTTGTATTTCATTGCTACAAATATGGATTATTGAAAAAAATAAGACATGTATTGGGATATTTCTCTTCAACTCTACAAAAATGTATTATTTTTTTGACACTCATAGTTGAAGCGAATTTTCCGTTTCGTACTTACACATTTTTGGGCGTGCACTTTATTGGCCATATTGCACTGCTGCAATGTACCAATATGGGTCCTCACAAAAGGATTTGAATCTTTGTCGATTATGATTATCCTTCAAAGCTCTCTTAAGCCCTTATAAGCGATCTATTTACTGCCATTTTGTGAATTGTCACTTCAGTGAGACGATATTCCCATAGTTAGGAGAGATAAGAACGTCACAGTTCCTAAAGAACAGTGCGAATTATCATGGACGTTCCCATTATGTCTCATCTTGATCCCCGTATTCTAGATTACAGAGTGTTGCTCTAGACTCTTTCTCTGATCTAGCAAAAGTGACGAGATTACACATACCAGCTGCAAACATACTTGCAAGAATAGACGTACCTAACGGACGCCATGTTAACATCCCTGAAAGGTGTGCTGCCCCTGTTGGATAGCCCGGTACCCTGGTGACTAGCCAATCAATCTGTCATCAGCCTAAAGAACGACAAATCACTCGGTTCGAAAGATTCATTTCCCTGGAATTGGAGAAACATGGCACAAACGAATTCCTTCCTTAATCGTTGTCTCAACCATTCCACCTCATGAAATTAATTTAGATTATCCCGAGACTGGAAGTCTTAGTCCATTATGCATACATGGATGAGTTTGTGGAATTGTCATTGATGATATTCACGTATATGGTAGCTACCTGAAATAGTGAAAAGCAACGATATCGAACCACGTTCCTTTGATATAGTCAACGTATAATTGATTGGCCAACTGGAAAGAAATAATCCAGGTCAAATTAAATTCCTTACCAAAGAGTGTTTAGACCTGTTGTTCCTACACGTCCAATTAAACCTGTTGTGTTACAAGTGGGAAAGGAAGAGTAATGAGATGAATGAAATAATGCAAAGCACGCCTTATGGCGCAAGGCTTCTCTTAAATTCCCTGTGATTGAATATGAGGTGATATATTCCCTTGTAATGGATGTCATAATGTTCCACTACCTCTTCAGTTTGGTAGTTTTCGAAGATTTGACTATGCAGCTTATAAAAGTGGTTGTTGCGTATCTTTATAGGGATCATGATATGAAATCTACATGTAAGTTCCTGAAGAATTACATGGACTAGTTCAAATAGTTCTAGACTACAAAACACCATCTCTATTAGATAAAAGGCGCTTACTTTATAGATTGAAACAATCCAAGCGGATTTGGTATACCCGTGTAAGTGAGTATTTGATCAAGTTAGAGATATATGAATAAACTATGCCCTTACGCGTTCAAATCACATTACGAATGTGATAGGGTTACATTCTCAATTGGACTCCTGAAGAGCTTGAGAAAACTGCCTCGCACCTGAAGTCGAAAATTGAGATGAAAGATCTTGGAAAAACTCAACACTATCTTGGCCTGAAGTTTGAGCATTGTTTCTGACAATATTCTGGTCTACCAGTAGAACTACACCTAAAGGGTGTTGCCTTTGAGTACACTAATGGTCGTCTGTACGCTAGATGCAAATGAGCCCCTTTATGAGGCATTTGGAACTCGACATTTTATATCTAAAGTGCAATTGGCGTTTATTGTACTTAGCTCAATGCACTAGATTAGACATCTTTTTCGTTGTTAATCTATTTGCAAGATACAACACTGTGCCTACACACCACCGCTGTATTGGTGATAAAGACGTTTTTCAATTACTATATATTTGGGCTTATTTTATCCATACGCATCTCTGAATAAACCACACTCACTTGGTCTTCTAAATGATGCTTGCCTTGTTAGTTTGCTAAAGTCGATTACTTATCTAACCCGTGCAAGGCACATTCCCAGACGATTTATGTCTTTACCATTAAGAACACCGCAATATCTTGGAGGTCCACGAAATAGACCTTAGTTACAACATCTTTGAATCATGCCAAGCTCACCGCCTTGCATGAAACCACACATGCCAGTGAGAGCCGTTATTAGGTACATTTGAAGCACTTGTGGTCTTTTTCATCCATCGTTGAGTCCCAACTACGATCCATGAAGAAAATGTCGCATGTATCGACCAAATCAAGCAAGGATACATCAACAAAGTCAATGCCAAGCTTATCGTGTCTACCTCACATCAGCAAAGCATCAAAAGATTGTGGTCAAGAAGATTCGATCCCAAGACCACCTTGCCGATCTCTTCACAAAGTCATTGCCTAAGTCAACCCTTCCATAAGCTTGTTTGAGGAATTAGTATGGGTAACTATCTCATTTGCAACGCTTGTAGTTCTCAAGGGGAGTTTTGTTAAGCTCGGGGAATATCCTGAAATATACTCACTTGACCTTAATGTACTATTTTTCCCTACAATCAGGATCATTTTTCTCACTGGGTTCTTGTTGCCTGACAAGGTTTTGACTAGACACCCACATCGAGGTGGTCATATCCTTGTATGCATTTCCTACTACTTACGTCCTGAAGATGTTAAGTATCGACATGTTGCATTAACTCACATTTTTCTCCTTAGACTGTGGTTTGGCCCCACTAGGTTTTACCATAGCCAGATTTTGGTGAGACTTACTCTTCCATGCAATCCCTTTTAGAGACTTGTGTTTGCTACTTGTGCCGACTAGACTAGACGACTTCATCAACTGTTTCTACATTTGCCTGAAGATCTTGCAACTACTACTTGAGTAGTTACACCTAAATGGGGGAGTGTTGTGAATATATTTTATATGATATGATTATGTAAATTCGTAGTAGATATTGTTTAGAATCCTATGTAATCTAGGATATACTTTCCTATTATATTTTGTATTCTTGGGAAGCAAGTTTCTCTCTCCCTATTGTTTACTATAAATAAAAGCAATAGACATGAGAAATAATACACTACAATTCATCACGCCCTGCTGCACCCTCTCTTGTTCTCACTCTAAATTTTAGGTCACAACAAAAGCAACTTAAAATAGTTTTTTGTTTTTAGTTTTCATTTTGTATGTATTTCCTTATATACCTTATACATTTTTTCTACATCTCTCCCTCCATCTTTCTTCACTCTTTCCCCTTTATTTCAAACAATAAAATAAAAATTACAAACTAAAACTAAAATAGTTATTCAATACGCCCTAAAACATTAAATTGCATGCAAAATATTCGGTAAAATAAAATACATACCGTATAATAAAATAAAATAGTTGTTCTACTGATTCTACAATATCCAATTGCTGAACTAACCAATTTCAAGAAATGATATGTAACATTCCGTCAAAAGTTTGTTATAAAATAATTCCCGGGGGATATTTTGGACACGTGCGTGATTATTTTGTACACGGGATCGTGTAATTTTACTATTTTGGTGGGTACACAATACCCCCAAAATCCAAAATATCTCAATTTTTCTTCTTCTTCCCCGTCACTTTTCCTTATTTTCCTTATTTCTCTTTTTCTCTCTCTCTCTCTATTCTCACCGTATGTGCACAGTGCACAGTGCACAGTGCACGTCGACGAAAACTTGTTGAACCGAGGCAAACTAAAATCACCACCATCTCCGTCTCGACGCCCTGGACTCAACGGTGCAAACCGTTCGTCCAAACTCCCAACCGTTTGACGGGAAAAGATCACGGAAGAACCGGACATTTTCGACAATTTTCTCGCCATTCTAGACCGAGGTGAGGTTTCTAACTACCACCATTGGGATCCTCTAGTTGAGTAGATGAATTTGCATATGTCATTTGCTTGATTTGGTTGAGTTTTGACGTAGATTGACGAAGCTACAGTAGCCGCAGCCTTTCGAGGAAATTACAGGCTATTTCCCGAGCTTGTACATCCAAACCAAAGGTACACCATCATTCTACTCCTCTCTAGCTTCATTTTGGTATAAAGAAAGTGAACTTTAGCCCAGAAATGAAGAAGTTATTGAAATTTGAAAATTCTCCATAAAACCAGCCAAAATTCCGACGACGGCGGCGACCGGCCACTGACGTCAGCAGTGACGTCAGTGATGACATCAGCAACCGGTCCAGATCGGCTGGTGACGTCAGCAGTGACATCAGCAGATCGAGAATATTCGTTTTAACGCCGTTAGGAATATTCCGTTAGATTTAACGGAGATGCTGGAATATTCCGTTAGACCTAACGCCGTCAACTGACACTGTCAGTTGACCAGCGCGTTGACTGGAGCATTGAACAGCGTATGAGGGCGCGTGGGACACTATTTTTCAATTCCGTTGACGCGAGGCAACTAGTAACGACGCGTACTACCTAGGGACAGTACGTATGGTATTTTTCAAAGTGTTTCGGACCTCCGTGATGAGCAAACAAAGGATAGGTTTAATTAATTAGTTTAATTCTAACCTTTATGAGTTTAATCATTACTATAGTGATATCCCATATAGGTGAGACTTATCCAGAGGACTACCAGGGCTACCCAAGACAAGGGGGCTACGACCCCGCTACTTTCAAGTGAGTGAGTGGGTCTTTGTTTTGATAAATGTATTATTACGTATGGTTTTTCAATGCTTTCTTTAATTTGTTAGCATGACTCATATCATATGCGAATGTTGGAGGTAGAACATTCGTATTATATTGCCATACATGTTTCTATACTGTTGCTCATCAGTAGATGTATAACACCCCGGGTATCAGTACTCAGTCTTGTGGCCAGGACTAGCCTTGACATTTGGAGATGTCACTACCAGTACCGCTACGCAACTTTGGATCCATTGTAGGTACTAGCCTGTTCAAGGTTGCACTAGGCAACTCAAACTTGTGTGACGCACTTTGTGCACAGCGATTAGCGTTAGACTCGCGTCATTGTAGTACTCAGCGTATTACTTATATACCTAGCTTTTCCTCGTAGCTTATCTACTTGGGCTTGTGTGTTTACATATGGGTGAGCAGTTAGTCATTGATTTTCGGGGAGTACCTGTGTTTTGAGCATTCAGTTTGATGAACGGGGAGTACCCGTATTACTATTTTAGTATTTTGAGGATCATACCGGGAAGTATGAGGTATTTTCAAAAACTATACATGTTTTCCAGCGAGGGGATAGTATGATTTTGAAAACAAAGGTTTTATCAAACTTTGCTTTTTGACCCACTCACCTTTTTATGTTTTGCGCCCCTCCAGGACTTAGTGGCGGATTAGTTTTCCAGTGAGATGTGGACTTGCTTCGGCTGTGGTTAGCGGTTCTGACAGTTCCTTCGGATTATGTAGGATTTGCTCCTACTTTTAGTTAACTTCTACTTACCCATCCTCACGAAGATGTGAATGTTTATATTCCTTGTACTATTTACTATGCTCTAACCGTTATGCACCTTTAATAATGGGTTTTACCCATCACCGCACTCTGACTTCCGCTTCCAACTCTAAATCTATCCACTTTTTCACTTATACATGCGTAATTGGCTTTCGTCACTTAACACGTGTCGGCTAGCACTTTCTGACACCTGACGTATCAGGATTTGGATGTGTCATGATATGTCTATAACGATGTTCGATTTGTTTGACAATCAAGATTTAATGTTTGACCATTTTAACCGATTGTCTAATAAAATATTAGGCAAAGATCACACATCAAATACAGTACTATGCGATGCTACAAGCAACAAACAACACACAGCAACTTATCTTTGAAAATTTGGGTCATTTTGTCTTTTATTTCATTACAAGTGTGGTGGGTTGTCTTAGTGGTTAGAGTTTTTTTTTTTTTAATTTAATGTGTTCCGGTTCAAACTCTCATCATTCCTGTTCAAACTCTCATCATTCCTTGAATGTAGATTGATATAAAATATCACTTATAATAATAAAAAAAAAATAATCACTTCATTAGGTTTCTTCATCTTGCTCTTCTTGGTTCTCCTAAAAAAATTTGGTTTCTACGAGGTTTGACTTGCTCTTCTCTTCCATTCCTAGTTCGAAGAGTTAAGAGGGAATATATTCTACTTCTAATTAATTAACCTACTGATGACAGACACATATATAGATACGATTATGAATGCATTTGGAAGTTGCGTAGATTTATCAATAACACGAGGTGGATTCGTAGATTTATGATTCGCTTGGGAAAGAGACCCATCTAGCTTTCTGGTTTCCAAATTTCTCTCCTATCTTCATCTACCTACGAATATGATATGAGTAGTCGAAGCACACTTTTGAATCAATTCCCAAACTTTACAACTCCTAAAGAACATTTTAAGCAATAGACAAACGAACTAATATTAGATTTTTCAAATAAGAATGTGTACACAAAAGGATGGAAAATTTTAGTTGATATAGAGTGAAAACATAATGAAACTCTAAAGGCATAGCAAAAGAGAAAATTTATCATGTAAATGATGAAAGTAAAACTTTGTATAAATCTATCGTGTAAATGATGAAAGTAAAAATTTGTATAAGTTATAGAGACCATTAGAGCAATTCGAATTTTAATCTTTATATCCAAACTTTTATATTTTTGTTTAATAGTCCAAACTAGTCAATAGTACAAAAAATGAATAGTCATAATTGAATTAAATTTTTTTTTTTCTTACTTACTAATTTAACAAATAAAAAGCTTGACTACTGAACTTTCACTTTTCTCAAAAGCATTAAATGTAAATAAAAATCACCGAGCTAATCTAAAGGCAAGGATTACTCTGTAATTAAAGTAACAATAAGCAGAAACACTAGGGAAAAAATGGTCAAAATCACATAGGCTTTACTTTGGAGTCTGTCAATTAGGTGTGGCTTTATCTTGTTCGGTACCATAAGAAGATGACCATTTTAGTCAGTAAGCTAGGTCAAAGCTTTGAGAAATTGGGTATTTGCTCGTGAAGTTACGTAACAATCGAGAACAAGTCCTGTTTTTCTTTGGGTCGAATTGTGGCTCCTTTTGTGCATGCAACTTGTTGAGAGTTTGAATTTTATAATGGGAAAAAGAGAGATTTTACGTTGCTTATAAGTAATTGAGATATTCATTATATTGTCAATTGGTTTTATAGTGAAACTTTAAATTTTTTTTATGGTATTAGAGTAGGTTGTCCCATATATAAAGCCCAACAGACACACATGTTAGACTTGAAAAACCTCTAAACATGAGAAAACGTGTGGAGAGTATGAATCTCACATTAAAAAAAAAAAAATCTTATATATGCTTATAAATAATTGAACTAATATTACTTAGCCAAAAATTTTCAATTAAGTTGGTGTCCCTGATGCGCATGATTTTTTTTCTTGTTTGCTAGGGACTCCTGTATGATATGTGTTGTCCTTGTCCCCTTCTATGTTGCTATCTCAATCTTGTAATAATTCTCAACTTGTATATATAGAGACGTATTCAGGGATCCTTTGGAACCATATCTGTAGACACGATTTATGCTCCTTAGTGCTTAAACTAGAATTGCTTTTAATATAAATATGTAGAAAGTTTTATTAAAATTCTAAGTGCTTTTCATAAAGCACTTGAAGAAAACACTTACGAGTTACTTTCTCAATAAGAACATGATATGTGCTTCTCTAAAATGTGATTTACGACTCAAACAATAGTTTGAATCTTGATGGTCAGAAAAATGTAGTCATGCATACATACATAACCATCTCTGAGATCTTCTTTGATTAAAAAAAAAAAAAATGGTTAACTATATTTTACAGCTTTAAAGTTTGAGGTGATTTTTAAATTGAACTATGAGATTTCAATTTTCTCACATTGTCCCTTAAGTTTTTGAAATTGTATCAATTTACACATTTTGTTTAATGAATTATTTGAATTTTCATTAAATTGATGACATAGTGAGCATAAAATCTGTAACTGAATTGACATGTAAGCCACATTTGAACTATATAGCCTAAAAAACTCATAAATTTAATAAATAATTAGACAATTAATATACAAAAGGTGTAAATTGATACAATTTTAAAATCCGTGGAAGCAATATGAGAAAATTATAACCTCATAACCTAATTTAAAAATCACATCAAACCTTAAGAGTGTAAAATGAATGCTAATAAAAAAAACCATAAATTTTCAAAAAGGGCATCTTTCCTGTTTTATTCTTCTCCTAAATGAAATGATCAAATGCAAGACTTTAAATCTGATACCTATATTTTTATATGGAAATAACTTGACTGCTGAATTTTCAGCAGCCAAGTCTTGTTCTTTTTATGTTTGGGTTCAAATGTGGTGGTGGGTTTGAGTTTTCTTATTTTCTCCTCCAATCACTTGCCCAAATGTTAAATTCCAAATTTTAAATTTTACATGTGACTATGTGACTATGTACGTACATCGGAGAACATTAAAATCAAAACTCAAATGTTATATATATTTTTTTGGAATGATGTTTTTTTTATCTTAATTTGTCATGACATTCATCTTTAGACTCAAATATTTTTTGAAATTTTAAATATAAGGTTAGTTACTTAAAAAAAAGGATCGATATATAACTTTTAATTTGACTCAAAAGTTATATATAAATTTTAACTTTCCGATGCATTAGACATAAATAGGAATGTTATATTTCAATTCAAATGTAACATTTGAGTCTAAACTTTTTGGTTGATTGAAGATGAAGAAGAAGGGACTGGCTACAGTACTCGCAAGCATTGAATGCTTACACCGATCTCACCCTCCTTCCCCCTCTCTCCTCCCTCCTCCCTCCTTTTAACGATGAGATCGGTGTGAGCATCCAATGCTTGCGAGCACCGTAGCTTACTCCGAATAAGAAAAGCATAATGAGAAATGCTAGCAATCTTCTCACTTACCTTCTCACTTCTCCTTATGCCACATGTACTCCACTAGCACTCAATACTAAAATTTTAATTATATTAAATGTCCACTATTTTTCTTCCTTTATTAGTATAATTAAAATTTGGGATGGTTTGTTAACCAAAAGGTAATTACATTTTTAGTTTTCCGTGCTAGTGAAATACACGTGACATGAGTAAAAATGAAAAGATTAAAATAAAAAGATAAATGAGAAGATTGCTAGTACTATCTTGTGATGACATGATTTATTATGGGAAATGAAGATGAGACATCATTTTATGTGCAGCAAGGCCAGCAAATAAGAAATCTATAAAATCATGTCATTTGATTTGTTGCGTGACAAAACTTAGGCCAGTGCAATGATTTTTACAGGTCATGAAGAGGGAGAAGGAAGCAAGTAAAAGATTAGGGGAACACAATATTGTCCTGGGGACCTTTGAGTTGGAGCTTGAGGCCTTTGAGGTCATCATAACCTTTCTAAAACAAGAGTTTGGCGAATCCATCATCACCCCCAAACCAAAACACACTGCAAGTAACAAGAATGATTTCCTTAGTTTTCATAGCTGGCCTGCATCAAATAGAACGCCACTACTTCTCCAATACTTGGGCCCGCTCTCCTATGCCCTCCTCCACCATAGTAATTCTGTGGGCACATAGATTTTATCTTGTTCTTCTTTTCTTTTGTTACTTATATTTAATTTTTCACACATCATTCTGATGCCAATCTTACGCCACCAAATGGACGCTTTGGACCCCGTTAATTAGACCCACTAACTGTTGCATAAGATTGGATAATGTGTTGACGTGCTATAGCAAAACAAAGCATATGACATTTGGAGAGTGATTTTGTGTGTATATGCGACATAACACTTTCACTTAAAATGTTAAATCCGAGACATCATTTTTTTGGTTTGGTTGTTAAGAGTTCAAACAAAACTAAGTAATAATAAGCCTAGGCTTCGACATCCCAAGTGGATATTCACAAATAAAACTATTCGAATAAGGAGGAGGATTATCAAAACTAATAATTTCCTAGATTTAAAGCAAGACTATAATTTGTTAAACTACCAACAAAAAATTCATTTCTCAGCAAATATGTAGCCTACGATCCTACATTACCATGATCTTACAATCAACACTAGACAAGTAAATACTAGAACCTAAAAGATAACTTTCAAATAAATTTGAGACATCTTTTAATATTCAAATAGAATGTCACCAAAAAAAAAAAAAACTAAGGCAATCTCCAGTCAAGGGCTATACGCCACATTTAACCCTAAAATTGACAAAATTAGTCTCCAATCAAAGAGCTAAAGGGAATCAGGTTAAGTTTAGCCTCAGGGCAGGCTAAGTTTGGCTCCAAAAAGTAATCAAAATATGAAAGAAAATAAAACATAGCCCATGCATGGTTGGAGATGAAAAAATTTAGCCCTAAATAATGTTTAAAATACTGGTTTTTGGATGACTAAAATATAGCCGAGGGCTACGTTTAGCCCTCTATGACTAGGGATGGCCTAAGAGGCTAGAATAATACTTGGCTACTCAAAACATGAGTAGGAGCTCCTACTCAAAACTCTTCGTTTCTGATTCATAGAATTTCGTGTTTATGATCAGAATCGGTCATATTATAAATCACTTTATTAAGATCATGTCTACAAAAAATCAATTAAAACTAAGATGATTTAGTCATCGAACTGTATAAGAACAGATGGACGAAAATGGTAAAAGCACTACAAACTGTCTATCTATTTAGTACAGTTAATTGACTTAACAACTTTAATTTTAATTCATTTTGTACAGAGATAATCTTTACAAAGTGATTTATTACACAAACAGTTTAAATTATAAGCATAAAATTCTATTAATTGAATACGAAGAATTTTGAGTAGAAATTTCAACTCGGCCGAACATTGTTCGGGGAGAGAATTGATGCGTTAATGGTGAGGGTTATGATGAGTGCGCCTGCCATAGCACGCCCTCCAAATCTTTTGAAGCGAAGAGAATGTTATGATGGTTTCCAGTGCACGCTCCTCTCTCTCTCTCTCTCAATTCCAAGTTTCCAACCAAGATTTGCACACATTCTTGGAGAAAAGAATATAACCAGAATTTTCGCTTGTTGTCACCCCTTCATCATCATCTTTTAACCTCTTTCCCCCCTACCCTCCCTCCTCCAATACCTTAGTTTTCATTTCCTAAATTAATATCATTATACATATACAAGTAAAGTTTCTTCCTTAGAACAGTGTGTCCATCTTATTTCACATGAGTTCAAGTTTTCTCTTTGTAGATTACGTTTTTAGAATATCATTGGGTAAAAAATAAAAATTATCATACATGCATACATATTACACAGCATGACCATGACACCATTAACATGTGCATATATAACAGTATCAGTATGTTAGCAACATGTCAAAGCACATTGCGTATTTCAAAGGGAACTACTTGCATGCCTAAAATCTCAATCACGTATGTTGAAGAATCTGATGATATTGTTTTACGAATAAAGAACAAGATATTAAATCCACGCACCCAAAACCTAAAATTAGTCCCATTTTTCCATTACTTTCCGAATTCCAATGAAGATATCTTGAGGCTGCATGCTTTTGTGTCTGTTCTCAAGCACAACCACTTCAACAGATTTCCCTTCTTCTTCTTTTTTAAAAGATTTTTTTGGCCATCATTTCTATAGTTTTTAATCCAACCCTAAATCATGGCACCTTTCGATTTGGCTGCCACCTTTTTCCTTATATTGTGAGAACCCTCCTCACTTCTCCATCACTTACCTCTCTCTCTCTCTCTCTCTCTCACTACACACACTCAGAGAGACTTGTTCTGTTTGGTAAGTATTTTTGGATAGCTAGGTCAGAAAAATGGGTGATATTTCTTATTCCAATGGAACCAACAACGGGAATGATAATGGTAATGGGAATGTGAATGGAAATGGAGTGAATAGCAAGGGCCATTCAGTGCTGAATGGATACAGGAAGAGCTGTTGGTATGAGGAAGAAATTGAAGAAAATTTGAGATGGAGCTTTGCTCTGAATAGGTACGTTAATTGTCACCATACAACTATGTTTTCAATTCTTTTTGCTGTAACTTTTTTACTACCTATGTTTGTTTGGTTTTTTTATTTTAAAGGTTTCTCCATACAACTAATCACTTTAATATCGTGCTTAGTTAGAAGTTCATACTACTAGACTCAACTTAATGGTTTCTCATTTTCACTCTAAACTTATAATAATGTTCATAGACAAAATCATTAGGAATTTTTCACCATTTGAGACCTTCTAAAGTCCTAGCTGTCCCCCTTGAGTTATTATCTAGATTTTGGTATACCTTTTCAGACTTATGGCCTAATTTTATAATCTAAGTAATGTCAAAATTCCTACTTTAGAAAAATGAAAGAATTTTTAAAGTGAAACACTCTTTTATCCCCGAATATCATGGTCATGAAAAGGTCAGACAAGACATAATAATGTTAGAATAGTGTTAGTGTTCTAATCACAAAGTTTAGTTTCGTCATTGATATATTTAACCAAACCTTCTTTAATTAATCAATTATTTATTTATTTTTGGTTTACAGTATATTGCATACAGGAGCTACTCCATTCCAAGACATTGCATTGCTGGACACAAAGCCATTTGGAAAGGTTTTGATCAATCCTACTGTTAAGGAAAATAATCAATGATAACAAATTGCCGCAAATGACTCATTAATTCCATGTTCTCTTATGTATTTTGCAGGCTTTAGTAATTGATGGAAAGCTTCAAAGTGCTGAGACGGATGAATTTATCTACCATGAATGTCTTGTCCACCCACCACTTCTTCATCATCCCGAGTACTTAAATTCTCTTTTTCATATCAATCAAATTTCCTTCGTACCACTAAGGTTTCTAAAACATGTGTAGGGATTGTTAATATCTCTGTAAATGATGTCAATTTTAGTCCAAATAGCATCTTCATCATGGGAGGAGGTGAAGGCTCCACTGCAAGAGAACTTCTCAGACACAGGACTGTGGAGAAGGTTGTCATGTGTGACATTGATGAGGTAAAATAATACTTCCCTCTATATGTCACATTTTGTCCAGTTTTTGAGCTGCTTTTACAAAAAGCAGCTTTTCATTTGTCTCTTGTTGTTTGAAATAGACAAAAGGGAGGATTAGTTGTGGACGCAGGAAAAATCTTGAGTGGTACGTACCATTCAATGGTACAACTATTGAATGGTTCAAATTAATCTTGAGTGGTACATACCATTCAATAGTACATCTTAACCATTTAACAGTACGTACCATTCAATGGTACGTACCACTGAAGTTAGACCCGTGGAAGCACAAAAAAGAAATTTTAATTTTTCCAAAGTACTGTTTTGGGTTTTGTCTGGCTTACAAGTTACAACACATTGCATATGATATGACAAAATTATTCACTATCAGCTGCAATACTAATGCAGGAGGTGGTAGAGTTCTGCAAGTCATATTTGATTGTAAACAGTGAAGCTTTCTGTGATCCAAGACTGGAGCTCATCATCAATGATGCCAGGTTTATTTTCAGCATATACATATATGTGTGTGTATCAATGATGCCGGGTTTAGAACTTTATCGATATAGCATCCAACAATTGTTAAAGGACAAACGTTGTACGCAGAGAATTTATGTGCGTGTATATTAATATATACATACCATTTTCACTATTTTAATTCTGATATAGTGTTACTAATTATTGGGTGTGTTGCAGGGCTGAGCTAGAACACAGAGAAGAGCAGTATGATGTTATCATTGGTGACCTTGCAGACCCAATAGAAGGAGGCCCATGTTATAAACTCTATACCAAATCCTTCTATGAGTTAATTGTCAAACCTAGACTCAGCAAGGAAGGCATTTTTGTCACACAGGTAACTTGAACACACTTATGCATGCAATACCCAACTTAGTCAGGACAGCGTGTCCGCTTGTATATATTGTCTTGTCAACAATAAAATTTTCACCCACAGAAACAGAACCCTAATGACAGAATGAACCACTTTTTATTTTCACATGCAGGCAGGTCCTGCTGGAATTTTCAGCCATACAGAAGTATTCTCCTGCATTTACAATACTTTGAGGCAGGTCTTCAAATGTGAGTTATATTGATAAAGAAAATGAGCTCCCTTCAGCCCATTTTTTTTGTTTTTTTATTTAATTTTATCTCTACCCTTTTCTTATTGCAAATCTGCAGATGTTGTGCCTTATTCAGCTCATATTCCTTCTTATGCTGATACATGGGGATGGATCATGGTACAATCTTCTTAATTAGTTCTTTTAAGTGACACCATTTTGTATTTTAAGTGACATTAAGGAGGCTAAGTAATTGTTTTAAAATGGCAGGCTTCAGATACCCCTTTTGAGCTGAGTGCTGATGAACTAGACCTCAGAATTAAACAAAGGATCACAGGGGAGAACAGATACCTAGATGGAAAAACATTTTCATCAGCCTCTACCTTGAGCAAAGCTGTTCGGAAATCGTAAGTCGGGTGCCTAATATGTTGACCTCCTCTTGATATTAATTAATTAAGCAGCTACTGATCTAAGCAAGGATTATGGGTTGTTTGCAGGATGGTCAATGAGACTCATGTGTATACAGAAGGAACGGCAAGGTTCATATATGGCCATGGCCATGGAAGTGCCTACAAACTCAATTAAGCTTCAAGAAATGGAAGAGTGAAGAACCAAGCTAGCACTTAGAAACATGGGAGTGCAAGTGGAAGACAATCTTGGGTCTTCCTTTTTTTTCAGTTGTATTTCCTTCTTTTTTTTGTTTGTGTAGTAACTTATAAAAACTATGATATAAATCTTTGTTTGTGTCTCTCTTAAGATGTCTATGGAATATGGGAATTTATATGAGTATGAAATGGGGATGCAACTACTTTATAATACTAAGTTAAAACATCATAGGATAAATGGTTCTTTTGAGCTTTAAGCTTTATCAGTTTGAAGAGTAATGTTCTCTTGTCAGACTGTATATACAGAATAATTTATATAAACATATTTAAATTCACAATTTGGCAAGAAAACTTCTTATATAGTTAAATAGTCACATCCAATATTTGTCACATGGTATCATTAGTTACAATATAATTTATTTCCCTACTCAATGATAAACAAGAACCATGTGTATGTGTAGTGATTTAGTGAACAATTTATTTTGGTCCTTTGGCTTTGATTTGTGAGCAAGAAAAGAATCTTTGATAGGATCAATCCATGTAAAATTAAAGTACCCCAACGAGTGTTGCTCAATGCATTCACAATCAAAATCAGCCTTCATTAATAATCAAAATCAACTTTTGCACATATATGACTAGCGGTTACACGTCCTTTTTATTCAATAGGTTGATCTATATAAATTATAAAACTCAACTTATTACCCTAACAAGTATTGCTCAATGCATTAACAGTCAAAATAGCGCATAGATCTAACATCTGCACATCCTTCTTACTCAATAGGTTGATCTAGACAAATCGTAAAACTCAACGTATATATTCTCTCTTGTCTTGTTAGAACTCAAGAGAGACGATGTGAAAGTAAAGCATCATAATCATGTTTGCGTTTTGTTGGCCTGTGAGGAGTCAGATGTCATTTTCCCTTTTCTCCAACCAATTATCGAATTAAACGTTGAGCTGAGTCTTTGTTTATCTTTTGTGTTGTGTTAATTTATTGAGTTTATGGCATTATGAACGCAATAATGGAATTTAAATGAGGTGATCATCGATGTTGCATCATGCGCACTGCGGTCAGTTCCACAACCCATCACCCTCATCAATCACAAGGACCATGACTTGTGACACAGACCGCGTTGTCATTTCCCTATTAAACTAATTAATTGCCTTCTTTTTTAGTTGTTAGTTATTTGTGTTTGGTTAGCAAATATTAGATACTCGAAAAATTCTACGGTACATAAACATATGATATATATTTATGATTTACGGTTAGATGTGAAGATCTGACATATTATATCTGACCGTTGAATCGTAAATGTATGCTATAAGTGTATGTACTGTAGTCAATCCTTATATACTCTTTCTATTTTTCTCTCCTTATTGAGTTTTCCTGGTTACTATCATTTTTTTAGTCAATTCATAATTTTATTTTTCTTGATTCAAATATGTGAATTGTTGAAGGTACTTTACTATTTGAGTTTACAGCATGAACTTACATCTTAAATAATTAAAAGCGTTTATTTATGCACTTGAAGAGATGTTTTCGATTCTTTTCTTCAGAAGTTGTTTGTACCATACTTCACAAATCCCGAAACTATCAAGCACCGGTCAACTTCGTACCTTCAGAGACCTACTGAAGGGTTCGCGCTGAGGTGCCCCTGCCGAAGCACATGAGTTTCCCTCCAACCAAGAGGCCAATCACGACATGACACGTGCCAACACCAGAGAAAGCTCCTAGAGTCCCACATCAACCGCGGACGAAAACAGGGGACTCTTCTCCATTATAAAAGAAGATCATTCTCCCACAATTAAGCTCTCATGATCTTAGACCCTCTAATCCCTTATTAGAACTCACTAATGATGATTATATCTAATCTTATGTATCATGTAAACTTTGCATTATTAATGAGAACTCCTCTACCTTCGTGGACGTAACCCAACTTAGGGTGAACCACGTACATCTCCTGTTTGCTTCCCCATCTCTATCACATCATACGTTATCTTCATTCGATGACCTGAACAATCTAGCGAAAGTCATCTCACCTTGACACTTTACGTTGTTCCAAAGTCCACTTGATTTTGTGCATCAACATTTGGCGCCGTCTGTGGGAAGTTTTGGACCTTCGCATGTGGGAAGCTCTAGGCCTTCACATGTGGGAAGCTCTTGTAGAACCATATAAATTGGTTTTGCTTTGCACACTTGTGATCATCAGTGTGCGAAGCTTTTCCCTTGTTGGGTTATTTTTCAATTGTTGAAGGGTTAGAGAATCATATAAATAGATTTTACTTCGCACACTTATGATCATCAGTGTGCGAAGATATCCCTTGATAGCCATTGTAGCTCTCTGCTTGAATTGAAATGCTATACATAGTTTGAAGCCTTCGTTGGCCTACAGGAGTATCACACACACACTAAATAGTAGAGCACATTGGGCTTAGTGCTCCCCTAGTTGGGTTGTTGCCCTTGTTGGGCTTTTTGCTCCCTTAATTGGGTCGAGCTGAGCCCATGAATTTGTTTGCAAGTCCAATAGTAGGACATGTGGCGATTTTTCATAGGTTGAGTTTGAATTTACTTTCTCTTGGTTGTCTATATAAGAAAGATGAATTTTCATTTCTGACATTGTTCTCATTTTCTCATAGTGGAGTAAGATTTAGAGAAGGCGTGCTCTCTGGTTGAGAGGGAGTCCAGCGACTATCGACACGAAGGTGGTGGTTCTTTGACGACAAACCATGGCGGCTTAAAAACTGTGCCAAGGTTAGTAGCATTTCTTCTGAAATAAGATATAATTTCTTTATTGGACTTGTTGGGCTGCTACGCATTTGTCAAAGAATATGGTGAACAAGCTAACACTTCCTCCATAGCCTAGAGATCTTTAGGATTCAATCCTTCATGTAGTAATAGAGGTCTTTGCCTTTGTTTGTTGTAGATGTCAGAGTCCGAAGGTTCTAGTGATGAAGGTTCTCCTAGCTTTGGTTCTAGGTTCGAGCTTGCAACGTCTGAGCTTTCAGAGTCTTCATTAGAGTCTTGTGAAGAGGAAGAGTTTGATGACCTTCATAACCACTAGGCATGCATACCACCTATTTCCCCTGAAGTCACCGACGAGGAAGCGAGTGAAGAGCATAGGTCTAGTGATGAGGGAGGCATGGTCATAGTGAATGTTGATTCCACTTCACCGTCTCATGGTGGGGTAATGAGTGAGGCGCATTCTTGTATCATGTCGGTAGGTGAGGAAAGTGTTCTTACTGCCATATCTATCTTTCGGTTTGAGTTCACAGCGGATCACTTAACCACAAACTTGTTAACTAGCGAGAAACAGCTTGAGGCCTTGAGAAAGTTGTGTGGCATACCCAATAGTGTAGGAATGCGCTTGGTAGATGATAAAGAGTTGCCTACCGAACCGCCTACGGGTCATATCATGTTCTATATTCAAATGATAAAGAAGTTGGGAGTGAAACTACCACTGCATCCATGGTTGCAAAAGATGGTAGCTGCCATGGGGTATTCTTTTGGGCAACTCAATCCTAGCTTCTAGGAGACCTTGATTGGGTTTTATGTTATTTGGAGAGAATGTGGTTTAGGTGAACCTTCCTTCCATCAATGGCGTTATTGTTATAAAATGCGTCCGATGAAGTCATCCACTGGTTATGTTGAGTGTGCATGTAGGAGCGAGAATGAGCGCGTAGTTTTTGGTAAGAAGAGGTCTTACGGTACTTGGAAAAATCGATGGTGCTTCCTTTATAAGAATTGGGAACATGATGAAGGTGTCAGACCCGAGCGACGTATTCCTACCCACTTTCAGACCATAGGTTGAAATGCGCCCATTATGTGTTTGTCATTCCTTGTGATGCATATATTTTCTCGTAACACTTTGCTTCGTACAGTGACTAGGAACACTATCAAGTTAGCAGGACAAGAACTTACCAATATAAAGAAGGTTCTTCAGGTGCCAAAGGAAAGAAGACATTTGGATAAGTTACGCCCCTTGTTTCAGAAATACGGTTTTCAGCCTTCATTACCTAGGTGTCAGTGACGATCAAGTGAGTTTTTCTTTTTGTGTTTGCTTATTGTCAAATGAGCTGTTTATCTTACTCTTATTCTCCTTGTTCAGTAGAGAAGACAAACACGAAAGAGGCCTTCAAGCACAAAGTAGGGATGTCAAGTACTAGCAAAGGTAAGGCTGCCATGATGGTTCCTCTTAATGACGTCTTGTTTCACAAGGAGGCCCTCAAGCACAAGGTGAAGCCAGTTGTTAGGCCTAAGTCCAAGGAAGAGATGATCAAGGTGGCGGCTTCAAAGAAAGCTGAAGTTGAAGCAATTCGAAATGCTTCCGCCATTGTTACGGGGAAAGAGAAGCGGTTGATGCCTCCT
Organism: Gillenia trifoliata; assembly: GCA_018257905.1. Classification (NCBI taxonomy): domain Eukaryota; kingdom Viridiplantae; phylum Streptophyta; class Magnoliopsida; order Rosales; family Rosaceae; genus Gillenia; species Gillenia trifoliata. Next base: position 14,229,158 of record CM031083.1, on the reverse strand, counting down.
CCGACCGACGGTGCTCCTATTTTTCCTCTTACCTTGGAGCATGCGAACTAGGAAGATATTCCTAGTTCAAGTCGCAATCGGAAGTATAAGGAAGAGGTTGATAGCATCTCTTGGCAAGACTTAAAGGTTGCCATGAAGCCTAATAGTTTCAGTTTCGTGAACAATTGCCTTGCCGGACGCAAAGCTTTCATAAGTGAATTTGGAGAGCTTTTAGCCGACAAAGAGACGGATCGTGATAGGATGATGAAACTGTTTGCCTTCGTAAGTGCTAGTTTACCATTTGTTTACTTTTCTTTCTTTATTTCTTCTCCATTTCTCATCTAGTGCTAACACACTTCTCACTGTGTAGGTAATGACTGAGGTTGATGATAGGCTAAAGATAGCAGAGCGAAATAAAGAGAAGTTAAAGGAAGGCAAGCAGGTTGTGGATGATGCTAAAAGGGAGCGTAAGGCTCGTGTGGAGGCTTTCAAGACCAAGGATCAAGCTTTGGAAAGATTAAAGCGACGTGGTGAGGAAATAGAGAGGCTTCGAAAGCAGTTAGAGGTGGTTACTCTCGAGCAAGACAACGCACTAGCTGAGACTTCCAAGGTTAGAGATAAGCTCATTCTTGAGCGAGATGATGCATTGGCCGAAGTCTCGAAGCTCAAGGAGTGTCTCCCTGCCCTGAAAAAGGCCGCCATTCAAAAGTTTGTGGATACTGATGACTTTGCTGAGTTCATAGGACCTTACTACTATAAGGAGCTTAGGCGTGAGAAGAAGTGGATAGCTATCCTTGAGTGTCACCATAGAGAAGGCGTTATAGATTGGACATGTTTTGAGCAATATCAGCAAGAGGTTGAGGAGCACAAGCAGAAGGGGGAGGCCTTCGCCCTTGACATAGACTCTAGTAGTGATGAGGATCTTGAGGAGAGCGAGGCTGGACAAGATGGTAGTGATGGTGAGCAGGTTCAGCAGGATGAGGATGACATTGAAACTGGAGATGGCCATGAGACCCAACAGGATGTTGGTGAAGGTCCGACCTCGGATCATGACGACCCTTAGCACTACTACCACGTGCTTGCACTAGCCGGCCATGCCTTGAAAGGCTTTAGTTTACTGCATTCCTTTATGATATATGTGATGTACTTGTCTATTGCCTGGAGACTTTTTGTTGATGGATGTTTATGACATTGGACCATTTATTTTGATGCTAAGTGCTAAGTGTTTGCACTATTGTTTATGAATGCTTGGCTATGTTTGAATGGATCCTTTGTTTGGATATGACCCATGGTTTGGGCTTAATCGAATGGATGTGTTTGAGAATGCTGCTTGTTTGGTTGGTCATGTTGACATAACACTCGATTTTTACTTTATGTTAGAATGTGCATGGTAAAGCTTTAAGTTAGAGTGTGCATGATAAAGCTTTAAGTTAGAGTGTATAGTTGGGTCAGAGCTAGACCAAGTGTTCCAGTGTTAGGAATGTAAAGAGTTAGACAGAGTTGTCTGAATTGCCTCTTTATTAAGTTCGTGCCAAATAGCTTGCGTTACAAAAGATGTCAAAGGACTAAAGGTCAAACGCTTGTAGTGCGAGGGTTTACTTGTAATAATACTTCAAGTGATCAATGTTCTATGAATGGCCGAGGGTCCAGCCATCGGAATCCCTAAGCTTGTAAGTGCTAGGGCAACTAATGCCAACAACTTCAAATGGTCCATCCCAATTCGGACTAAGTGTGTCATCGCTTGGGACTTTGTCACAGAGTAGTTTTTTTCTTCAATACCCAATCCCCTACTTTGAAAGAGCAAGGCTTAACCCTTGAGTCATATTAGTTGGAGATACGCTGCTTGTAGGCGACATTCCTCAAGTGGGCCTGATCTCTGTGCTCTTCAATGAAGTCTAAGTTGAGGGTAAGTTGATTACCATTTTCATCTTGGGCATAGTTCTTAACGCGGTATGTGGCTTGCTCAAGCTCAACTGGGACGACTGCCTCAGTACCGAAGGTGAGTGAAAATGGAGTTTCACCAGTCGAAGTTCGATAAGAAGTTCTATATGACCAAAGGACTTGAGGTAGAAATTTTGGCCAACAACCTTTTGCTTTGTCCAAGCTTGTCTTGAGTGTGCGCTTAATGATCTTGTTGATTGCCTCCACCTATCCATTAGATTGAGGATGACTTGGAGTGGCGAAGCATAGGTTGACCTTATATTTAGAGCAGAAAGCCTTGAACTTCTTGTTATCAAACTGATGTCCAATGTCTGTGACGATGGCATGAGGAATGCCAAACCTGCAAAGTATGTTCTTCCACACGAAGTCTTCTATCTTCGCCTCGGTGATTGTTGCCAAGGGTTCCACTTCAGCCCACTTCAGCCTTGCCTTTGCCTGAAGGCATTGGGCCTATCAAATCAAGACCCCATTGAGCGAAAGGCCACGGGCTAATCATAGGAGTAAGAGGTTTGGGAGGGGTATGCATAATAGTTGCATATCGCTGACATTTGTCGTAAGAGTGGGATATTTTGATCGCATCATGGTGAAGCGTTGGCCAATAGTATCCCTGACGGAAAGCCTTGTGCGCGAGGGATATTGATCCGGCATGATCTCCACAAACTCCTTCGTGTATCTCCCTAAGAACGACTTCTCCCTCAGTAGGTGTGAGGCACCGTAAGTATGGAAGGGAAAAACCTCACTTGTATAGTTGGCCATTGATAATCAGATAGCGAGCAAACTTGTATCGAATTTGTTTGGCCTTGACCTTGTCGTCTGGGAGGGTGCCATGGGCAATAAAATTGTAGATTGGAGTGATCCAACTATCACTTTGTTGAAGATTACATACTTCCATGGCATTAGTGCTTGGCGCATCAAGCAGTTCAACATGGATGTTTCTACCAATCTTGTCTTCAACCGCCGAGGCAAGGCGGGCTAAACATCGGCATGGCTATTTTCTGCTCGAGGGACTTGAGTGATTTGGTAGCGGAAGTTATTTAGCAGGAGTTGTGCTTGGGCGAGGTAGGCTACCATGGAACTATCCTTAGCGTCGAAGTTGCTTGTGATCTGATTGACCACCAACTGAGAGTCGCTGAAGATGCTGAGCTGTTTGGCGCCAAGGTGCTTTGCCAAATGCAAGCCTGCCAAGAGGGCCTCATACTCTGCTTCATTATTGGATGCTTTGAACTGGAAGCGAGGAGCGTACTCCATTGTAGTCTTGTCAGGTGTAATTAGGACAAGTCCAGCGCGACAACCTTGTTGGTTGGCCGAGCCATCAACATGTAAAGTCCATGTAGGGAGTATTGACTCCAACTGTTGAGCTTCAAAAGAGGATGATGTCGGAACTTCCTGGACATGGAGAGTGTCAACAGGGTATGTGAACTCTGCAATGAAGTCCGCCACTACTTGACCTTTCTCAGCTGGCCTTGGCTGGTATGAGATGTCAAATTCACCCAACATGATTGCCCACTTAATCATCCGCCCCGAAGTGTCGGGGCTTTGTAGTATTTGCCGGAGTGAATGATTTGTAAGTACAATAATGGAATATGCTTGGAAGTAAGGACGCAATTTGCGTGCAAACATGATTAATGCAAGGGCTAGCTTATCAATGTTAGAGTACCTTGTCTCTGTATCTTGTAAGGCTTAGCTAGCATAGTAGACGGGGTGTTCGACTCTACCTTCCTTCCTGATGAGCACAAAACTGACTGCTGAAACCGAAACAGATAAGTAGATAGATAGTATGTCACCAACCTTTAGTTTGGAGAGGAGTGAGGCCTTGCTCATGTATTCCTTGAGGCTTTGAAATGCTTCAGCGCACTCGATGGTCCAAGTGATGTTCTTCTTACTCCCCTTAAGTGCTTTGAAGAAGGGGGCGCATATGTCAGTGGCCCTGGAAATGAACCTTGTTAAGGCTGCTACATTGCCCGTGAGACTTTAAATGTCTTTCTGAGTCTTTGGCTCTTTCATGTCGAGGATTGGCTTGATCTTCTTGGGGTTAGCCTCAATGCCCCGCTGGCTGATCATGAAGCCTAAGAACTTGCCTGAACCAACGCCGAAAGCGCACTTACTCGGATTTAGCCTCATTTGGTATTTCTTCAAGATGGTGAAAGCTTCTGATAGGTTGGCAATGTGTTGGTCAGCACGTTTGCTCTTAATGAGCATGTCATCCACATAAACTTCCATGCTTTTGCCAATCTGTTCAGCGAACATTGAGTTGACTAACCTTTGGTAGGTTGCCCCCGCGTTCTTTAGACCGAAGGGCATGACTTTGTAGCAATATAGGCCTTTATCAATGGTGAAAACAGTGTGCTCTTGATCCGGATAGAACTTGAGGATCTGGTTGTACCCTGAGTAGGCATCCATGAAGCTTAAGAGTTCATACCCAACCGTTGAATCAACAAGTCTGTCTATGAGAGGAAGGGGGAAACTATCCTTTGGGCAACCCTTGTTGAGGTAGGTGTAGTTAACACACATTCTCCATAAGGTCTTTTGAAGGAGAAGGCTCTCTTTGGTGGGGTTTTTCTTGACAAGAACAACGTTAACTACCCATGTTGGGCAATCGACTTCACGGACAAAGCCTATGCCTTTAAGCTTATCAACTTCTGCCTTCATTGCCTCATATCGCTCAGCGTCATAAGACCTTCGCTTCTGCCGGACAGGTTTGGCTTTGGGGTCGATGCTTAAGTGATGGCAGATGACATCAGAAAAGATGCCTGGCATGTCTTCATACGACCAAGCGAAAACTTCGACATTTTTCTGAAGGAAAACAATCAGTTCCAACCGAAAGGCAGGTGGCAAGGTAGTGCCAATCTTCACCGTGCGATCCGGATGGTCCTTAAAGATGGAGACTCTCTCTAACTCTTCAGCCAGTTGTGCCTACTGAGTGAAAGAATCGTCTCTAGGGTCGTCAGGTTGACTATCGCCACTTAAAGGACCCAAGTTGGCCTAGGGCGGGTTGGCTCTACCAACCTGGTTGTGCACTGAGAAGGCTTCCTTGGGTACCGGTAGGTGTTGTTGTTTTACTGAAGTGTTGTAACATGTTCGTGCACTAAGTTGATCCCCTCTGACATAGCCATTGCCAAAAGGCGTTGGGAACTTCATTAACAACATGTGTGTTGACACAATGGCCCTAAGTTCATTAATACCTGTGCGCCCAAGAATGGCATTGTAGGTTGTTGGGCAATCAACCACAAGGAAGTTAGTGGTGATTGAAGCACATGAGTTTCCTTCCAACCAAGAGGCCAATCACGACATGACACGTGTCAACACCAAAGAAAGCTCCTAGAATCCCACATCGACCGCGGACGAAAATAGGGGACTCTTCTCAATTATAAAAGAAGATCATTCTCCCACAATTAAGCTCTCATGATCTTAGACCCTCTAATCCCTTATTAGAACTCACTAATGATGATTATATCTAATCCTATGTATCATGTAAACTCTACATTATTAATGAGAACTCCTCTACCTTCATGGACGTAACCCAACTTAGGGTGAACCACGTACATCTCGTGTTTGCTTCTCCATCTCTATCACATCATACATTATCTTCACTCGATGACCTGAACAATCTAGCGAATGTCATCTCACCTTGACAATTTACGTTGTTCCAAAGTCCACTTGATTTTGTGCATCAACAGAAGTATTGTGTCAAAAAAAAAAAAGAGTTTGCTTCCCTTAATAGTGTTGTACATTAGTCTTTTTTAAGAAAGGAAAAGTCCAAAGTTTTTGAAGTATCACCCATTTTTTTATATTTATTTCAATGATACGTATCATCGAAGTTTGACTCATTCTTTAATATTTGTATTCAAGACTTGGGAGAGAGGATCAAACTTTTGATATGTGCGGAAAATAATATTTTATCATGGGAGTTAGAAGCCCTACCACTAGTTTATCATGGTATGAACACTACCACCATATCTTCGACAAAATCACTTCACAATATTAAAGAATTAATCATTCGTTTTAATTTAATTTGACGGATCTGACTATTTTCATTAGTTCAAATCAATTCAATATAAAGAAATTAAGGAAAAAGTCTCTACTATTGTTTAAAACGGCATATAAGTTTTTTTCACGAGGGTCCAAAACATGAACAATGTCCTGTAGTGTAGGAACCTTGAAAGGCATCAAATTAAATTTATGCCTTTAAGTTTTTGGAATATAGGTTTTCAATATCTAGTAATTATCAGCAGAATCTCTAAGAAGTTAACTTCTGAATGAAAAACAAATTATAAGCTATATTTTTTCCTCAGTAATTTATAGTGTACTTTCGTAATATCTATATGGCCATGCAAACCCTAGTTCTCTAAAATAACTAATTTGGAAATATCATTATTAGGAATCTTTACATCCATGATTGCTTTAGATAAGAAGACGTAGCCAGCTTGTCTCGCCCAAAATTGTTTGTACAAAAGGCCAACAATAATATTTTAGATTGTAAAAATAACCTAACCCAATTTGTATAGGAAACATGGATATTTTTATGCACAGACAACTCATGTAGAACTCTAATTAGTCTTGAAGAAAATTAAAAAGTCTACGTACCTTTTAAATATTCTCCATTTCACTATTCTCCATTTCACGAGTGTAAATATTTATTATTTACTGTCGTGAAATGAAGAGGAATACGTAGACAAAAACCCTTTCACTTTACCTAAAAAATCCCTTCAAAGCACACAGTGAAAAAAATGCATGGAACAAAAGGAATTTGAACGATTCTACGTTTTACCTAAAGTTGCACCCAATTATTGGATGCCTATACTACTAACAAAAAAACATGCATATGGATCACATATTAATTAATGGACAAATCACCAATGTCCCTTAATTAATGTACAGTTCCCTAAGGATGCTTCGGACGGTGGGTGATAAGAAAACCTGCCACCTTTTTCATATGCAGTTGGATGAAGGTTCCAACTTTCCAAGCGAGATATACACAGACACGTACACAGTGTTATTCAAAGTTACTAGAGTACCCTTCTTTCCATATGTTAATTAAGGTTTTCATTTCGGACCATAAAGTAAATCTCCTTTCCATATTTGTTACAAAAATCCTTTTTTACTAGATTCCGGAAAAAGAATCGTAATCATTCAGACTCAGTAACTCATTGGTATAGTTTGATGACATTGAAAACGTACTAAGACTCAAACGATTCATATGGTTTTGAAAGAAAAGAAAAGAATTTTTAATGGCATATAATTGGTGTAACTCATTAGTCTAGTTTGATGACATTGAAAACGTTTAGGACTATCTTCAAACTTTCATTTAACCTTACGATAGCTTTCTTCTTTTTTTTTTTGAATAAGATGTTGAGTAATTGAACTTGATGATAGATTTGTGTCTCAAAACTATATTACGAATCAAGATACCAACAATTATAACAAAAATGGAATAAATTATAATTGAATACAAAAGAACCCCACTAAATCAAAAAGCTTTATTGCCATTGACACACCCCGACCCGGATAGCCACGTGGACACCGGATCTCGAGGCGTGCTGACCGACCACTCCGTAGGAGTGACGAAGTCATAGGAAGATTAATTAAGGAATCAGAAATAATAAACAAGATTTAATCAGAGTTTAAAGAAAATACGGAAGTGTAATGTGGGTAGAACCCATTATTACATAGTGTCAGAGCTAGGTGCAGTAAAGGAAATTATTCGCATCCAGGAGGATGGATATAACACAAACAAAGGAAATTAACATACACTGCAGAAATAAAATCAAGCTACCAGCAGCTGCCACCACCGAATCGTCGTCAACTAAAGTCTAAGTCCTGGAGGGGCGAAAAACAAGGGTGAGTGGGCCAATATCAATTTTCTAGTTAAAACGTTTCCAAAACTTTAGGTATAACCCCTCACTGTAAAACCCGTAGCTTTACCAAAAATATTTACTAATAAAATAAGTAACGAGCATGAGTAATGGGCCAACGCCCACAAGGATACGGGTAATAAGCGTTTATCACAGTGAAAATCAACATTACTTATCACATGGAAATATGCACACAAGTCATATAGAAAGTAGCTACATGACAGGCTGGGTGTTTAATATATTACGCTCTAGCACTACATGCACGTGAAGCTGGCACAAAATGTGCGTCACAACGAGTCTAGTCGCCGAGGCGACATAGACAGGCTGGCACCTACAATGGATCCAAAGTGAGCGTTCGGTGCTTGTGAACATACACGTGAAGCTGGTCCTGGCCCGGACAGTGCTAACACCGTGCATAATGTGAAATAAGTAATACAGTTCAAATAGTGTGTATGCATGCCAAATTTATCACATAAAACAACATAACTCAAGTCATAAACCAAGTAACTATAAATAATTGATACCACAAAATAATATTTATAAAAGTAGGCATGCTATACACACACATAGTTCAAAACACATTTAAAACGCTAATAAATAATATAAAAGGGTAAGTACTAGGCCCACTCACTGATACGTAGTCAGATCGTAGCCCCCGTAGCGTGCCTGAGCTCGTTGCTCCTCCGGATAGGTCTCACCTATATGAGAGTTTACTAAACTAATCATTTAACAAGTCTTAATTCAATTAAAGTAATGAAAAAGACTTGAAATCGCCTTTGTTTGCTCGGAACGAGACTTGGAATGGTCGGAAAATGGGTTCACGCGCCGCCGTGCGCCGCCGCGGGGCTCCACGCGCCGCCACGCGCCGCCACCCGCCACAAAGGCAGCACGCGCCGTCACGCGCGCCCACCGCGCCGTCACGCGCCCACACGCGCCCACACGCGCTCGGGCCCCGGCGCCCCACGCGCTCACACGCGCACGCACGCGCTCACACGCGCACGCACGCGCGCTCACGCGCGGACACGCGCCTCACGCGCCCAACAGTCACGCGCCGTTAAAGTTAACGGCGTGCCGTTAACTTTAACGGTATATTCATTTTGGCTGACGGAATATTCCCTAACGGCGTTACGGAATATTCCGTCGCCGTTAGAGAATATACCTGACGCCGTTAAAGATTCGACGGAATATACCTTCGGTATATTCCCGGTTTGGACCGGGTTGGACCGGGTCCTGCTGACGTCACGGGCCGGTCGCTGACGTCACGCCGCTGCAACTCCGGCCGCCGGGCGCCGCCGCCGTCCGCCGCTCGCCGGCGCCGGAATCTGGAAATCTTCGCCGGAAAATTTTGGAAATTTGTAACTTCTTCAGATCAGCACCAAAATTCATGAAATTTGTACCAAATTGAAGCTTGCAACGAGGGGAGTTCGATTTACCTAGGTTGAGGCCAAAAATATGGCCGGAGACGGCCGGAAATGGCCTCGAAGTTCACGGCCAAACTTGAACTCGTTGGTTCTCGCTTCGATCTTCACATGCAGGACTTGATTTGGAGTCCTAGAGCCCCAAGGATTCAAATGGCAACGATTTGGAGTTGAATCGAGGTCGAGGATGGCTGTGCTTAGCCGATCGGAGTTCGCCGGGAAAATGGCCGAGTCGGGTTTCTGATTTTCTCGTGTTTTGCTGGGTTCGAGGGTGGTCCAGAGACGACGAGAATGGTGCTGGTAACTCACTGGAGTCGGTTTGAGTTCGAGAGGAGAGCCTCGAGTTGAAGACAGAGATCGAGGTGGGTGTCCAGAGTAATTTTTCTGGGTTTGAGTTTCTGAAATTTCTGGATCGACAAGGTCGAATCCAGTCGAGCTTGAAGGTAATGACTCCCACCAGTTCGATGCTGGTTGCAGGGAGGTCAGTGATGGGAGAGGTTGAAGGTTGGGTGGCTTAAACGATTTCTGAATTTGGGTGTCTTGCATGCAGGTTGCAAATGGGTATGTGTTTGGCTTGGAAGAAATGGCAGAATGGTATGGGTGGTCGAAGTGTGAAGCAATGCACACAGAGTGCACAATTTTTATAACCCAAAGTCAGTCAGGAAAGGAATCTCAATTTGAAATTGTCCAATGCATGTCATTTGCATGCAGAGAAAAGGGCTGAAATTTCTGCATTGAAAGTAAAGAGGATGCAGGCCTCGTGCCTTGCAGAAACCATGGGCAGACCACGGTTTCAAAATACAGCTCAAGAAAAATTACCGTTTTGCCCTTGTTCGTAACTTGTCCGTTACAAGTCCGAATCAAGTGTCGTTCGCGTCAACGGATTCGTAATTTAATGTACACACCAAAAGTACACCAAGATTCTGAAAATACCTCGATAGAAGGGACGTAATCCCGAATGATACATTATGCCACTAAGGGCGTTTTGGTCATTTTACATCGTCGGGAAATAAAATACAATAAAATTAGGAACGGGATGTAACAGCCATAAATAATCTTAACTTGTTTATTTGGTGATATAACTAAAGATCTACAAATCTAAAGTTCAACTAACACTCGATTAGATAAGTGTATTATAACACACAGCAAAAAGTTTACTAGTCTATTGACAACGTGATGAAGGGGGAGGGCAATTTCGGACTGAGAGTCCTCGACGTGTCGGCCCCAGACACGGTGGTCTGAGTCAGCAACGGTCTTTCATCTCTCATCTTTTCCATCCACATCCATACTATTATTCTTTTTTCAGTAAACAAAAAAGTAAAAATTATCCTATCAGCACTACCCACGTGTCCCTGCCCCACCTTTCTCCTCCCTTTCTGGCCCTATAAATACCTTTCCCTCCCTCTTCTTCCAAGCGCTCTCACTTCTTCCCATTGCATTTCGTGATTTGAACCAACAAAAAAACAATCTCAATTTTCACGTTTTTTTGATCAGTTGAGTTACAAGTTCTTCACATTTTCGAAATTCGATTTCAGCTCTCGTCTCTCTTAGCTTCCCATGGATTCCCGCAGTTGCTCTTCTCCTTTTGATTCCATCATTTTCGGTACGCATTACTTGATAATTATCTCGTTTTTCAAGCTCCTAATCAATCTTTGATGACAATAATCACTATCGCATAATTTGTTTAATTTCCACAGATTTGGACGACACTCTGTACTCTTCCAACCTTGGACTCGGTGAAGCTTGCAAGATGAACATCGATGGTGCGAAAACAAGAATAACAAAATCAATAATTCAAATTTTATTAAACACATAATTTAATATTTAATTTAATTTTTATCTTTAATTGCAGATTTTCTCGTTGAAAAATGCGGATTCCCAGAGAGCAAGGCCTCCAGCCTCCGTGTTGAGCTTTTCAAAAAATACGGCAGCTCCCTCGCTGGCTTACGAGTAATTCATCATTAATTTTCTTTTTAATTTTTAATTTTACTGCATAATAACTTTAAAAAAATGAATTTTTGAAACATGTTGCTTCTGTTGTAGGCGTTAGGATACGACATCGACTCCGACGATTACCACGGCGTCGTGCACGGAAGGCTGCCGTACGATCGGATCAAACCCGACCCTCAGCTCCGAAACCTCCTCCGCAGCATCACGCAAAGAAAAATCGTAAGTTTCAAGTTCACAGAATCGGAATTTAGTGCAATTATTTTATCGTTTGTGAAAAAAAAAAACCACAAAACTGTATAATGACGAACATGAACTGATGTTGCAGATATTTACGAATTCGGACCAGAAGCACGCGGTGAAGGTGTTGGATCTTCTGGGAGTGAAGGAGTGCTTCGATCAGATCATATGCTTCGAGACAATGAACCCAAACCTGCCGAGTTCGACTCGGCCGGACGAGTTCCCGGTGGTCCTGAAGCCGTCCATGGAGGCCATGGACATCGCGCTTCGGGCCGCCGATGTCGATCCTCGCCGCACGGTACGGCCGGGAAAGCGCATTATAATTTCGTTTGGGGGTGGTCGATTTGTTGCGTGATAATATGAACTCTATGAAGTTGTTGGGGGATTTTGACAACGCGTTTTTATTTTCTGTTCTTGCAGCTGTTTCTCGATGATAACGTGCGTAACGTCGCTGCGGGGAAAGCTGTTGGTCTACGCACCGTTTTGGTAATTAACTAATATTTACAATTTCTGTTTTTTATTTTTTATTTTTTTGGTTAGTTGTGTAAATATTGAATAATATTTGAAAGAGTGTTACAATGGTTTGGAATTTTGATCCCCGCTCATCATTTTGGTTTTTTATGATTAGCATTTTGTTCCAGAAATATAAAAGCACGACTTCTCAAAATTGTTCGAAATAATTATCTTCAAATTTCAAATTACTGAAATGATCATGTTTTAAATTTTAATTGCTGAAATAATAAGTTTTCAATATGTCATCAATATCATATTGATAAATTGCATATTTAATCACTTTGTTCAAGTATATTTAAACAATTTAACAAGTGAGATTTGATTTTTGATCATTATAACAAACGTTCTTCCAAAAAAAGCACTTAACATGGGATAGTCGCAATATGGCCCAAGGGTTACCAAAAAAGTAGATGGGAAAGCAAAAACGAATACAAAGATAAATTTTGATCCCAATTTTTTTGCTTTAGAAAATTATATGAAATGATATGCTGGACTTAATTGTCTAATAATCTAGTGAACGGTCTCTTTTTAATATTGGAACATGCCACAAGTTTAATTAACCTGTGACTCAAAACATGGCAGCTCGAGCTCTTTAGAACATTACTCATAAAGTCAATGCCCTTATCAAGCCATCGTCTTAGCTAAGAATGCTGTATTTGATAAAATAACATGTGTATGTGTAGATTGTTTGGCAAGAAAATCCTCCTAAATTGGTGTACTGTAAGATTTTCTTAAAATGGTCAATTTGGTACTAATTTATATCTTGTTGTGTTTGGTCAGATTGTATCTTCTTAGAATATTGTAAGGTTTTCTTAAAATGGTCAATTAGGTACTAATTTGTATCTTGTGTTGTGTTGTTTTAAAATTAAGGTTGGAAAAACCGTGAAAAGCAAGGAAGCAGATTACGTGTTAGAGAACGTGAACAACATGGCGCAAGCAATAACAGAAGTATGGGTAGGAGGAGGTGGCGGAAAGGATGGTAGTACCGAACTGATCAGCCGCACCAGAAGCGAAATGGAGCTCGATTCCGTCCTCACCGCCACAACTGTCGGAGCTTGATCGAGTTGACTCACTCGTCCACCCTTCCAGATGTTTTTACTGCTGGCTTTGGTTGGATTTGGGTTAGCCCTGTTAGGCTTGAGATAGGCTTATGTACATATGTTTCTCAATCATGTCAATGTATGTGCAGAGTATGTCAATTATGTATCAGTATGCATATGAGCATATTCTTATTTTAAATTTTAAAATAAAAATGCTTGTGATTCGGTCGACAATTTGTAGTGGCAATTTTATAAGGCTTCTTTTGTTCTGTGCATATGGTTTGATGTGTTAGTAAAAAGAGAGTGCATTAGATTCGCAACTTAACTTGTCATCTTACTATAATTTCCAGAAACATTTTATTCTTCTGAATGTGATCCTTGGCCATTATATTATTGAGTTATTTTGATACAGACGCCTAAATTTTGAATTTTCTAGACTAAGCATTTATGCCTTTTAGATTTTTGATTGAACATTTCTTATAATAATTAACGTCCAATAGCCCTTTTGTTAATTCAAAATAATATGATTTATCCTTATAATTTAGCATTATTTACAATAATTAGGATTTATCCTTATATATAGTTTGATAGTAACATTTCACAAATAATCAACCATATATTCATATTTGAAAATGTTACTGTCACATATATTATTTAGGGTTCTTTCACATCAAATATATATGTTTTTTATGTCAACAAAAAAAATAAAGGATCACTTATTGCATAATTTTGTATAAGCTATCACAATCAACTTTGAGAAAGTTACCACTTTTTTTATCACATATTTTATCACATATTTTATGGCTAGTTCCCCTATGATGCAATGCAATTACTTTTTGTTTATTACATCTTGAAAGCCAAGGTTGTTTTTTTCACTAACTAGTAGTTTAATTAGAAATTAGTGATGACAACTTGTTTTTACTTTTAAATTTGTATAAGGATTACTTTTCTCTTTTAAATGAGCTGATTTGATCTATTCTTGAGCTCTTTGGGCCTGTCAATATACTTTGGTTCCAACATGATACTCAAACCGATGACGTTGGGCGGGTCTCCCCGATCCCCGATCCATATATTACCAATTGACAAATGGCCTAGCGGGAAGTCGCTCAATTTAAAGTTACGGGAAATTACGCGTTAACAATGAAAAGGAGAAGACCATATAGGCAATCGAACCCTAAATTTATCCTAATTTTAACTTTTTATTTCGCCTTTTCTTATCACTTAGCTAATCCCAATGGCTTCTTTCTCAAAAGATATTTGATTTAAATTCAACATGTCATATTTGCTCTTCTGATATACTAAAAGAACATAATCTGTGAACCGAAAGGACCCTAATTAATAAATGATTCAAACTTTCAGTTGAGGAACGTAAGAGTCTAATAGTCTATGGAAAATATATCACATATAAACCAAAAAAAAAAAAACATATTAACCCAACTCATGTTTCTGAAATTGCATTTTAATGAAATGAAATTACAAGAAACACAAATTATACTCACATAGTCATCATGATCATAAATACATTGCAATTACATAAATCAACATCATCATCATATGTCATAGACTTGCTTGCCGGTGAACTTGACCTCAATCGGGCTGACATTCTTCCCAATTGACCTAAAGTTCTGGCCAACCCCTTGGCGCCCAGGGTTCACCTTCTCAGGGTAGACACCATCCTTGGGGTGCAAGTATTGAACCTCCCCGTTAGGGAAAACCCTGTAAAACTGGTATTTAATCTTGTACTTTGACCTAAGCCTAGTCCCAAGAGCCAAGCACTGCTCTTTCCTGGCCAGTTTCAGCAAGTTAGGACCCTCCCTCATGATGGCTGCTCCGCCAGTCGGCATCTCAAAAATCTGCTCCTTTGGTGACTCCCATGTGATCACGTAAAACTCTTCCTCCTGCGCTTTCCTCAACAGCCCGCCGGTGCTGCCGCCGAATATCGGCGAGGGGGTTGTTGGGTCCAGCTCGGGTGGGGTGAAGCCTACCGGAGCCTCCTCTTTTGTGGGGGTCACGGTTTTCTCCTCAGCGGCGGCATTAATCCTCATTGTTCTTGTGGTGGAGAGCTTGAGTGGCTTGGGGGCCATGAAGGAGGAGGAGACTGATTGCTTCCATGGGACGGTTGTACGGTCGGCGGTGGTCTTTGGGGCGGAGGGGGTTGGGGTGAACAGGCTGGCTTGTGTTGCCATGGCCATGAGGGACTAGAGAAAGAGAGTTGTGGTTTGTGTTGTGTTGTGTGGTAGTAGAATTTTTTTTGGGTTATGGGGTTATGGAGATTTTGATTGGGAGTTTGTAAGGATTTGATGTGGGTGGTGAGGATTTGGGTTTGGATAAGGTGATATGGATTCGGCCAATAAGAACATGTGATTCTGATACGTTGCCCTACATGTGACTCAGGGCTCATCTTTGCTTTTGTTTCTTCTTTGCATATAGTTCTGGTCAACTTGTAAATTCATATGGAGAAACTAGAAATTCCGATTTTTATATCCTTTTTTTTTTACCTTGTTTTCTGTGGGGGAAAAAAAAATTCTATTCATACATTGGAAGACAAAAAAATATTAGACGAAGAGCTAATTGATGGAATAAAATAATTTAAGATGATCCCTTTCTTTTTCTTTTTTTTTTAAATGAGATTATATTGATGTGTGTTGTGAGTATTGGTTTGTGGATCCTCAAGTAGGTTAACATTTCGAATTGCTGCTTTTATAGGCAGGCAATCAAGCTCCTTCTGCCTTTGAATTCGAGGACCAATCTCCATCTAGCCCTTTTTCTCTACTCTTGCCTTGCCTTTGCCTTCTTTGCCAAGAATCTTGGATTTCATAACATTAAAGAAGCCTTAACTAAAGAATTTAAGCTAAAAAGAAAAATATATCTCATGTACATGTAACACAAAATCTAAGCTAGAGTGAGCATTGTGTGTCAATCACACATATGGATGAGTATTTATAGAGTTTTGGGGTGAAATTTGAGTTGAATATATATATTTTTAATTATTTTAGTCATTAGATATTTTTTTACCGTTAAATTTGATCTCATTTGTTTTTAGCCGTTGAATTTTAACCATTGGATCAACCAACGGTCATTTTTTCAGGACTGTTGATCAGCTAGCTTTTTCTTTAATGGCCAACATGCTTGTCAATGTGGAGTTCAGCTGGGCCTGCGTCAGGCGCGTCCCTTGCGTCAGGATGTTGGCTTTTAGGTTTAGTCGCGAAAATCGACGCTCAATGGTGGGTCCTATTGTTTTGGCCGGATCAATTCTTTGGTCTAAATCTTTCTTTTTTTTTTCTTTTTTTTTTGCACTCGAACCTAAAGATGGGTCGGAATTAGAGAAGAAATTGCAAAGGCCAAAGGCCTAAAATTATTGGCCATAGACTACCATTGGAGTTGGTCTAACTACGTTAAAATTTTCATCTAAAAATAAGGAATGAAAGTTCTAACCGAGTTACCCAAAATAATCATTGCTCCACATTGTGACACGTTCAAGACCAAACTGTAGGACCAGTGCTCAAATATAAGCATACCTATGCACATGCATATCACGATAATATAAAGATACCTATGCATATGAATATCTAAGCATATATACACACGCACATGCATATGTATTAGAGGTGTAAAACGGGTGGATTAGCACAAGCACGATACATTCAAATATGACTCAAGATAATTAGATCCTAATATTTCCTGCATCTAGTAATGCGAAGAACATAATGTGCCATTGTCTTGTTAGACCTCCTTAGGAAGAACTGGCTTAAGTAGGACTAGTATCCTATGTTTTGGTGGACAAGGGATTAGCAATAAATGACATTAGCCGAGACTCGCGTGGACTACGTGCATCACTACCACGGTATTAACAATTCCATCCATTAGAGTGGGATTGGTAATCCCGTCTTCTCCTTGGTACCAAAAAGAGTAGCAATTGCGTCTGGATTTGGGTATCAGACGGGATGAATCGCCCTGGTCGATCTGGTCGACAAGCATCGGACGATAGTGCTACGACGATGGTGTTCTAATTCGTTAGAAATTGAATGGTCGTGAGCGCCAAATTCACTTACCCAAAATCATACAGCTATCAGATCAAAATAATTCCTCATTAGAAGAATCAATCATGCAGCACATTGTGTGTATGTGAGAGAGAGAGAGAGAGAGTTGTAGGGTTTAGGTTTGGGGGTTTTGAGATTTGGAGGGCGTTTGATTAATTCATCTCAAACTAGAATGATTCATGAGCATGGGTACTCGAAAAAGACGACAGCCATGGCAGGCAGTCAATGAGAGGAAATCAACTTACATGAAATGGGTTCACCGCCATGTGGCGTCCCGACCCAATCATACATTGTCATGTGGAGAAAAACTCGCACATAGCAATGTATTATTGGACAAGGGATACCACGTGGTGGTGAACTCGTTCCATATAAATTATTCTTCGGTGAGAGAGATATGGTTGTTGGGAATTGTTTTATTTTTTATTTCTTTAAGGTGAATTAAAAAAAATGACAAAACAAATTTGGGTTTAGCCTAATGTTTAATCCCTCATTGCACCAAACACTTTACTATTCTTATTCTTCTTAGTCCATTCCAAGCCAATCTAGCTTAATCCCTGAAACTAGTTCAGTCTGAAATAGTATGGCGTAACAAACGGGGCCTTTAGGCCTAACAACGCCTTCTCCCTTAAGAATAGTGGTGGTTTTCATTGTTCAGCCAACATTCTTATTGATTGTCTTGGAGAAATTGGGAAAATAAAGTCTTAAACCCTAAAAAGTCCTAGATGTGTGTGCTTGTTGGGAAATATAACCTAGTTTATTAGTTTTGAGTTTGTGCAGAAGAACTACTTCAATGTGTTGAGGTAAAATTTCGGAACAAAGATTGTTGGGCTGTCATCATCGTCATCTCTAAATGATCTATTGACATCGAAGTAAGATTGTCCCAGAGGGGACGAGCCTTTTGGCCCGTGAGGAGTCGGGCTCTAACTATCAAGTTAGCGATAATTTTTTTGTCGGCGATCATAGGCCTATTTTTTGCTTGCATGATTGCCGAAATTGATGCCACATGGGTTACTATTCATCTCTATCTATATTTAAAAGGTTAAAATTTTTGTTAGAAATTTTTTATTTGTTATTCCGAAGCATCCAATGCAATGTTGTCTTTTCAAACAGATAATACGTTGAAGCGTGCTTCGGATGATGTGGGATAGGAGTATGGGATCTTGGCAAATCCTACAAATTCAGATAAGGTGCAATGTAAGTTGTATAAGAAAATAATTAGTGGTGGAGTATATTGAATGAAACAACACATAGCAACGTGAAGGGAAATGTAGCCGGGTGCACAAAGTCTTCGGATGAGGATAAAGCAAAATGTAAAGCCGCATTAGAATAAGCAAAAAATAAGAAGAAACAAAGGAATAAACACAATGAGGAAGTGAGGGAAGATGTTTAACTTCAACAAATTGAAGAAGATGATGAAGACATTGAAGTTGTTGGGTCAAGGAAAAGGCCGTGCACTGTTGGGCCTATGGATAGGTTTGCATCTGCCATCAATCCCGACTCTTCAAATGATGGAAGCAAGATGACGCGACAACAAAATATCCATGATGCAATTTGGAAGGATAGAGCACATCAAGTGGATCAATATTTGGCTAGATGGGTATATGAAGCCGGTATTCCTTTTCATGCTATTGATAATGATAGCTTCAAACGCTTTGTGGAAGCGGTTGGTCAATTTGGCCCGGGTTACCAACCTCCAAGCCAATATGATTCAAGGGCGCCATTATTGAAAGAAGAGGTGGAGAGAGTAAAACAATCACTTAAGAAGCATGAAGAAGAGTGGGCTTTGAATGGTTGCTCAATGATGATCGATGCTTGGAGCGACCGAAAAAGAAGAAGCATAATAAATTTGTGTGTCAATTGCAAGAAAGGCACGGTATTTCTTTCTTCCAAGGAATGCTCTAGTGAAGCACACACCAAGGAATACATCTTTGAATATGTTGACAAGTGTGTTGAAGAAGTTGGGCCACAAAATGCAGTTCAAGTGGTGTACGACAATGCTTCTAACAGTATGGCGGCGGCTAACATGATGAATTTGAAGAGGCCAAATATATTTTGGACATCATGTGCCACTCACATTTTGAACCACATGCTTCAAGGGATTGGTAACCTACCTAGGTTCAAAGGAGTGATTGACAAGACGAAGGCGTTTACTATCTTCATTTATGCACATCATAAAACATTGGCATTGATGAGGAAGCATACCCACAAAAGAGACACAGTGAGGCCTAGAGTCACTAGATTTGCAACTTCTTTCCTAACTTTGCGAAGCTTGAGTGATAAGAAAAAGGATTGGACTTAAAGATTATGGTTCCTAGTGATGAATGGGAACAATGCAAACATTCCAAGAGTACGAAGGGAAAAGTGGCATATGCGACCGTGGTGAGTGCACATTTTTGGAATGGGGTCTCACTTTGCTTGAATGTGTTTGAACTTTTATTTAAAGTGCTTCGACTTGTGGATGGGGATAAAAAGCCATCAATGGGGTTTTTGTATGAAGAGTTACAACATGCAAAGAAGGAGATTAAAGAGGCATTCAAAAATAATGAGGCACACTATCAACCAATCCTACAAATTATTGATGAAAAAGGTCTTGATCGGCTTGATGGTCCATTACATTTGGCGGCCTACCTCTTGAGGCCTTATTACTTCTTCAAAGATCCAAGCATACAAGTTGATCCACTTGTCATGGACTCTTTATTTCTGTTGAGAAGTTCTTCCCTGAGAACTATGATGTACAAAATCAAGTGATAAATGTAGAGATTCCAAAGTATAGGAGAATAGAGGGTGGATTTGGAAGACATTTGGCCGAGATTGGATGCGTTGAGAATAATGACAACTATGATCCGGGTATGAATATTCGCATATGGTTATTTATTAATAATTTTTCTTTACTAATTTGTAATTTGTGCTTGTTTAGTTTCATGGCGGTGTATTTGGTGTCCCTAATTTGCAAAGAATGGCTATAAAGATTCTCTCATTGACTACAAGTTCATCCCGGTGTGAGAGAAATTGAAGCACTTTTGAGGGGATACATACAAAGAAAAGAAATAGATTAGATACAACAAGGTTAAATATTTTAGTCCATGTCCAATTCAATGCAAGGATCATGAACAAGAAGAAAAGAGGAAAGGATAAGAAAGTGGATATACTACTTGTTAGTGAAGCTAGTATGGCGTAAGGATGGATTGTGGAGGGTGGTGAAGAAGATGTTGAGCTTGGTTCGGGATGGAGAGGCATCGGAAATGGATAGTTCCCTAGAGTCTAGGAGGAGTTCTAGAAATGTTGAAGTAAGAGAACTTCATGAGGAAGATTTTGTATCGGATGAGGACACGGAAGAAGAGGGAAATGATGAGGAATTTGAGTTTGAATCCGATACAGAGGATACAGAGGGAGTCTTGGAGGGAAATGGAGAAGAAGAGATTGAGGTCTAGCCTTGCAACTTTGCAAGTATCTTATTATACCCTTCCGTTTTGCATTTTATGTGTTTAATAAATTGCAGGCTTGTCGGATAAATGTTTCATCCAATAACACTCATTATATAATTAACTTTTCCCCCATGTTTTATTTTCAATAAATTGTAGTACTTTATAAATTTATGTATTCTTCTATTTTGCATTTTATCTCTCCAAGTTCTCAATGTAAGTATTTTTTTTTTAAGTGTAAATAGGCACTTATTTATATGATATATAATAAATTTACTTAAATCTGCCTAGTCCGCCTAGACCCCTGTCCGCCACCCGACTAGAGCCTAGCGCTTTTTAGAACCTTGTCCATATGACCATTTGTAAAAAACATATAGTTAATGTCACGCCCCGAACCCAGGGTCGGTGGAAAAGAAATAAAATAAATCCCGCGCCCGGCGCGCAAGTAAAATAAATAAAAAACAAAGAAAATAATGAAATACTCTTATTTTACATCACAAAAATTCTCTAGACTTCCTAAGAAATTCGACTACCTTTCAAGTCCTCTGATTCAACACCTGTCAATAATTCATAAAGGGTGAGATACTGGCTTAGTAGGGCAATAACCACAATGCAATGTAACACAACGGAAGCAATATGATGCTTGAATGTAATGTTTCCTCTTCATCCTAATTTTGTTAACCCAGTTAACAAATAATCCCATTTCTTTTCATTAGTCATCTTGTCAAACTCTCAGTCCCAAACCCGAAACCCCTAATAGATCGTTTTATCGGACTTTAACCGAAAGGGCTTCACTCCCTTATTTGTGCACTTTGAGCTGAACATAAATCTTGGTGCCCCGAGAGTAGGCTCAACTACTTTTAGTTCCATATTTTCATAAATAATATACTTTCCCAATTTGGGACTCTAACAAATGATCATGCATGACCATCGTTATTCAATTCCATTGACATTTCCCCAATGATTCCATAATGCATGAAATAGTTATCATTCATGATAACTAACAACGGATATCAACATGACATTCCAAATAAACAAATATTATTTAGGAATCAAAGCTACTCATAAACATATGAATCATGTTGATCAAATAGTAATACAATTTCACCAAATAACACATATCAAATATCACATGTATAAAGCCAAGTAATATATAAGGGTTCCCCGATAATTTCTCCTACCTCGATTCCAAAGCTTAGCTTGCTTCAACAATTCACCAAATCACCATCACAGTGTGTCAATATCTTTTTCTTGGATAACTGGAGTTCCTAATTGAACAAAATACAATCAGTTACTATATAATCCTTATGTATAGTAACTAGGTTATATTCCTTTTTATTCTTATAGTTAAGGTCCAACGCTTTTCTTGTAGTCCAATTTGGTACCCTACTATATGGTACTTACACTCTTGTCCTAAACAATTTCTGAGTTTACAAAATACCTCAGAACTTTTGGGTACTTATACTTTGGTCCCTTAACTTTCTAAAAATTACAAAATGGTCCCAAAACAGAAACTGTTTTCACAGTTAGGTCCTTGGTATGAAACCAGTGAGTTCCAGCCCTGTTTTTCTAGAAATTCTACTTTGACTTTGAGGCCAAAACACAATCTATCAATGGTACAAACTCATCTATTCCATACAAACTTCCATTGAAGTCCAAATTAGATGAAATTCGAATCAAACATCAAACTCCTCATAATCTCGTCATAGTCAAATCTATAAAGAACTCCCAGCAATCTGATTGTATGAAATCTTTTACCTTAATGCCTCAGAATTCGTTCTACAGCCTTCAGTTAAGCTCCAAGACCTTAAATCTTCCAAGAACAAACTTAAACTTGAAGAATTGAGCTTAATTAGTCAACAACCCCAATCTGAATGAATTTTAGAAAACTTAATAACATACCTTTAATCTTACCTAAGAACGTTGGGTTCGATTCACTAAGCATGTACGTAGGTGAAAACTGTTCGTCAATCGGATTCCCTCATTGAAAGTTCTGAATTTCAGAAGATTGAAGGAAACTTTCTTTTTTTCTTTATGTGCGTGTTGTTTAGCAAAGAAGAAGAAGAAAGCAGGGAGTTATCCCAAGCTTATGCCGCCTCGCCGCTTCCTTCAGTGGTCCAATAGGTGTATGACATGTGGCACCGCTTTAATCTATCTCAATCTCTTCTAAAATCATTTAAAAATACCTCCGAACTCCTAAAATTAGTCAGAAAAATATTACGAACTCGTAATGATCTTTACTTTCATCTTATGATGTCCAAATCATCATTTGACCTCAATAAAATTTCACTTATTTTTTTTCTTCGTTCTCCAAAAGTCGTAACAACATTTTCTCAGCACTTTAAAATTCCAGGATCTCACAGTTAACTTGAGATTTGACTGATTAAAAGATCAAGTAGTGTGATAATGTGTAACGATATTTTTATTTATTTTTTATAATACAAGAGTCAATTTTGAAAAGACGTGTCTCAAAGTGTTATTGACACTAAGCTAGATGTGTTCATAATGTTTTAAAAAACAATATATTTTACACTATTCAAGTTTGAGTTGATTTTCAAAATAGGTCATGATATATTAGTTTTTTCACATTGCACCATGATGTGGTTTTGAAATAGTTTCAACATATACCTTTTATTTCTTTTAACATATAATCTTCCATTAAATTGATGAGTTTTTTTTTTTGTTAATGATGCAAATATAGCTTACACGTTAGCCAATATTAAGGTCTCACTTTCACCATATCATCAATTTAATGAAGGATAAAAAAATCAATCCCATCAAAAGCATAAATTAACTTCAATACTTTGTGGTTCAAAATGAGAAAATTAAAACTTTATGGGGTGTGAAATGTAGTTAGCCAAAATAGAGAATTTGTCATTCATAAGAATTACACGTGGCACATGCAACGAACGGATGAGTGACATGAGACTGAGAGACCAGGGGAGAATCATGGTTAATTTGCAAGTAGAATATTGCAAATGCGACCGGTTGGTTTTCTGCTCCAAGCCTCCAAGTCCAAGCCCTCAAGTGATGAACAGCTTCAATCTTCTCCAGTTCCCATTGTAGATGGAGTAAGTCTTCTTTCTCGCTCCCTTAATCTTTTTGTTGTGTTTGCAAATAATCAGTGTATTAGAAACAACCCACATTTGCTTCTTCCTTTGTTTCTTAACATTGAAATCATATTTTTCCCTGTTTAGCCACGTTAATATGGAATTTTGTAATGGTTCCTGGTTCTGAATTTGTAATTGAGTAGTTTTCTTGGTAAAAAATGTCAAATTTTAGGGAGGAAGGGCTAATGGTCGAATTTTATTCCCAACTTAACTACAGCCCAACAGTTGTGGAGTATTACCATAAAAGGCTTCAGAGTAATTAAGATTGGAACTATATATGAGATACTGTAATTTGTTTTGTCAATTTTTCGATGTGGGATTTTCAACATAAACATTGGCAGAAAGGGAACTGTGAGTGAGTGAAAAAGAAGAGACATTTATACAGATAACCAAACGTAAAAAATGGAAAACTGGGAAGTTAAAAAATGACTGTATTAGTGTAAGTAATTGGATTTTGAATGAGATTGTCATTTTATGTGCTCATAATTGCTTGTTACACTAATATTTGCTGGTTTTATTGAAATGCTGGATGTGAATCTGAACTTTCATATGTTCTTTTTTGAGTCTTCTGTAGTCAAATTAATGACAACATTTGCGTCTGGCAAATGCCGTGGCTGGCTTACAGTGTTCATCTTTGGGTTGTTTCTAGCTTTGATTCAGAGTGACATTTGGATTCAAAGTTAGATAACAGATATTGATGGTAAAACCATAATTTGAATCCAAAAGAGGCACAACCAGTAACTGGCACGAGTTCCTGATTTCCGGGAGTCATATGTTTTACACATGCACAACTTATTTCACATCTCTAAGATAATGAATTATGCACCAACCCTTTGTTACAAAATCATGAAAAAGAATATGAGAATTACAAATATCCTACCTGGCGAACTTTCACTCCCGTTGTACGATGTCACACTATAATTACTTCAAAAATATTCATCTAGCAGATAGATCAAAAGGTTCAGATTGAGACACTGTTGGGAATTCCTTTGCCAGTGAGTCCACCCTCTCTACTCTTGTCAGATGTGTTAGGATGGAGCAAGGTATAAGGCACGTCTACAGGCCCAACTCTGTTCTTCAATCTAATATCCTTGTTCCTAGCATCGATTCTCTTTTCGATGTCCATTAGCTTCCCTCCAAATCTTGCAAATGCTGCTAGTGCTTCAGCATCTGAAGTCCACTCAGGAGTATCGTTTTGCCCAAGATAAACCTCATCAGTCGAATGTCGTGATAAAATCTCTATCAGAGATACACCAAGGAGAGTTTGGAACTGAGCTGTAATTGTTTTGAGGAAAGCTGTGTCAGGGTTGGACTCAAGTTCAGCATATTCAGCAGTGCCTGGCTCAGGCATGAAGCGTCGGCTTACAGTTGGGCGGTTAGGGAGGTAGCCAGCGTAAGAGTATTGCCCGAAATTTACAGCTGCATGGAGGGCAGAAGCCACCCATATGATTATGGTACATGATTTGATAAGTTCAGCTCTTGTTTGCATCTTAGGCCACCATGGTTCATTCTTCTTGTCACCGTGGCCTACATTGCGGAGCTCTGTCCACCAGTTCTGGAGTTCCGAATCACTTTGGACATCATCTTCTGATTCGTAGTACAAAGAGCAGTATTCATTAACCCAAGTTTCAATCGCTGACCAGATTTCTAGCCCATCAACAGCAAACGGGTAATCTTCAATCAGAAGTCTGAGGCCATGAGAACAGGTCTCATCTGGAACTGCCATTCCTCTGAAATCGAACAGAAGCGAAATGATATTCAGTTTGATGGAAGTTCAAATCTTATTATTTTCAATTTTGGCTTTCTGGCTTACCTCTTGAGCAAGTCAGCAGGTAATGCCTGCTCGGTGAATACCCAGCTCTTATAAATAACAGCTGACATTTCCAAGGAGAATCGACCTGGGAAGACTGTTTTCTCAAGCACCCCACCGGCATTGATGAGGATTTGCCTGGCCAGGGCATTTATGTGCATTGTGTCCCGGAAGTGCGGATTCAAAAGCATATGTATCGGGTGAAGCACACTCAACTGTCTATTTGTCGCAATCACAAATGGCTCTATCACAGCATGTGTATTTAACCTGCAAATAAAAATTATAAGCGTGTAAACTAGAACCAAGCTGCTACCTGATGCTACAATACAACACTTTCTATGTTAGGCATCTTACCAGTGGCTGATAAGCTGATGATAGCCAGAATCGTTTACAGCAGCATAAGCTTTGGCAAGCTGCCACACTGACTCCTCGATGCCTTTATTGCCTTGTTCTGGTGGAGTGAAAACTTTGCTGACAGCACCATGACGGTCCCCTTGTGGATGTGGTAAGCTCAACTCAATTGCCAAAGGCTTCAAGCTCCCGTCTTCTTGTAGGAAGAGGAGAGTTCTGGTGGCATACGTCTTTGTGTCCGTTGAGTTTATTCGCCTCAGGTATAGCATTAATGCATCATGATGATCTAATATGAACAGCCTGTTACTTTCAATTGCCTGTGCAAAACGGGACAAGAATGATTATTTCAGTACATAGATTTAAAAAACATTGGACTATATTCGTATCAATATATATTGAAAACAAATGAAGCATCATTAGTACCTCTTCAACTGTGAGGCCATTCATGTTGCTTGCAATGTGGTCTTCCCTTATCGAACTGTTCTGATTCCCGTATACTTTAGGGTCTAGCTTGCTGACTGGGGGAAACTCCTGTAGTTAGAATTTCGGTGATTATTTGAACAACTTACAACAAATCCATGCCTCTATATTTAGTAATATGAAGTAGGGATACTTGTATTTTACTTGGAGGCGGGTGATGTTAACAGGGTTCACCCCTGCTAGCATTTCTCGTGCAAACTCTTCGTCTGTCCTCCATGCAGACCTATCTTCTGCAATTATATGAGGTAAACTTCATAGTTCAATATGATATATGTTCAACCATATAGGAATTGAGTTAAAAGTATATCTGAAACCAAGTCACAGGGGGAAAGATTTTGATGTACTTTTAATGACATCAGGCATTGGGAACTTGAGAAACCGCTCGCCATCTGAGCGAATCAGTTCCTTAAGCAGCTCCCAGGGGATGCGCTCCCGTATTTTCTTGAGCGTAGGTCCATTTGGTAGCTTGATACCTCCGTCATAGAGATTAAGTACATCCTCAAAGGTGTCAAACTCATTGATAGTTTTATCACACAAAGACTTAAGTTCTGGGAGCAAAACTTGAACCAGGGATTTCAGGCCATAGGCAAGAAAATCCGAAAACTTGACGTGGCCAAACCGCTCATCTCTTGGAACATAAATGTCGAGACTTAGAAGCGGTAGTCTGCTCTCGGAATTGGGGTCTGTACAAGGCATAAAAGAAAATTGGTCATACAACCGTAAGGAAGGAATGCTTCAACTTAGCCAGGAGTCGGGACTTGATTAGCAAAGTGAGCCATATATTTAGGTTACTAACCGGTTTTAGTTGTTTTTCGACCAGTTCTTCCTCTTCTTGGATATGGATACTCGGACGACCCACCAAGCACAGGGCGGGCATATTCTGGACCCTTGCCGGGACTTCCTAAATCATTGTAGTAAGCATAGTCATAGACTCTGTCCCACTCCTTTAGCTTGCCTGATCCACTCCCTCGGAGATTAACGAGTTCTTCTTCCCTGTAAGGGTGTAGTAGCTTAGGTGTTTTAGATGGCAGGTAGACCTAACACAAAAACATGAAGTTTTCAGTCAGTGCACCAAAATTATAGCATTTTAGTTGCATTTCTGCATGTCACTGGTCACAGAGCCCCTTTTCTCTTCTTGCACATTAAAAAACTAAATAAAAAAAAACAATAAAACAATAAACAAGAAAGTAAACTCTTATTCTCCAAACAACCAACTTCACGGACCACTAAATTCAAATTAAACACAACAAATTCAAAGAAATTGAAAAATTTAAAGTTTAAAAGGAGTTTGGTGCGAAGGGGGCTTAAGCGGAAGGGGTGGAGTGGATGTGCAGTGGAGTCGAAGAGGGAGGGGAAGAGAAAATGGGGATGTTTTTTTATTTATTTATTTATTAATTAATTAATTTTTAATGTTTATTACTCACGTTACACAAATTTGGTGGGCCACAGACCTTTCACGTCATCAGTTAATTGAGCACTTGATAGACAGACTAACAGAAGTATAAAAGGGTCTGAAAAATTAAACTTTAAGTATGAAAGTAAGATGAAAAAAAAAAGTAAGAGTAGTAAAATACAAATTTCATGATACTTGATACTAAAGTGAGAATTATCCAAAATTTTAAACCAAACATAATATAAAATGATTTTTTTGTGCAAGTGCTAATCCAGCTGGAAAAGTAATGGATTATGATTTTTCCATATTAGTGAGATTAAAAAGATCAATCATGACAAATCTCACCACATGGGTCGGATACGATCAGATGCCAAAACCAATTGATCAAGTCACTAAACCTTCATTTACTTGTTATTTTAATAAAAGAATAATAAAGCATGCTGCATGAGCTCCAAGATTCCAGAATTCTTCTATTCTTAAATAAAAATTAAAAAAAGAACGAAAAATACAATTGAAAAATGTCTGTCCCTAATGCATGTTATACTTTGGCATTATGTCAATTAACCAGACCGAATTTATACCTTGTTGGGGAAAAATATTCGATTGTACTTGTAACGATGTGCTGGGTATACCCAGGAATTGCAGACAAAATGGAGTTGCCCGTGCCCAGGAACATCTTCTAATGTTATTGTCTTGAGGTAGAATTGGCTATGGTGGTGGTTTCTGATCAACAATGCCCCGGGAAAACCATGGGACTCATCCCAATCCAAGGAAATGGTGAAACTAGTTTCTCCGGCCGACACCGATGGAATGGTTGTAACCCATTTCTCCAAGTATGCTACCTTTCCAAGCTTCCCTCTCAATTTCAATCCATTTGCTGCACATGAATAAGAATTTAGGTCAATCTTCAGCTTTGTCAAAATCCTAATGTAGTTCTCTTCTTCAACCTAGCTTTTGTACCCAGTTATGCAGGTTCCAAAATTAACTTCATGAATTGACTTGAACAAAAGAATTTTAGTAAACTAGAAAAAACACCCCGACAACTATAAGTTTTACCAAAAAAACACTTCAAGGGATCAATTAGAGAAAAAGGCCTCGCATCTATCCACTTGACATGCTATAATTGATTCTTAGTTAGAAAATTCTTTTGTGCCCTATCCCAATTACCGAGTCAGTTGGGTTTTTTTTTCCGAAGTATTGGGTTTGATGTATTTTTCTATAAAATGTAATGTTATCTAGAGCTTGCGTGTGAAAAACTCAAAGAATTTTAGCGAATTGTTAATTCGATTCAACTGAAGAAACCTAGAGAAAGAGAGACTGACCTGCTGGTTCAGGATGAGTGGCACTGATGAGCTGCATGGAAACACCTTTGCCCAAGAGCTCATGGATTCTATCTACGAATGAAGCTTTGAGGTCGTTGAAGTCCAACACATTCTTCTTCATCAACACAACTTCTCCTCTGATTTTGTTGCTCCCAGTCACCTTCACCTTGTAATCTGGCTTCTCATCGTCATTGCCGTTCTCCTTGTCCTTCAGACAACATGCTTCCATCACTCTACTCACCATTGTTGCTGAGCTTGGACAGAACCCACCCATCAGAAAAATGGTCAAAATCTTAGGAAGATGGATGAGAATGTGGGAAGGGATTTAGCTCTGTGTTGGAGTAAGATGTAAATCATGTAATAATGTAGTGGCAGTTCTCTTTTCCTGCTTCTGAAGGAGGGTTTATTAATGATACTTCGGATTAATCATTTGGTTTTTGACTTATATTGGCAACTCATCGTGTGGTCCTAATGGAATTATTTAATCTTTTTCTGTTTAGTAGTGGATAAATAAAGGACAGTATTCCATCTTGGAAAATCAAATCGGTATGTTATTTTTTATTTAATAAAGTACATACTTTGACAATTTATATTGACATGTGTAAATTCTAGGTAGATATGAATTATGATACTATTGTAAATCTAGTGATTCTATTCTATTAGGCATGTACTTACTTGGAGATCAAATTTATCTCTCTTTGTGGTTTACTATAAATAAAGATATTGGCATGAGAGAAAATCATATCACAATTTCCCTCATCTCTATTTCTCTCTATTCTGTCTATCTGCCGCTGGCCTCCCCTCTCCCTGTTCTTAACCCTTCAGTAAATAGGCCATAACATGTTATCCGCACGCTTCTGACACTGCGCTACGGAATTTGAAGGGCGTTTTTTTGCTACAAATTGATCCACCATCATCATCCGCAATCCAAGTACTTCTAAAACACAGTTTCAATTTTGATATTTTTTCAGTCTTGATTGCATGATCATTCACCATGATGCATGAACCCAATTTTTATACTTTTAAAAGGATTATAATCTTCTGCTAAATATTGTGTTCGCATTAAATTTAATATATCTGCTAACATATGAAGTTGTCCTAAACCTTTATCCCATCATTCCTGACGGTGTTTTTTTAGATTTCCTGTTGTAATCTCGTCAGACTTTGAACCCGACGTCGAGAACTTCGAGTTCTTCATCGATTTTTGGTTTCCCGTCGCGAACCATGGCTTGTCTTCCCCCCAGTCTGCAACCTCAACCGTTGTTGCCCCTTCTCTCGTGACCTATACACCCAGCTCTGGCTAGGCTCCCTGCATTTGCCACCTGCGGCCGTTGGGCTCTCCCTTGGTCTTGGCCCACCTCAAACTGGCCCTAGCTTGGGCCTCTCCTGCTTCTCGACCCAATCCCACAACCCTGGCCCATGTTGGGCCTAGGCCTGGTTTTTTTTTTCTTTCTGGCAGCCTGCTGACATTCCACACTAGCCCCTGATAGATTTTGGGCCAGTAGCCTGCATCCCAACTTCTTCTTGTTTGGGCCTACAGCTTCAAACTTGGCCCTCCAAAATTATTTGGGCAGTGATTTTGACACCTCGTAGGCCCTATAGACCTATATTCATCTACCTGTTTACGCTATATATGTTTATTTTTGTTTTATATATTGCGTTTGCTTGCAGGTATCCATGAACTTGAAATTCATAAATTTGAACCCGAAGTTTTGAATAAGTGTCATGAAACCCGACGTTTCCTTAAAAATTAAATACCCATGAAACCCGCAGTTTTTCATGCAAATTTAAACCAAAACATGTCTAATAGAACTTGAATGTTCTACTCCATGTCTATGGATTGTTTTCCATAATACTGACCACAATCTTGTTCCCCTTGTTACAACGACATGTTGAATTTGAATTTACTGCATAAAGTCTTAAGGTTACCATTGAAGCTGAGATGGATAACCCGGTTGGCGAAGTTGATAAAGCCATTGCCATGATCTTCATCCGAAGACATGCTCAATGCATTGCGGACCGAATGTCTCGTTGAAGAGGATCCAAGAGCTTTAAGGCTCGCTCTAGAAGAGCGTTTTGATCATCAAAGAGATATCTTATTACCTGAATTAAAACACGACTGGCAACATTAATGCTTCCAAGATTTTAAGTCTGTGTATGAGTACAACTTTGAAGTTTGTCAAATCTGATCACTTCTCAAGTTTTGCAAAAAAGACTTGACTAAACAGGATCTTTTGGAGAAGACGTATTCAACTTTTCATGCCACCAATATTGTCCTGCAGCAACAATATAGGGCGCATAAATTGACAAAATTCTTTGATTTGATCTCTGTCTTACTACTTGCTGAAAAGCAAAATCAGTTGTTGATATAAATTCATCAAGCTAGATCTACTGGCTCGACCGTTGTGCCTGAAGCAGACTCTAATGGGAATCGAGACCAAAGTCGACGCCAAAGGCGTGGTGGGAAAGGCAAGGGTTCTAACCCTAAGCCACAAGTCCAAGGTCGACAGAGTGTAACAATTTAGCTCCCAAAGCCTCAAACTTCAAGACTAAGAGCAAGGCAACCAAAAAGGCGAGTTTGTGTTACTTCTGTGGTTCTCAAGACCATTGGTTCCACACTTGCCGAGTTTCAGCTAACGTTGTTGCTAAGTATCATTCATGTCGTAAAGCCGTATAAACTAATCTTGCTCAAGTGGAGAATCTCGAAGATACTACCATGGAGATTTTTTATTTTCAAGAAGCATCTACTCCGATGGAAGATTAGATTTTAGACATGGGCCTATATGTTGGCCGAAATTCACCATTAGTGGCCAAAAACCACTAAGTGGCCGAACCCCCTATCATTTGGTTTAAGTTTTGAACAATTTTTTGTTATGTTTCGAATGATTTGTTTGGTATTTGTTTTAAGTTTTTGGATATTAATTAATGGATCTTATTTCTCAATGATTAATTGAATGAATAATCTTTCAATTTTCTTATACATGTGACTAATTCAATTAATTTATTTCTAAGTATGTCTTGTGGGGACGTTAGTTGTTTGGCAGATAATGCAACCCTTTCAGACTCATCCAACCTGATTTAAGGGGTATGGCTTTGCCCACTTAATATTGCCCATTTAAGGGGTATGACATTTATGAGAAGATGCAACGCCTTCCAAATGGCTTGTACAGTACAACTATTCACTCAGTTGAGGTCCACCATGTGGCTGGGCCTAATAGTGGGCTTGCAATGGAAACTTTGCTTTGGCATGATCGTTTGGGACACCTTGGACGAACTATGATGCGCCGTATGCTCAGTACTTCACAAGGGCATCCCCTTACCTACAGTAAGAACTTCGTTCTACGCACTTTTTCATGCCAAGCATGCTCCCTGGGCAAGCTAATCACTTGCCCATGCATGCACAAGATTCGAACGGGTCCTCCCAAATTTCTTCAGAGGATTCAAGGGGAACATTTTTTGACCTATTCAACCATCTTGCGGACCATTTAGATACTTTATGGTATTGGTTGATGCTTCCACACATTGGTCACACATGTGCCTTCTGTCCACCCGTAACACTGCATTCTCCAAACTCCTAGCTCAGATTATTAAGCTAAGGGCTCACCAACCTGATTATCCGATTAAGTCGATTCAATTGGATAATGGTGAAGAATTTATATCGAAAACTTTCGATGACTATTGTATGTCTATTGGATTGATGTTGAACATCTTGTACCCCATGCTCACACCCAAAACGGCCTAGCAGAAGCGTTCATTAAACGCCTTCAATTGATCGCCCAGACTTTGGTAATGCAAACCAAACTTTCAATATCTGCTTGGGGCTATGCAATACTTCACGCAGGCAATCTCTTTATCGCTCGTTTAGTGGATTGTCACTTTAATAAGACAGTTTTTCCGTCGTTAGAGGGAGATAAGAACACAGTTGTTCTTGAAGAACGTCGCAAATTGTCGTGGTTTAATCCTACTATGTCTCATTTAGATCCCCGCACCGCTCAATCTAAAACTGAGGTGCGACGTATTCTAGATCTACAGAGCGTTGCTCAAAGCATGCCAGATGCTTTTATTGATCCAGCAAAAGTGATGAGATCACATATACCACCTGCAAATATGCCTGCAAAGATAGATGTACCAAATGTACGTCGAACCATCGCTCCTGAAGGACGTGTGGACGCACCTATT
Source organism: Gillenia trifoliata (assembly GCA_018257905.1). Classification (NCBI taxonomy): domain Eukaryota; kingdom Viridiplantae; phylum Streptophyta; class Magnoliopsida; order Rosales; family Rosaceae; genus Gillenia; species Gillenia trifoliata. The sequence goes on along the minus strand of CM031083.1, from coordinate 14,196,121 downwards.
GTGCGGCCCGGTACTGTGCGGGCTAGGCAATCATCTGCTCCTACCCTGAAGCGTGGCAGACTTGTTGGTTCAAAGGATTCACAAGCTTGGAAAAGGAAACCTACGGTACCAACTACTGAGCCTAGTTCGAATCCTACCATTACCAACTCATCATTTCCAACGCATGAGGTTATTTTAGATTACAGTAGTGTCCTTGAAAAGCCTCCAGAGAATCATGAGATTTCGGTCTATTATGCTAGCTTGGATGTACTTTGGAATAGAAATGAGATGATAGACGACGATGCATTCGTGTATGCAGTAGCTACTGATATCATGTTAAGCGAGGACATTGAACCGTGTTCCGTTGATGAATATTGGCGTAGAACCGATTGGTCAAACTAGAAACAAGCAATCCAGGTCGAACTTGATTCACTTGCGAAACGTAAAGTGTTTGGGCCTGTAGTTCCTGTACCTTCACATGTGAAGCCCCTTGGATACAAGTGAGTTTTTGTTACGAAGCGTAATGAGAAGAATGAGATAGTGTAATACAAGGCACGCCTTGTGGCGCAAGGTTTCTCTCAATGCTCTGGGATTGATTACGAGGAGACTTATTCCCCCGTAATGGACATCATAATGTTCTGCTACCTTATTAGTTTGGAAGTTTACGAAAAAATGAATATGCAGCTTATGGACGTGGTAACCGTGTATCTCTATGAGGATCTTGATACCGAAATCTACATGAAAGTTCCTGAATGACTTACATTGACTGGATCAAATAGTTCTAGACCACGGAACACCTCTCAATTAGATTGAGGCGTTCACTCTACGGATTGAAGCAATCCGAAAGGATGTGGTATAATCGTCTGAGTGAGTATTTGATTAGTTAGAGATATGTGAATAATGAATTATGCCCATGCGTATTTATTAAGAAGTCACATTCTGGATTTGCGATCGTTGCAGTCGATGTTGATGACATGAATCTCATTGGAACTTCTGAAGAGCTTGAGAAAACTGCCTCGCACCTGAAGTCGGAATTTGAGATGAAAGATTTTGGGAAAACTCGAAACTACCTCAACCTGGAGCTTGAGCATTGTTTGGATGGTATTCTGGTCCATCCATCGAACTACACCTAGAAGGTGTTACGTCGTTTTAATGAGGAAAAAGCAAAACCTTTAAATACTCTTATGATCGTCCGAACGCTAGATGCAAAACAAGACCCTTTCCCTCTTAAAGACAATGAGGAAGAGGTTTTGGAGCCTGAAGTTTCATATTTGAGTGCAATCGGCGCTTTCTTGTACTTAGCTCAGTGCACTAGACCGGACATCTTATTCTCTGTTAATCTTTTTGCAAGATATGGAAACGCGCCTAACCCACAGACACTGGAATGGTGTTAAATACATCCTTTGTTACCTTAAGGGTACTTCAGATTTGGATTTATTCTATTCCTATGCATCTCAGAATAGATCACAACCCTTTGGTCTTCGGAATGATGCTTGCCTTGTTGGTTATACTGACGCATGTTACTTATCTGACCTGCACAAGGCATGTTCTCAAACAGGTTATGTCTTTACCATTAGAGACACTGCAATATCTTGGAGGTCAACCAAGCAGATCTTAGTTGCTACCTCTTCGAACCATGCTGAGATTATCGCCTTTCACGAAGTTACTCGTGAGTGTTTTTGGCTGAGAGCTGTTGTTGAGCATATTCGAAGCAACTGCAGACTTTCTTTAGTCATTGATGTCCCAACAATGATCTTTGAAGATAATGCCACCAATATTGACCAGAACAAGAAAGGATATATCAAAGAAGACACCACCACGCATATTGCGCCGAAGTTCTTCTTCTCACATCAGCAACAAGAGCATTAGAAGATTGAAGTCGAGCAAATCCGTTCCCAAGCAAATCCGTTCCCAGGAGCATTAGACGACTTCATCAACTATCTTTACATCATCTTGAAGATCTGATGCAATGTCTACTTGAGTATTTACACATTCAAGAGGGAGTGTTACAATTCATATTGGCATAGTGTGATTGTGTAAATCCTAGGTAGATATAGATTATGATACTATTGTAAATCTAGTGATTCTATTCTGTTAGATATGTACTTACTTGGAGATCAAGTTTATCTCTCCTTGTGGTTTACTATAAATAAAGGCACTGACATGAGGGAAATTATATCACAATTTCCCTCATCCCTATTTCTCTCTATTCTCTCTTTGTGTCGCCGGCCTCCCCTCTCCCTGTTCTTAACCCTTCAGTAAATAAACCAGAACACATACTATTATATTTATCTCATTGTATTAGGAAAATTTTTGGGTGGTGTGTACCATTCAATGGTCCGAATATTGAATAGTCCCAGATTAATTTGCAGTGGGCCCCAAATGAATCTTAAACCGTTCAACATTATGTATCATTAAAGTTTAACCCATAATTTGAACAATTCATTGTTTTTATTTTATACGAAGATCATTTTAAAAAAAATTTCATTCAATATAGATTGTTTAATGATTCATATCATTTGAATTAAATAAGTTGACAACCACCACAGGGTGACACAGTGATTGGGGCAAATTTTAGACCCATATTCCACAAGACTTGTTCTGGGTTCGATTCCTGGCACTGGTGAATCACACGATGTGGCCAGGGGGAGGCTAAAATACCTCTGTGAGTCTTCCCGACATCCGGAATAGTGGACTGTCGTGGATTAGCCACCACCTAGTCCCTTTTATAAAAAAAAAAGTAAAATAAGGTAAACAAGTTGACAGTTAATCATGAGGATAATACTTGTTACTATAATTATTGATTGATTTATACATAAAATGACTAAATAATCTCTAAAAAAAATGCCAACGAGGGTTGGTTGAATTAGTAAAGATCGTTCTCTTCGCTAGATCAAAACCTAGATTCGAGTCTCGCTGCCAGCAATCCCTAAAGAAAACAAAAATAATGACTTTCAGCACTTCCTAATGTAAGGAGTAATGACTATTTTATTATCCTTGTTTATTACAGTATATAAATAATATTTTATTTGAAGTCATTTTGGCAATAATATATACATGTTGGCATATTTTATGTATTGTCATCTTGGTCAGAATATATTTTATGAATTATGTGCGTCAAGTGTATATTCTTTTAGTTCACATACACATTTCACACTAGTCGTTTGATTCATGTGTGACATTTTCCTCTTGGATGTTGTAAAAACAGTAATATTTGTTTTGGTTTGATGTGCTTTGTCGGTTGATGGATGCTTCCTAGTGGCCTTGTACGATGGTTCTGGATTACTTTGTTAATCAATGTGATTGCTAAGAAAAAAGTTGTCTAATTATTTTATGACTTAATAATTTTATATGGACTGTGGTATATTGTATGTGAACCAGATTGGTTTGATCATTGACGAGTTACATTTTTGATCATTGACCTACGAGTCGTTGGACCGTGTGACCCGGATTGTGGAATTTAATTTGTGCTCGTGTTTGAGCTGGATGTATTCATATGTTTTCAGAAATACTAATTTTCCAAAGTAGTCATTGTCATGAATATTTTTCTTTCTATACCCCTCTCTTCCTTGTCTTGTTTGAGTAACTGGCCTAGGAAAAAACTTACTGGAACTATGAAACGAGAGGACGCCAAAGTAGCTTGTCTAAAATCAATTATGCGATCATGTGAAAAACTTAAAACACATAAAGAAAATAGAAAAGAAAAATAAATCAAATCAAATGGTAGTATAGAGTATAACATTTCAATGTTATTTTCTTGGGGAAGAAACAAAAACATGGCCTGCAAGGTAGGTATTGTTTGAAGAAAAGTTGGATAATACACTACAAGAAAAAACAAGATTAACTACATATGGTTGCATTGGCGGATTCAAGAAAAATTATTTGAGAGAAAGGGGGGTGTTCAATAAGAATAGCACGCGCAGTGGTTAAAATTTTTTGGGTAGAATAGCATGCAATTTTTTTTCAATGACGCATTTCATCGAGCACTTGTGGGACTAAGGTCATTTCCCAGGCCATATTACACGCCTACCGATAGATGCCAAGAGCTTCCGAGTGAGCATTTCGACAGATGCCATTATATGCTGAGTGAACCTATCGACAGATGTCTATAACAATGCGTGCAAAGGCATGAGGCTGGCTGTTGTCCTGCTCAGTACCCATAGAGGCAATTGGAAGACATCTTTCAGGGGCATCTCAGATCTTCAAAGGGCAACACCCAGCTCTTCCATGGAAGATATATCAGCTTGGGGAGGGAGGGGATCAGCTGACCCACCTTGCCCCAAGGTGGATCCATCACTCTAATGGCTGGTACCTTATGTTTATTAGTTGGTAGTTTTCCATCGTTTTCATCATTTTCCATCCTTTTCCATTTTGTTCCCATCTTCTACATTTTTTACTCACTGAATTTACAAGCAAGTGACAATCCTATGCGACAATCTTATCTTATGCTTGAAATTCCTCGTATTTTATCTGGTCCCACTATGTGTTAACTAGGTGTAAGTGAGAAGGAAGTAACTTAATTTTGTAGTTGATGGCTAAATTCGGAGTCTTGGTTCTTTCTAACCGCTTTGTGAGTGTTAGAGAGTAAGACTACTTTTGTAATGCGATGACCAAGCCTTAAGTGTAGTTCAATTCGCTTAATCCTTCATCATTCTCATTTACTTTAAAAAAAAAAAACTAGGTGTGACATGGCAAAAGGGCAAAGGCCTAAAGACCTTTCTTATCTTACTAATTTATAGATTTTTCCCACGACCTATCTTTCACGTGCTCATTAGGCACTGTTATTATCACAATGTTAAATGATGCTAATTTATTTACGGTTATAACATGTATATCTATCTATTAATTTCATATTTAAGGATCGTGAAATATCATTTATATCGTTCACTTGAAATATTACTGTTACATCCCGTCCCAAATTATTATGTATTTTATTCTCCGATGTTGTGAAATGACGAAAATGCCTTTGGTGGGCCATGTGAGTCCTACGTGGACATTCGTTGCTATTTTCATAATTTAGTACTTTTCTTGTACTTTTTGAATTGTACACTTCACCACGAACCCGTAGGCGCGAACGTGACATTTTTCGGACTTGTAACGAACGAGTTACGAATAAGGGCAAATTGGTAATTTCAAATTTGCGGTATTTCGAATATGTGGATTCCTGCCCGTGGTTTTGAGTTAACCCAAGGTGCTCTGCACCTCTGTTACTTTTGCAATCTACGTAATTGCATGTTTTGACTATCTGTTACCTTTTTGAATTTTTCACACTTTAAATGGACACCTTCTGTGTGAATTTCACCACACCTCTTTCATCAAATCTGTCTCTGTCTCTGTCTCCCACACTCCCTGCTTTTCCCCATTTTTGTGCCATGATTTCTGCTTGCAGAAATCCTTACAAAACTCACACACACACCCAGTTGCTCAGGACACCCCGTGGCCACCATCACTCCAATCCTTGGTTTTCTTCAACCAAACAACAACTCAGTCGTCATCCTCATTAAACCCAGGCCACTATGAGCCCAGAAACCAGTCAAACTGTGCCCAGAAATCAGCCAAAACCGAGCCCAGTGAACTCGGGAATTCCGGCGAGTCCCACAAGTTTTTCCCGGCCAAACCAGGTTGATCTGAGCCTCGATCAAACCCCAAACCTTCACAAATCAACTACTGGGAACCCTGGGATCACAACCCAGGGCTTGCTGGTCAAGAAACCACCGTGATCGGCGACGTTGAACTTTGGCCGATTCTTTCGAGCCAATTTTTAGCCACCTTTTGAGCTGTTGGTAAGAAAAATCGAACCCTACTCTTCACTAGCTTCAATTTGATACAGTTTTTGTGAAAATCGGAGTTGAAGTGAAGAAACTGTGTTTTTCCAGAAATTCCGGGGAGTTTTCTAGTTTCCGGCGAGGTTTCGGCCGGCGAACGGCGGTCGGCGGCGGCTGGAAAGTGCAGCGGTGATCGGCTAGCTGACGCCAGCAAACCCAGTTCGGGCGTCAGCCAACCGGCCCGTGACGTCAGCAGTCCCGGTTCTACCGGTTGGACCGATGGAATATTCCGAGGTATATTCTGTTTCAAACTTAATGCCGTCAAGGAATATTCCCTAATGGCGATGGAATATTCCGTAACGCCATTAAAGAATATTCCATCCAGTTAACAGAATATTCTGTTAAAGTTAACGGCGCGCGTGTGGGCGCATGTCGGCGCGTGGAGGCGTGTGCAGCCTTGTGGCGGCGCGTGGCAGCGCGTGAACCACTTTTTCGACAGTTTTAAGTCTCGAAACGAGCAAATAAAGAGGATTTCGAGTCTTTTCCTTACTTTAATTTGGAATAGACTTGTAAAATGATTAGTATAGTAATTTCCCATATAGGTGAGACCTATCCCGAGGAGTTTCGTGGCCAAGCTAGGTACGGCGGCTACGATCCGACAACACACCAGTGAGTGGGCCCTTTTCTTTATGAAATACTATATTAGTATGTGTTTTAAGTGGTGATTTAAGATTAGTATAGCATGCCATATTTTACTAAACTTATTAAATGATTTGTTTAGCCTACTTATGATTTTTTTAATCATCTTTGTTAGTTTTAACAATTTATTATTGGCATGTCTATACATTTGGGATTTATTACTTATCATGCATACTACACGGTGTTAGTACTGTCCGGGCCAGGACTAGCTTCACATGTATGTTCACACGCACCGACACGCTCACTTTGGATCCATCGTAGGTGCCAGCCTGTTCTAGTTGCCTTGGCGACTAGAACTCGTTGTGACGCGCGTAGCGCCAGCTTCATGTGTATGTAGTACTCGAGCGTAACTTATAAACGCCCAGCCTGTCATGTAGCTACTTTTTGCATGACTTGTGTGCTAGTATTTTGTGTGATAAGTAATGATGTTATTTTTTCTGTTGTTACTAATTTTACCCGTATACTTTTGGGCTTAGTTCCCATTCGAGACACTTTACTATTATTGTTAGTAAACTTATTTTGAGAACTTACGGGTTTTACAGCGAGGGGTTACTTTCCCAAATTTTTGGAAAAGTTTTATTAAACTTTATTGGCCCACTCACCTTTATTTTTCGCCCCTCCAAGACATAGAAATTAGTTGGGCAGATGAGTACTTGTGGCATCAGCTGACGTTCGTGAACCAGCTTTCTGTTAAAGTATGGTTTAATTCCTTCTGTGTGTGTGTATATCCATCCTACGGGATGGGAATATTACTTTCCTTTACTGCATTCCTAGCTCTGATAAATTTGTAATACTGGGTTAAACCCCACACTACGCTTATTTCCGCTCTGATTTTTATTATCTATCTCAAAAACTTGTTTTAATTCATTCTTATTTACCTTTTTACACGTCATGACTTCGTCGCTCTGAAGGAGTGACGGTCAGCACGCCTCAATATCCGGTGTCCACCTAGATATCCGGGTCGGGGTGTGTCAATTACACTAAAATATTTTCCACTTTAATTGAGTACTCTTCATCAACCAAGAAGTAAATTGATAGCTACTTCAATCTGTTGGCCGGTTATTATCATATATGCTTGCCCTACTTTCTCTTCATTAGTTCAATGGTTTTTATTTCCATTTTACTGTATAATACGTATTACTATATATTTTCATTTGAACCGCGGAGTTTTTTATATTTCATACTTACAAAACCTAAAAAGCCAAGTCATGTATGGAAAGAGAGGAATCAAATAGTTGCGACGTCTACTAAATAAAGTAATGAACAATTAAGAACATAGATTGAGTAAAAGAAATTACAAATACAATATTAAGATAGATTGAGTAAAAGAAATCACAAACCTCAGTCAGTTATTCCTTAGCCACATTAATTTCTGGGAGCTTAAGCTTCAGGAATTTTTGAGGCTTTCGATTTACAGAACTAGCTAGAGCAAAGAGAAGAAAATAAATGTTTGATTGTGATGGTGTAGAACGAAAAATTACTTAAAATTCGTGAATGCTTCAATATTATTGTTTTCACTCGGAGGAAATATATATAGCTGTAAAATCCTAATCACAATTAATCTAGAAAATCTATTAAGGAAGAAATCCTCGATACAATATTTACATTCCTATTTTAATAAAATTACTGAGAAAGGAATAGAAATTTTTAAGCATTTTTAAGAGTAGAGACGTTTTAGGGTTTTGTTAAGTGGATCAAGCCAATTTCTTTCTTGATAATCAAGCACGATTTCGCAGATTATTTTCTTGACAACCAAGCATAATCCGTTCACTGATTACTTTTATTAAATGAAAGGGCTTAATGTTGTTACATCCATGCCTAAAAAAAGAAGTAAGGTTTTCAACTTTTTTGGTTTACTGTTGTTATTTTTCTTATTTCTTTTCTTCAATTAATCCAAAAAAATCATAAGTTTGGGTGTTACAGCCCGTCCCAGGATTTATAGTATTTTATTTCTCGAAGGTGTGAAATGACCAAAATGCCCCTGGTTAGGCAATGGTTGACTTTCGTTGACCTTCGTGTTGTGACACGTACGGATTTTTTCTTAGCTTTTTCTTTTTGTGCTCGTTGTTACAAACGCGTGGACACAAACGGAACAGAATTTCAAGGGCATTCTGGTAACTTTTACGAGAGTCGTATTTTATTTCAGTATGGCTTGTGGGTCTAGTGGGACCCACCCACTCTCTTCTTCTGTGCAAACCCTTTCAGTCTTCTCTCCCTCACTGTCACTCAATTCCCTCTCTCTCGTCTTCTTCCCCGACCAAACACAATAACCCCGCTGGCCGAAATTGCCATTCTCTGGCGAGCCAAGACCACCAAACGTTCACCAACGTGACTCCACTCTCTGGCAAACCTACCCTCAGTCCCTATTCCTTGAAAATCGAACCTCAGATACTGCTTCTACGAGCTCCAGCGCAGGTCGAGGTTCTCCGACGAGTTTCCCTGCATTTCAGGCCACCGCCGGCCTCGAGGTGATCACCAATCGACTCCTCGTGAGTCCTAGCCTAAAATCCAGGTCGTGCATGCTCGATTTTGTCTTGAAATCTAGGAAGCCAAGAACTCCGATTCGGACCGAGACTATCGAGTTGTTTTCCGGCCACCTCCGACCACCTTTTGACCTTAAACGGAACTCAAATTAAGAGTTTCGACGTCCGAAAATCCAAATACGCCCCCGCGGGCAGCCACGTATGGTCATGGGTCGGCTCGTACCCTTACACACCACACGCGCAGGTCACGCGCCGTTAAAGTTAACTTTAACGAAATATTCAAGGATTTGGACCGGGTTTGCTGACATCTAGGCCGGGTTGGCTGACGTCAGCTTTCCGGTTGCCGCTACAACTTCTGACCGCCACTCGCAGTTGCCGGCCGAAAGTTTGCTAGAATTTGGGTTCTACTCAACGGTTAAAAAGGAATTACTCACAATCGTTCTTTGATTTTGAAATTGAATTTATCATTCTTTGATTTCGAAATTGAATTTATTAAAAGTGATTCAAATTCTCTACCCGATTTTTTAACGCGTGAATTTTTGCAGGGGAGAAATAAGCATCAGATGGTCCCATTTGTTGGAGGAGTAAAAATTGAAGAATCTTCGTCCTCCTCTTCGGTCTAGAAAAATTCTGCTTCTAAAACCCCGAATCCTCTGTCTAAAGCCCAGCCCTATGATACAGGGAGACAGAAGGCTATTTTAGAAAACCCATTTCAATGGACTTAGGAGATACCCATCCAGATCATCAAAGAAAGTGAACACGTTATAGAGCCTAGGCGTATCGCTGATAAGTATCTGAAAGATCATCTAAGGCCTTTTCTTAAATCTCGTTTTTGGTATGAATGTCTCTTAGTTGAAACTAACTCTGTTGACATTGTACATAGATATTGTAGTGATAATAAGCATATGATCACCTTCTCAAAGCTCATAGTTGTAAAGGTGATCACTTTGGAAGAATGGGGAGAAAACCCCAACAAGTTATATTACTTGACTAGTCCTGATTTCAGGCCAAGAGGATATAACTTCTGGGATTACTCAGAAGCTTGGAAGAATGTTCTTTGTTTTCAAAATATAAAATATTCTTATACTTGATTCATTCAATTCAAGCTCAGTCCGCTGAAAGAGGTGCCAAATTGGTTTAAAAATTGGTTTCTCTTCTGGGGACCAATTGAGGAATACATGCCCTCTCAAGTGATGATTTCCTATAAAAATATTTTTGTAAGAATAATTTGAGGTTTCTTGATAAAGGATTTAAATTCATGTGGTTCGTGATTTTGTACGAACTCCCATGGATCATGAAATGTCTTCTATTTGGAACTAAATGATGAAGTTATATTTATTTGCCTCATTTAGTTCGCAACATTTTTGTTCGTTGGTGGGATAAATTCGTTTTGACCCATTTGGAACCAGAAAAATTTTTCTACAGGGATATACTTGACTGCCAACCTAGTCCGAGTATTCATTCGCCTTCTCCTCCCGTTCCAAAGTCTAAAGAAGACCTTCTCAAGTCTCTGGTGAAAACTACCGGTTCAACTTCCAAAGAAGAGTTGAAAAAGAAAGTCCTTGAACTCTTTGATGAAGATGTTGAAATGGCGATTAGTTTACTAAATGTGGTTGTTTTACTTTATGAGTGACAACCCTAGGACTACGGAGAGTATACAAGTAAAGGAATTATGACTACAGTCAGTGTGAGTGGGCTTTTCTTTCCAAACTTATATTTACGTATGCTTCGAAATGAATTTTACGTATATGCTTTGAAACAGACTTTCGACTTACTTTGTTATCTTACTTGGTTTTAGAACTTCAAATGTTTTAGCGAATTATCGGTATTTCGACTTACGGTATTTGTGAATACCACTTTAGAAACGATATGCTTATGCGTTACCCCATTTTAAGATACGAGACTTTACCCATGACATGTTTTATCTTATATACCCACTCAATTAGGATTGTTTACATGGTGTCTATAGTACTGTCCAAGGCCCGGACCAGCTTCGCGTGTATGTTCACATTGCACCGACACGCTTATTTTGGATCCATCTTAGGTGCCAGCCTGTTCTACTTGTTTTTACTTCTAGAACTTGTTGTGATGCGCTTAGCGCTAGCTTCACGTGTATGTAGTACTTGAGTGTAGATTATTACACCTAGCATGTTCATGGCAGAATATTTCTGCATGAGCTCGTGTGTTTGCATTACCTACTGAGCCTACTCTTTTTGTTTATCCATGATTTTGTGATTTACATGCTTTCACTGATGCCATGGAACTGCGTGCTATTTTTGGGTTTCACTTGTTGAATTCCAAGTGTTGGTTTCTACTTAAAGATTTATATTGCGGTTTTATGGTTATTTACCCGTTTTGGAAAATAATTGATCTTTCACTTTTACGTGTATTTTCATACTTAATATGTAGTATGGTTTTGAGAATTATTACGGGTTTTTACAGTGAGGAGTTATTACTTTCGGAAAAGCAAAGTTTTAGAAAACTAGTGTTTTTGCCCACTCACACTTTTCTGTTTTGCGCCTCTCCAGGTTTTAGTAGGCTTTGGAGCTCTTAACGTTAGGACGCGGTGACATGGTTCCCTCTTCAGTGTAGGGAATCTTTCTTAGTAATTTTAGTTACTTTAGTACTTTCTACTCTGTAAAGTTAGTTTTATTGGTTCACGCACACTTCTGCGCACTCAGTCTTTATTTTCTTCAAACTTCTTCTTCTTACTTAAATTGCACTCTTTCCTTCAAATGGCTTTCGTCACTCCTTCGGAGTGTCGGCCAGCTCACCTCAATTTTTGGGTGTCCACCTGGACATCCGGGTCGGGGCGTGTTATTGGGTTCACAATTTGAAGCAGAGCAAATCAAGAGATTATTTCATAATTTGTAATAAATTAGGTTATTTATTTTATTTTTCATAATTACTTATTAGACAAGAAAATTAAGTATTTTTCTTATGTATTTTTATTTCTTGTTAAGGCTGTAGGTTATTTTCTCTATTTAAGCACAATGTAATTTAGTAGGGTTTACGAGATTTTTGGAATATTATTATTGAATATTTCTTTTTGAGCGGCAAGGGTTCCTTGTGTTTTATCCCTTTCTTGTGTACCCGTTTTTTATGCGGTTGTTGTTGATATGTGCCCTTCCGAATCCGCATAACAATTTTAAGCTGAAATGCAGAATGAGAATTACAAAATAACTACTGGCCATGATATTATATTAGGATAGTTAATTTCATAAATCATTACTACGTTTCCCCATCTTGACAAAAGAAAAAACCTAAAAGATTCCTATGGTGTTGACGAACATTGGTATTTGGTATATTTTCTTCTTTTCTATGGTTATAAGATTTATGATTTAGTACAAACCCACAGAAAAGTAAGAAAAGAAAAAAGTATTTTGAGTAAATATAAAAAGTGCACACAATCTTTTCATGGTTAGTTATTCTTCTTCTTTTTCTTAGAGAAAAAAAAAATTAAGCTTATCATAGTCCAGATACAGCAAGCAAAACTTAATTAGTTAATTTTAGTTGCATCTTTCCTAAAAAAGAATGCATGCATTCAAATTCAATAGTTTTTATCTTAAGTTTAGGGGAACTTTTACCCTTTTTAAGACTTCGATTTCAATTTTATGTATCAATTTAAATAAACTATTTGCATTTGGTATGCCGAGAAGTTTTGACCGGCCATAAAGCAGATGTCGAACCTCTTGAGCAGCTCCTAATTAATCCCTGGCTTGCGAAGAAGGCAAAATCCCCTGCGGCTAAAACAGAAGCAAACCTGAAGCAGCTTCTTTTCTTTTAGAACCCGCTATGTAATTAGCCGCTACGTGTGGTATTATAAATCTATGATAAGTGAATTTATTGTTAATACTAATATCGTATCTTAGATCGATAACATATCAACCATGTTGTTCACTCATATTATAACATGTGAATTAGTAATGCAACGTATAGTGATTGTCACACTAAAAAATTTCTCTAGTTGTCGATCGAGATGCACTTATAATTACAAACGTTACATAATCTGCAGGCAATTGAACAGTACTTAAAAGAAATTCATACAGTCAAATCGTAAGTATATACCAAATTTGATCATGAAGTTATACTAAGGTCAATAACTTGCCTATGCCCTCCTTTTCTTGTTGGGCATGGAAGGAATCAATGCAAAGTGGAACACTAAATAACAAAAAAGATGAAGAAACCTGCAAAGCAACTGAAAATGCTTCAGGAAAGCTTTAGCAAATTTCTCCTTTCTACCGAAAAAGAGGAAGTGCTCTCCCCACATATGAAAGTTGAAACCACCCTTGTTTACACTGAAAAATATTCATTAAGCCAGAACTTGGTTTTGATAATGGGTTGGGCCTAAAAAGGGAAGGCCTAACCCAGACCAATAGACAAAAGGGAAGGAAGTCTGTATCTACCCCCACTGACTGCATTAAATGCAAAGCACTTGACATTTTGGAGGGAACCAGACTACGAAAAGAACTTTTCTCAGTGGGAGTAGGCTGATCAGGGATATTATTTATGCCTTACCAATTAAGCCTTACCTCACTGACATCTCCAAAAGACAGTCACAGAGAGAAGTGGTAGCTGTGACATAGGCTCCCGCTGGCCTATATAAACAAAGAGAGGATTCGACGATGAAGACACTCAAACAATCAAAAACAGAACTCTCACGTTCAAGAAAGAAAACCTTTGAGGAAACTCCTCAAAGCCTTTCCCAGATACAAACTTCGTCTCTATCTGCTGCTTTCTCATTCACACTACTTGTGTAGCTTGTGACTTTGAGAACTCAAAGACCAGAACCCTAGGATCATACATCTGAACCCCCCTGAGGAGTAGTTGAATTAAGCTTTGCCATCAAATCACCTATTTGATAGTATCGATTAGAAATCTTAGGCCAAGGTGTCTTTGATTATTGTCCTTTGTAAGGAACCAGCTTTGAAAACCATCCCGATGAAACTAAAACCAATCTGATGGATGTTTATTCAATCTGAAATAACCATTACATGTAATATTATTGAACTTTTTATTTAAAGTCTTTCAATATCAGTTCTTACTTAACGTCTTTACGTACAAGTCTTTACTTTCAAGTATTTCAATTCCCGTCTTTAACTACCGTCCTTACTTTTCTATGTATGCGCGAGCGTGAAACATTTTATTATAACCAGTTTATATCAAAATTCCATCTTAAGCAATCTCTGGTGTAAACAATCGAGAGATATTAAAAGTCCTTAATAAGCAAGGCAATAAAAAGAACCTAATCAAGACCTAATCTAATTAAGTCGCCAATCCGATGAACGGAAGTTACATTACTTGTGGTGCAAATACCTAATATATTTATAAACTAACTTATACTAAAACTAAAATACATCATTCTATTGGCAGAATGTCAATAGTGGCACGCCTGACGAACACACCAACGACAAAGGCCTCATAAACATTCCTTCGAAGGAATCAAAGTGAAGCCTGCTAAAACCAATCCGATAGAAGGTGTAAACCAGCGGTTAAGCCAACGCGTATGCTCCTTGCCTACATCCCGCAAAAAGGCCTCGAACATATTTTTGGCACGCCTAGTGGGACACTTCTTTCTAGTTGTTTATGCCCAAGCATAAGAGAGAAAGACCAAGAAGCACATTTTCTCAATCTCAGCTTCTAAAAATGACGGGAAAGGAATCTACGTCCATCCCAACGAACATGGATCATGCATCACCTAAGACCCAGGCTTCCAGCCAACCGCCTAAGACAAACAGGATTGAAGAATTGCAATCTACCATGGTGTAGATGATGAAATCCATGGAGAAAATTGCTCTAGATAACAGAGTAGACATCAGAAATCTCTGCACCTCCTCCAACAACGTTCAGAATAAAATAGACCAGGGTCTCTCATTCCTTTCTAACCAATTAAGTGGTATGAAAGGATCATCGGAGAGACCTATACTGAACTTAGGTGGAATGGACTCGCTCAAGCCACTCTTCCTGCCGATTGAGTCTCCTCTCAAGGGCAGGATGGAGGAAGAGAACAAAGGCTTTGTTACCCCCAACCCGATGACGCACGATCCCTCGTCAGAAGAAAGGTTAGGGGCACCAAGCAGTTCCCTGGTGATTGGAGAAATACTATTTCTCAACACCACAGAGGGAGCCACTACCAGCGCTCCGAAGGCTAAACCAGGAAAGTATATTCCCAAGAAGACGGAGCCTGAAAGATTCCCGAGGGAGTTTGCACACAAAAGACGACCTGCTATCAACACAAGAGCCGGCTGGGGAAGAGCAGCGCCTCAAAAGCCATATATGGCTGGAAGGATAGGCTTCAACCCCAACCCCTAGAGAGGCATGGACCTTGAACAGAGTTCCGAAGGCAGTCAGAGGGCCCCCCAACACTCTCCAGCGGATCCCGATCAAATGTTATTGCCAGAAGAGGGTGATAACATCGAGTTGAGAAATGAGATAGCCGAGTTGAGACGGCTAATCCTCAGGAGAGCAAGGCTAGAAGAGGCCATCAATCAAAGGTCGGTGTATCAGAAGCCGTATCCTGCGTACATTGACGAGCAGAATCCTTTCCCGATGAATTTTAAAGTACCAAACTTCCCCACTTTCAATAAGGAAGATTCATCGGTTTCATCCTTGGATCACATCAGGAAGTACTCCAATTAATGTGTGGCATTTGAAGACAACCCCAACTACAAGCTCAGATTGTTCGGCAAATCTCTGTTGGGGATGGCTTCTCATTGGTACTCCCATCTGGCCCCAAACTCCATAAGATCCTGTGAGCAGATGGAAGCAGCTTTTCATGACCAGTTCTACAGATTAGAACCTGAGGTAACCATCAACGATTTGGTAGAGGTGAAGCAATTCGAGCATGAAACAACTGAGGACTTCATAATGAGGTTCAAAAGAACAAAGATGAAATGTAAGTTCCCTATGAGCAATGACCAGTCAGTGGTTATAGCTCAAAGGGCTCTGAAGATCTCTTTGCGGAAAAAGTTCAGAGATGCCAAATTTAACGACCTCCAGGAGATCGTGATGGTTGCTACCAAATATGAAAGGTTGCTGGCAGAGGAGTCTCAACATCAGCACTCCTCAAATGTGCCCTACTTCAAATCCAAACAGGCTGTCAATCATCTAGACTTCGAGTTCATCGAGCAAACCGATGACAACAGTGACGTGTTTGAGGATCTGGAGATTTCTGTGGTCGAGATGCTGCCACCAACCTTCCCGACGGTCATTAAAGGGTTGGTGAAACCGATTAAAGACCAGATGGCAACCATGGAAGTGCGAGGCTATATTCCCAACAAACCCCCCAAGTTCCAGAGTTACACCTTTGACCTTACCAAATCATTAGAGATCTTTGATGAATTGGTGAAGAATAGGTGTATCAGGTTGGACTCCTCGAAGAGGATGCCCAAGCCTGAGGAGCTTAAGGGGAAGAAGTACTGCAAGCCCCATTGCTCTAGGAATCACAATACCGTCAACTGCGTGGCAGTCAGAGACTGGATCCAAGAGATGATAAACAAGGGGAAGTTGGTTTTGGAGAAGCCCCAAGTCAACATGATGGTAGACACAGAGCCTTTCCCAAAGGTCCCAGTCAACATGGTGAATCTAAATTGGCCAAGAAGTGGCCAAAGGAAGGAGACACTAGACCTGAACAAGGGGAAGGCAGTGACAAGCAGTCATCGGGATGTGAGAATTGAATCTCAACCCGATAGACCAAAGGCTTACGTATAAGGTGGAGTCGTATTATGCAGTAAGTGCAAATGCGAGTGCAAACTACAGATACCTGCTCTTGGGGCTGTTATTGACCAGGACTTGGTCAGAAGAAGAGAAGGACTGAGACTCCAGGCGATGAAGAGTCCAGTCAAGAACTACGGTCTTCACAGTCCCAATGAGCCACTACCAAGGAGTAGTATATTCGATCGGATTGGGGGCATCAGAAAGAAAGCCCAGAACGAAGGGCCCCAACAATCCAGAGGGTCGCTGAGAGCACCTGAATCCAGACAATGGGTTCCCAAACCAGTAAGGGAGAGGCCATGAAAACCATGAAAACCCCTACCCCAAGCAAGGTAGAAAAACTGGTTGAGGTGAACGGGAAATAGTATCGGGTTGGCAGAAATGGACGAGCTGAAGAGGAGTTGTCTAGAACAGCCAAGAGGAAAATCCAAATGAGGTATGGAGGATTCATGCGAACACAGACTGACGTGAATGAACCATCTACAAGCAAGGTTGTTGATAGCTCGAAAGCTGGCCCAAAGACTCGACTAACTCAAGTTTATGTCCCTATCAAGGGACAGAAGATCAACCCGATCGAGCATGGAAGACCAAGTAATGGTCAACATGTTAACCCGATCGCCAAGAAGGCAATAATAATCGAGACAGAAAAGACTTCTCTGCTAGAAGAGATGGATTATGACATCCAGTTCGGATCAATGGACAAGATAGATGAAGTCCCCACCGAAAATGAACAACTGGTTGATTATGGCTCTGAGACAAATATAATGTTGCCGGTCCAAAATAGCGGGGAGGATTCCATGAAACCCATCGAAGATGAGGAGTCAGAGTCCTAGCTAAAAAAGATGATTGCCGACACTGAAAGAGGTCAAGCAAATCGGGAAGAAGGGCTCAAGCTTGAAACCAATGCTGAAAAGTCTAATTTTGACATCAACATGGTTTACGTGCTGTCATCTTTCTTTCATGCCGAACCCGATCAAGAAGGGACTCTTGAAGGAGATTACATCTCGAGTGATCCTTCCATATCCCTGATCACTGTTTCATAAAGCCAACAGAAAGATGTGAGAATTGAATCTCAATCTTCAGAAGGAGTGATAAATAAATCTTGGCGGATTCATGATGGCAGGATGATATTTGCAAGGCCAAACCAGAAAATGGCTGTGCATATAAGGCCTATCTACATGACGGCTCATCTGGAAGGAGTACCCTTTTCTAGGGTAATGATCAATGGAGGAGCCTCAATAAATGTCTTGCCAGTAAAAATGCTGAAAATATTAAATCTGGCCCAAGCATATTTAATGCCGACAGAAAGCTCTATGTCCAACTTCTTTGGGGGCATCACCAAAACCTATGGTGTGGTACCTCTGGAAGTAGACTTGGGATCGAAAAAAATTATGGTGGTATTCTTCGTAGTGGAAAGCACCTCAGTTTACAGTGCATTGCTGGGAAGGGACTGGATACATCAGTCCTTGTGCATACCATCTACTTTCCACCAACAGATTGCCATCTATCATGAAGAACCTTCAGAAGAGTCAGGAGGGTTCTCGGAGCTGGTACAGGTCGATTCACAGCCTATCTTTTCGACAACCAACATATCGGAGGCAAACTTCTACAATCTGCATGTGGGGACATTCCGATGTACAGGAGCTGATAAAGACGACCGCCCTACACAGGTGACGGCCCGAAAGCTCCTAGCAGAAGGTACATTGATGACCCAGGAAGAATGGGACCGACCATTCCTGATTCCTAGCCTACAAGCCTTATGATAAGTACAACCGATAAAGGAAAGGATAGAGTGATGGCAATCTGATCACTGATCCAAAGGCTAGGAGAATATGGAAGAGAAAGAAGGGCATTAAAAGAGATTTCAGCTAGAGAGATGGATGAAAATCAAGCCAGTACCTCGGGAACCAAGGAGGAAACTGTTCAAGCCTTGAAATACAACGGTGCAAACAACGGAATACACCTATGATCTGGATTGGCCCGATGAGTTTGAACCAAGCTTTGAAATGCCAGAGTTTGTTTCAAGTGAACCAAATAGACCAATGTCAGAGGTTCAAGATCCCTTGGAAACCATTGAGCTAGGGACAGAAGGTGATTCTAGGCCAATCAGGATCAGTGGCCTGTTATCCTGTGACTATCGGATTGAGCTGATCAAGCTATTGACAAAGTTCAGAGATTGCTTCGCATGGCATTACGATAAGATGCCAGGGTTGGATTCAACTTTGGTAGAGCATAGAATGCCAATTAAGGAAGGATACAAACGAGTTCAACAAGCACCCAGGAGAATGTCTAAGGAAATTGAAGGAAAAGTGCAGGAAGAAATAAAGAAACTTTTGAAGGCAGGGTTCATTAGACCGCCCAAGTATGTAGAATGGCTGGCTAATATTGTACCTGTAATAAAAGTATTGACTAAGGCAATAAGAGTTTGTATTGATTATAGAAATATTAATGATGCTACTCCTAAGGATTTATATCCGATGCCTATGTCAGACATGTCTATTGATGCTGCAGCCAATCATAAAATTCTATCCTTCATGGATGAAAATGCTGGTTATAATCAAATCAGAATGGCTGAAGAGGATCTACATAAGACAGCCTTCAGATGTCCTGGTCATGTTGGAGCCTTTGAATATGTAGTTATGCCCTTCAGTTTAAAAAATGCGGGGGCTACATATCAAAGGGCCATGAATGCCATCTTCCATGACCTCATTGGCCACAACCTAGAGGTCTATATCGACGATGTAGTGGTTAAATCCAAATCCGATATGGATCACCTAACAGACTTAAGACAAGTGCTGGAAAGGATGAGGTTGCATAGGCTGAAAATGAACCCGAAGAAATGTGCCTTTGGGGTAAGGGCAGGCAATTTCTTAGGTTTTTTAGTACATGAAAGAGGTATAGAGGTAGACAAAAATAAGGCCAAGGCGATCATAGAAGCACCTTCAGCAAGAAATAAGAAAGAACTCCAAATGTTCCTAGGAAAGATCAATTTCTTGAGAAGGTTTATAGCAAATTTGGCCTGAAAACTAAAACCTTTATCCCTACTGTTAAAGCTCAAAGAAACAGAAAAGTTTGAGTAGGGACTAGGTCACCAGAAAGCTTTTGAAGAGATAAAACAGTATATGGCAGAACCACCTATGTTGATGCCACCAAAAAAAGGAAAACCCCTTAAGCTGTATATTTCGGCCTCCGAGGAATCAATAGGTAGTCTCCTAACCCAAGACAATGATGAAGGTAAGGAGCAGAATGCCTATTATCTAAGCAAAAGTTTAACTGATATAGAAACAAGATACACCCCGATAGAGAAATTATGCTTAGCTCTATATTTTACAGCAGTCAAACGTCTTAAAACTTAAAAAGGGCCGATTAGAAACGGTTTAATTAAGTTTAAAGGGGTAAATAGATTTTTCCAGCTTTATGGATTATTAATATTGTTTATTTAGGGTCAGTGAGTAAGTAAGACAAATAGGTTTTTTTTCAGGGTCCTTGTTTGAACAAACTAAGGTAGAAAAATAAACTTGTTTTATTATAGGATAGAAATTGTTCAGACAAACTGAAAATAAACTAGAAAGAAGAAAGCTCAGACACTAATATTCAGCCCTAATTCTAGCCTAGAGTAAGAAATTCACGAACAAATTATTCATCAAGTCCATACTTCTTCAAACTCCCACTTTGTCCAGAAGATGAAGACTGGAGAAACCGAAGTTCCAAATCCAAATCCCAAGATGGGGGAAAAGTGTTGAGGATGTGGGGATTGGCAAATCGGTGGAGATCCTGGGGGAGTTTCCACCAGGTTGTAAAAGATTATACCCAGACAACAGATGTACTGCAAGTGTGGGGTATGGGAAGAACCCCATGACAATCCGATATTGGCATCATAGATGCGTTAGGATGTTGAAACAATATAAATATTAGAACAAGCCTCAAGGGCCTGTTCCCATTTTGGTAGGTATTGTTCAAAATTCTCACCAGAGACATACTGGGTTTCTCTCTATGAAGCCATTAGTGGTGGTGTGAAATCAAAAGAAGGGAGAAAGCTTCTAGATACAAAGGATGTTATTGCTGATTTGTGATATACCGTCTGAAAATCGCAAATTTATAACAGATATTTGTCACGAATTTGAAGGTCATGGGAGATTACTGAAGAGTCTTAGCATTGACTAAAGTCGGTCATAAACGGCTTAATTAAGCTTGTGTTGGGAGTTGGAGAGTTGTCACGGATTCAAGGATGACGGAGAGAATACCGAAGGGTCTTAAACTTGACCGGTTTAAGTAAGTTTAAGGGGGCAACTGTTTACACTGAAAAATATCCATTGGGCCAGAACTTGGTTTTGATAATGGGTTGGGCCTAAAAAAGGAAGGCCCAACCCAAATCAGTGGACAAAAAGGAAGGAAGTCTGTATCTACCCCCACTGACTGCATTAAATGCAAAGCACTTGACATTTTGGAGGGAACCAAACTACAAAATGAACTTTTCTCAGTGGGAGTAGGCTGATCAGGGATATTATTTATGCCTTACCGATTAAGCCTTACCTCACTGACATCTCCAAAAGACGGTCACAGAGAGAGGTGACAGTTGTGACATAGGCTCCCACTGGCTTATATAAACAAAGGGAGGATTCGAAGATGAAGACACTCAAACAATAAAAAACATAACTCTCACGTTCAAGAAAGAAAACCTCTGAGGAAACTCCTCAAAGCCTTTCCCAGATAAGACTTCGTCTCTATTTGCTGCTTTCTCATTCACACTACTTGTGTAGCTTGTGACTTTGAGAACTCAGATACCAGAACCCTAGGATCATACATCCTAACTCCCCTGAGGAGTA
Source organism: Gillenia trifoliata (assembly GCA_018257905.1). Classification (NCBI taxonomy): domain Eukaryota; kingdom Viridiplantae; phylum Streptophyta; class Magnoliopsida; order Rosales; family Rosaceae; genus Gillenia; species Gillenia trifoliata. The sequence continues at coordinate 14,174,656 of CM031083.1, read as the reverse complement.
GTTGAATTAAGCTCTGCCATCAAATCACCTATTTGATAGTATCAATTAGAAATCTTAGGCCAAGGTGTCTTTGATTATTGTCCTTTGTAAGGAACCAGCTTTGAAAACCATCCCGATGGAACTAAAACCAACCCGATGGATGTTTATTCAATCTGAAATAACCATTACATGTAATATTATTGAACTTTTTATTTAAAGTCTTTCAATATCAGTTCTTACTTAACGTCTTTACTTACAAGTCTTTACTTTCAAGTATTTCAATTCCCGTCTTTAATTACCGTCTTTACTTTTCTATGTATGCGCGAGCGTGGAACATTTTGTTATAACCAGTTTATATCAAAATCCCATCTTAAGCAATCTCTGGTGTAAACAATCGAGAGATATTAAAAGTCCTTAATAAGCAAGGCAATAAAAAGAACCTAATCAAGACCTAATCTAATTAAGTTGCCAATCCGATGAACGGAAGTTACATTACTTGTGGCGCAAGTACCCAATATATTTATAAACTAACTTATACTAAAACTAATATACATCATTCTATTGGCAGAATGTCAATAGTGGCACGTCTGACGAACACACCAACGACAAAGGCCTCATAAACATTCTTTCGAAGGAATCAAAGTGAAGCCTGCTAAAACCAATCCGATAGAAAGTGTAAACCAGCGATTAAGCCAACGCGTATGCTCCTTACCTACATCCCGCAAAAAGGCCTCGAACAACCCCCACCTCAAAGGAAGAGGAAAAGGAGAGAATTTTTTTCTTGGAAACATTTTCGCTAGTGTGCGTGTTTAACGTTTCTTCTTTATCTTTGTTTAAAAAATAAAATATAAATAATTCTTTTTATCTTTCTGCTTCTAGTATATTGGTATTTTTCCTCCAAATTTCAGGCTCGAGCTCAAGATAACTAGAACTTCAGGTTCTGAAAATTGAAATAAACCCAAGTTCACATTTTGGGACTTGACACCCTCATTTATTTTTACATAGATTAAAAATTTTGATTTGTTCAATAAGAATAGAGTAATGTGTCAATTTGGTCCATGAATTATTATGCAATTGAAAATAAAGTTTTTAGACAATTTTCAAAGAAATATAAGTTTTTTAAATTCATTAAAAAAAGCTAATTTTTCCCTACAATAAAATTCTTAATTATTTTATTCAATTTTTTATAAACTAAAATCACGTAACTTTCATGTTACATGTGATACATTTTGAAAAGTAAATTGAGCATTAGAAAGCAAAAAGACTTGATTTGGGTTGAGCTAGGTTTGTAATAGAATGCACCAATGCAGGCCCGTAATGAAGCAGGCTTACCAAAACCTAGGCCTACATATTACAGCAAATTATATTTAATACAGATTTCAAAACGTGAATGAATTATTAATTAATTTTTTTATTACACCATGATCTTCGTTTTGTTTGATAAAGAAAAAGGTTCACAGAGAAAGTGTTGTTTTGCATGATTATGTAAGTGTGACCACATGCTGCATCATAATAATTGGGCAGTCAGTCAGTCGTGAAACAAAATATAAAAAGTAGAATATAATGTAGTAGTCGTCTCGTCTGTGAATAACCAATATAACTGAATTCCCATTATTTTTATAAATATAATAAAATTGCTTATCACGTGGATCCAAATATCCATAAGAAAATGTTCTATCGTTTTTTGATTAGTTAACCAAAACCCAATTATAGTGGAAGTGTGGACCTTAGTTTTGATTGGAAGCTGGTCCATAATTTAGGCCATCACATCACGCAACTTAAGATTATTTAAAGTGAAAATACATATTATATTATAAGGATTAAGGATTAAATTCTGTAGCATAGAGACTGCAATTTTGTTTTTGTTATTTCCTTAATATGTTTGTCTCTAAACTCTCTCTTTCTTTAACGCCATTTCTTTGACCAGTCTTTAAGCTTCATTTTGATCACAGAATGACCAAAAGGGCAACGCATGTCATCACTAGTAAGAAGAGGTTGGCGAATAGTGGATAATATGTTGTATACATTATGTTTCATTTCTGTTCAACCGCCAATCTCCGACCGCAGCTCTCCCGTTCAAACTTGCACTAAATCAAGAATTTTCAAACCCAATCCCAAATATGTCAACTTATCCACCCGCTACTCTCTCCCTCACGCCTTGACTGCTCTACTCGCCATTGATGTTGAACCCATATGCTACACTCAAGCTGCTCGATCTCCATAAAGGAAGCAAGCCATGCACGACGAATTCAATGTCCTTCTTAAACAAGGTACTTAGGTGCAGTTTGGGAGTGAGGTGCTTAAAAAAAAAGCTGGGGTGAAAAAAAGCTAGAAGAATTTTAGGTGTTTGGTAAATTTTCCAAAAGTAGCTTTTTTTTTAAGCTTAGGGTGAAAAGAAGCCTAAAAACTGAAGCTGCAAATAGCAGCTTCTCAAAAACAGCTGCAGCTTCCAAAAACAGTTTTTTATCAAAAACACGGGTGAACAATGTAGGTTTAATGAATTTTTCAATAATCCAAAATTGCCCTCCTTCCTTACCCACTTGCAGAAAGAAGACCACTGTCTTCTTTTCTTTCATGCACAGCAAGGAAACCAATTTTTGGTTTCTGTCGTGAACCAGGGTGAGGACGAGATGACTCTTTAGTCCACAGCCCAAAGGAAAATCACGGACGGCGAAGATGATTCTCCTTGGTGGGTGACATCGGTGTTGTCTCGGTAACAGATGTTGGCAAGCCCAAGGTGGAGGACGAAGCACAGGCTGATGGCGACACGGGGGAGATCGATTTGCAGCAGTAAGGCAGCGCTGATTCAGATCAGTGAGTCGATGTGGTGGGCTTGCAGACAACAAATCAAAAGACCGAGATCGACGAATCAATTTTGTTGGTACTGGTAATGTTCTCGGATCTGGTGACCAGTGTGGAGGGCGACTCGACACCGGTGAGACTCTCGGGTTTGGTGTCTCGAAATCTGTTGGGCTTTGTCTATGCAGGTTCAATTCCTGCACATTCAGGGATGAGTGTAGCAAGTTCGACGGTGTTGGATTGAAAAACTTCCCTGGAATTGATTCGTTGTTCAAAGCTTCAATTTTGAAATTAAATTCAATTTTGAAAGTTTATAAATATTTTTCTTTTACAAATAAAGTATATTTAGTAATTCATCTTTATTTGTTAAGAAAATTAAATTAATAGCACATTTAGTATTATACCATTTTTGGTCATTTCACACAGTCACAGCTGTTTTACATAAAAGTTTACCAAACATTATCATACTACTGTTTTTTCCAAAAGCACTTTTACAAAAAAGTTTACCAAACACTATGCTGACTTTATTTCACAGCCGCTTATTCTCACAGCACAGCCGCTTATTCTCACAGTAGCTTTTTTTCAAAGCACATCAATACCAAACTAGCCCTTAGTCATTGGTTCCTCCATCCTCCACACAGAACTCCATCGGCTGTAAATGGGTTTTCAAAGTCAAACGGCTATCTGATGGCACTGTTGAGCACTACAAAGCCCGTCTTATGTCCAAGGGCTTTCACCAATAATATAGGGTTGACTATTTTGATACGTTCAGCCTAGTTGTTAAACCAACTACTATTTGCATCATGCTCAGTCTTACAGTCAGTTCTGGGTGACCCATTCGACAACTCGATATCAAACATGTTTTTCTCCATGTCGCCCTATCCAAATAAGTTTATATGAAACAACCTCCTGGGTTTGTTGATCCAAACCGACCCAATCATATCTAAACTCCACAAGGCTATCTATGGTCTTAAACAAGCATCCCGTGCTTAGTTTCAATTTTTTAGCTCATTCTTGCTTCAGGTTGGCTTTACTCAAAGTCACTCTGATGATTCCATGTTTGTATATCAGGATTAGTTCCATAAGATGATTTTACTTCTATATGTTGATGACATCATGCTCACCGATAACAGTCAACCTTATTTACAGGCCTTTACCAATACCTTGGCCTCTAAATTTGACATCAAGAACCTTGGACGGCTTCATTACTTTCTTGGCATTGAGGTTACATATGAGCATGGTTCTGTTCATCTCAATCAAACCAAATATGCTCTTGATATCCTTCAACGAAATAACATAATGTCCTGTAACCTAGTTTCTACACCCATGGCGCCTAAAGGCAGCCTCTCCCACACTCATGATACTCCCTTGCCAGACCCCACTGCATATCGACAGGTAGACCCCACCGCATATCGACAGGTAATAGGTACTTTCCAATATCTTACCATGACTTGTCTCAATATTTCTTACGATGTACAACATGTTTCTCAGTTCATTTGATCTCCCACTGATGTTCACCACGAAGCAATCAAACGCATCCTTACTATCTCAAAGGTACACTTGGATATGGTTTTCCCATTCACCGTTCTACAGATTCCTCATTTCTTGTTGCCTATTCGGATGCGGACTGGGCAGGTTGTCTTGATACCCGTCGGTCCATTACTGGGTATTGTGTAATTTAATTACCTACAGTACAAAGAAGCAACGCATAGTTTTCTGTTTCAATGCTAAAGCTGAGTACCTAGCCTTACCATATGCATGTGCAGATACTATATCGATTCAAAGTCTTTTACATGAACTTCGGCATCCTCTCACGCATCCGGTTCTTCTTAATTGTGACAATTTATCTGCCACATATCTTGCTGCCAATCCCGTTTTCCATGCCCGTACCAAACACATTGCTATTGATTACCACTTTGTTCGAGAACGTGTCGCCTTGGGCAGTCACCGGGTTAGCTTCATTCCTTCTACTCATCAACTAGCATATGTTTTTACCAAGGAATTGCCTATGAATCGTTTTGTGCGTCTTATTTCCAAACTTGTCTCCTCTTCGGTGTCAAGTTTGCAGGGGAATGTTAGGGAGTTACAATAGTTAAGGACGCTTACCCTAGAATAATGGCCAATTGTCAATTATATTGGAACTCCATATTTATGTTTATGTTTATGACCTTTAAGTTGGAACCGTAAGTTATTAGCTACACACTTGTATATATATCTTGTATGTTGATCTTGTGAATATCAAGGAAAATCAGTCTCTACATTCTCATTAGCCATAGTATACAAGCATTATTATTACAAATTAACCTCTCTAGATTCTAATGATCCTGAAAGTAACAAGTATATAACCTGCAAACACAACAAAATGGGATATTCTTTTAGACAAAGCATCTTTATCTCTTGCTTCTATAACCTACAAATTGTTTAGGCGTGCAAGCAATGCTTGTTCTTTATACACCACATGCAACTGTCTAAATCTTAGTACAAATGTTTCCCTAAAGTTTCCCTAAATTTTCCTTAAATTTTTGTTTTAGCAAAGATATATATGGAGCTAAAAAAATATGGGGTAAATGATGACCTTTCAGTGTGGTTTTCTTACGTTTACTGCACAGAAAAGAAGGTTATTAACTATAAACAAACATACATTAGAGTACTGCAGCTTAATATAGAATGTTTAAATAATATAAAGATAGAAAAGAATGTTATCATCATGACTACTAGAATGGAAATTGCCAACCATCTTTTTATTATTCTTTGAGGAAATTAGAATCCCCTACAAAATTTCCAACTTTTTTTAATTAAACATTTGTTAGTTTCTAAAATTTGACTAAGATACTTTAATCAATTTTTTATTTATTTAATATATATTCACTTACGTTGGCTAGCAAGTAGCAGCTAATTTCCTACAATCTAGGAATTTTATTTTTCGTGACTTTTTATTAAAAAATTAATTTAACTAATTTCTCATTTCCATTTTTTTAAAAATAATTTTCAATTAAATACGTCTATTTAAATTAGTCTCTTCCTACGTTAAAAAAGTCATTAAAATTTTAAATATAGATACATAAAAAATGTAATTAAAATTTGTGGTTCATTTGAAAACAAACGTACCGACTTTTGGTACATTTAGATTCCAAATGTACCAAAAATCCAAATGTACCATAAAACCAAATGTACCCATATTATAGGCATGATAGGATAGGCTTTGATTCAAACTTCTTGATATTAGTTAGCAAGAATTTAGGATTTTTTTTTCTTTTATTTTTGTCGTGAAACCAAGAAATTCTATAAATCAAAATTTCCGTATAAATATATTTTTATAAAAATGTATGGTACATTTGACAACAAATGTACCAAGAAGCCAAATGAAGTTTTGAACAGTATATTCAATCCATTAAAGTAAATATTATAATAAACAATTAAAAAATATATATGAAATCACCTAAAATAAGATATGAATAATAAAAGCATATGTATCTGTATAGGGATAAACGATAAAAAAGAAAAAGAAAAATGCCATATAAGAAGTAATGTGAAAAAGGAACTTCTAATAAAATGAAATAAAATAAAATTAATCACCTAGGAAAATGTTTAATCAAATTTTAAAAGGGAGAGGATGTTTAGTCCAAAAAATTGAAAAATGAAGCGCCTATATCTAAACACCTCTTATTATTTTGCATTTTGCTTAAATGGCTAATATACATGTATCATGGTTCATGTATCATAACACTGTGATTTAACCGTTGGCACAAAGACTATCAATGGAATAAATCAAGATTCAAATAGATGCAATTGCAATAAGAATATCCAAGGGTTTGGAGTAGAGGTGCAATTCGGGCGGGTTGGATGATCAACCCAACCCTAATTCAATTTTCACAATTCGAGTTTGGGTTGGGTTTGGGTTCATGCAGGTTTAGTCGGGTTAGAGTTTTAATTAGGTTCAGACTTATTCGGGTTAGGTTTGAATTCACCCAACTTTATTGAGTTCAATCTTGTAACACCTTATTTTGCATAATTTTTCAAATTTTGAACCAGACAACATCAAAAGTTAAAGCAAACAACTTGGAGACTATTTTTAATGTTACAATCATGCAAAGTTGAAATTAAATTATAAGATGTATACCAAAGTTTCAACCAAAAGAAATGATAAAGTAACATTATCATCCATTATTGATATAAAAACTAACAATAAACTTCAAGTAGTCATTTGACACATTCCGATCCTGACACGCCAGGTGTCGGGAAGTACTGGCCGACACGTGTTAAGTGACGAAAGCCAATTATGCAAATGATTGAGAAAAGTGAGTAAATTAGAGTTGGAAGCAGAAGTAAAGAGTGCGGTGATGGGTAAAACCCAGTATTACAGGTGCATAACAGTCAGAGTATAGTAAATAATGTAGAGAATATAAAATATTCACGTCCTCGTGAGGATGGATATACAAAACAGAAAACTAAAAACTAAAGGTAGGAACGAATACTACTTAGTCTGGAGAAGCTGTCAGAACCACCTACTAGCTGAAGGAAGCCCTCGTCTCACTGGTACTCAAGCCCGCCACTAAGTTATGGAGGAGCTCAAAACATAGAATGTGAGTGGATCAAAAAGTAAAGTTTGATAAAACCTTTGTTTTCAAGAGCATATTATCCCCTCGCTGGAAAACATGTATAGTTTATGAAAATACGACATACTCTCTGGTATGATTCTCAAAATACTATAATAGTAATAAGGGTACTCCCTGAAAAATCAATGGTAAAACCATATTGGACTGCTAAAAAAACAAAATTGAATGCCCATCTATATGTAAACACACAAGCCCAAGTAGATAAGCTACGAGAACAGGCTAAGTATGTATGAGAATACGCTAAGTACTACAATGACGTGAGTCGTAATGCTAATCGTTGTGTGCAAAGAGCCTTACACACAAGTCCTAGTTGCCTAGTGCAACCTAGAACATGCTAGTATCTACAATGGTTCCAAAGTTGGGTAGTGGTATTGGGTGTGAACCTTCAAACGTCAGAGGTAGTTCTGGCCTCGGAACTGAGTACTGATACCTAGGTGTTCTACATCTACTGATGAGCAGCAATAAAAGAAATGTATGGCAAATATAATACAGATGTTCTACCTCCAACAATCACATATTATATAAGTCATGCCAACAATTTAAAGAAAGCAGTGAAAACCATACATAAATATATTTTTACCACAACAAAGACTCACTTACTCACTTGTACGTAGCCGGGTCTGAGCCTCATTGTCCTGGGTAGACGCGGTAGTTTTCTAGATAAGTCTCACCTATATGAGATATCACTATAGTAATGATTAAACTCATAATGGTTACTAATTAAACTAATTAATGACACTTATCTCTTGTTTGCTCATTACAGAGGTCCGAAACACTTAGAAAAATACCACACGTACTACCTCTAGGTAGTACACGTCGTCACGAGTCGCCTTGTGTCAACATAATTCAAAAACAGTGCCCCACGCGCCCACTCCCGGCTCACGCGCCAGTCAACGGTCAACTAACGCTGTTAATTGATGACGCTAGGTTTAACGGTAAATGCTGAAATCTCTATTAACTTTAACGAAACATTTTGAAAATATTCCATCATCCCTTACCTCAGGTCACTGGAGCTTCACCGTCTGCCTCTGGTCGTCGCCGTCTGCAACTCGCCGGAGTTTGGCAGGTTTTTGGAAAATTTTCAAACCTTCATTTCTCAGCCAAATTTCACGTTATTTATGTCAAAATAAAGCTAAAGATGAGTAGAATGACGGTATACCTTTGGTTTGGCCGAAAAAGCTCGGGAAATGGCTTGTATTTCCCTTGAAAGACCACGGCTACTGTAACTCTTCAATCTACGTCAAAACTCCACCAAATCAAGCAAATGACATATGAAAATTCATGTACTCAATGAGAGGAATCCAATGGTAGTAATTAGAAACCTCACCTCGGTCCATAACAGGGATGGATATTATTATAGAGGCTGAATAAAAGATAAACTCCATACATTTTTTAGAGAAGATCAGAGTTGCCACACTAAGCCTCAACGTCACAGGAAAGTGTGAGTGGACGAAAAAGAAAATTTTTCTAGAAACTCTTTTCTCTTTTCGAATATAGTAACCCGCTGTTTGGAAACCTATATATATATATAAAACCATACTACATATATAGCTGTCATGTAAAACTCAATCGATAGAATCATAAATTTTGAATATTTCCTTGTAAAAGATAAGTTCAAGGTAAATCACAAAATCCAAATTATCGAAAGATAAACCATTTTTACAAGCTATCTCAAAAGATATACAATAATAATATCACAAGGTATATAAGCAATCACCCATGTACATGCTAAGGGACCTCCCTCTAACTTGTACAAGCTCTTTATGTTATCATCACATTTGTACTCCTAGTACCACACACATGTAAGCTCTTGCGCGATAAACGCGTCACACCCAAGTCCTTACGTTAAAGGACCTCCCCCAATAATAAACACAAATATAAAGACAAGCTTGCACTAAGGTATTTACCAGACAATACCTCTACAGTACAATGCATGTGACCCATACATGTGAGAATTGTCCTACGACCGTGAGATGGTACTAAAACGTAGTGAAAGCATACCAAGTGTGTGAAAACATATAAATTCATCAGTGTAAAATGCATGATCATGCCCAAATAAGAAATTCGTATCTCAAGTATAAAACATGTATAGGCATGATCAAATCAACAATTCAAAACCACATATATATATATATACATATATTACCATTGGTGGATTATTATCATAACTAATTATCATCTTACCATGCACTCTGATCATTCTACTCAGTAAAGTCTCAACCTTCAGTAAAAAGGTACTTTCGCCCTCATTTGGTATCAGAGCCAAGTGAGTGGTTAGTCAAATTATTTCTGAGTAATCTTACACGTTCGTATTTGTTCTCTCAGTTTATTTTCAATTAAAATTATCTGTCTAACTCTCTTTGTTGAAGTGTCTATCTCTCAACCCAAACAGTAAGGCATGGTCCAAACAATAAGTCCGTAGGACTCGGTCTGAGCGGAGCGCATGAGCGGAGAGAGAAAGAGCCATAAAATCAGGGAGAGTGAAACCAGGTAAGTTTATTTTGATATAAACTTAGAGTCATCTACAATGAGTAGATTATTTAGATCTAATTCGGCTGCCAGCACTAGCTCTAGTAACACAATTAGTAGGATACCTGACATAGTTAATGAAGAACAAAAATTAGATTTTAGTACAAAAGAATCATTTAGTGACTGGAATATCCCTAAGGTTTCCAGTAAGTCAATTTATAAGAAAAAATGGTCAGTAACTTCATTTCGCAGTGAACATCATGTAAAAACAGTAGAGAAAGCTTATGTTTTGAGTAAAGAACATGAAACTTGTCAATTACTTACACCTGAACAAATTAAGTCACATAGAAAAGACGGCCATAATTATATTCATATTAGATTAGTACAAATTGCAATAAAACCATTAACAAGAAGAGGCCTTAACACCTCAATACTGTTATGTCTCAAAGATGCACGATTCACCAACTTCAGTGATAGTGTTCTCGGAATGATTGAGTCAAGTCTTTACAACGAACCAATCCACTTTGATTGTTTCCCAGATCTTACAATCAGTCTTTCAGATCCTCACATGTTAAAAGCACTCACATTAAACATAAAAACTTCAGGTTATCAAGTCCTAGAAGGAGTCCAACCACTAGCATTAGTCTACAGAATTTACTACAAAGTCACGGGCACAAACATGAACTTCCAAGCCTTAGTCAAAAGTCCTAGAGACCATACACTTTTAATTCAAACAAACCAAGAAAATGCCAATATACGTGTCCCACGTACAATCAAATGGTCAGAAGTCAATCTGCCCTCAGATTGGTGTTTGATCAACGAAAGTAAACCGGTAAATTTACAAAATAACTTAGTAAATTTAGATAACATAGAACAGTACTTTGATGGCACATTCAGAATTAACTTTAATCCACCAGCTAGGAGATCGAGTGTCAGTCTACATGAGTTATCACAGTCAAATAGGTTTATAGACAGGGAAAGAAACTATTTTTCTGGTTCTACTTCAGCATCTAGAATAGATAGAGAACATGATTTAATTAATGATTTAACCAACTTAAAAATTAATTCAGTAAGAACCCAGTCTCAAGTCACACATCCACAATACCAGACATAAGATAATGAACAAACGTCTCCAACGGCCTCAGATTTTGAAGCAACACAAGTAAACCCCCAACTATTAGTCTTAAATAAACCTTTTCAAATCAATTGGGAACGGTTAAATAAAGACATAAAAGTTGAAGTCAACATTCCTAGAAGAAACATTTTTAGGAACAAATACAATGTAGAACAGAAAGAAGACATTTACAGTAATTGGAAACATTTCATGGAATCACACAGATTTAAAGTATTTTTCTTTGATTATGTTGAAAAATATTATGAATCTGATAAACGGCTCAAAGTAATCACAAAAGAAAACTGGATTAAACAAGATAAAACAAGCATCTCATCTAGTCACCCCCTCTAGAAAATATAGTAATTACTTCGTCCAATACACAAATACTGGCTTCTCCATTTAAACTTCTGAAGGAAGATGGTGGATTAAAACCAGTTATCAAACAAAACAACTTCACAAACCAGAGTTTACACACGTTAGGTAAACAGCCAGACAAAATAGAAGTCAAAATAGATCAATTAATACAACCAAAGCTAATAGTAAAAGAAAAACCATTAGTTAATTTTCCAGATGCCACATCTAGTAAAACCACAACTTTACAAGTCATTTCCACTAGTAAAAAAATAGATCAAATGCTACATGAGTTAAAAAATGAAATACCAGTCAGTGTCCTAAAAAATGAAGAAGTGACAATTGAAACCCAGTCAGAAACTAGCTCAGACCAGAATAGTGAAGTTAATTCAATCCAAAAGATTGAAGAAGCTTTTCAAGGTTTAGAATTAAAATGAATTACCAATAAAAAAGTTAACCCCACAAGTCTTACCAAAAACTGGTATCCAAGGCCAACTCCGCCAGATATCCAGTTTGAATAAAGAAATTTTCAAAGTCAATTTTCTGTTTCGTCTGATAAATTGTATGAATGGAATATAGATGGATTGTCTGAACAAGAATTACTTAACAAATTACAACACATGTCCATGGTTGCTAATAGTTACATTACTAATCATAATCTTAGTCAAACACAGGTCGTTGATCTGCTAGTCACAGGTTTCACAGGTATGCTTCATTCTTGGTGGGAAAAACATCGCATAGAACTCTCTAAAAATGAAATTAGAAATGCAGTAAAAAAGGATGAAGAAGGCATTCCAATCTTTGATGAAAACATTGGAAGAGGAACCTCTGATGCAATAAATACTTTATTTTTTACAATTATTGAACATTTTATTGGTACACCTAGTAATGTTACTTCTAGAATACATGATCAACTCAGTAATTTACGTTGCCCTACACTCAGTGATTTTCGATGGTATAAAGATGTTTTTATGTTTAGAGTCATGTTGCGAGAAGACAGTAATCAATCGTTTTGGAAAGAAAAATTTATAAATGGTTTACCAAATCTTTTTGCACACAAAATTAGGCAAGTCTTAATCAATGAAGATGGTGTCATACCATATTCAACTCTTACTTATGGAAATATCATCAATATTATCTAGAAGGAAGGATTGAAAATGTGTATCGATATGAAAATAACTAAACAGGTTAACCAAGATAAGTCAATTGCAAAATATGAGTTAGGAACTTTTTGTGAACAATATGGGTTGCCTCCAATTGCCCCATCTAGTAAAAAGAAAGTTACAGATTTTAAATATCAAAGTAAATACCCAGGTCATAAACGCAGTAAATATAGATTTAAAAACAGGCGGTTTGAACCGAATAAGTTCTATGAAAAACCAAAACCCAGTAAATGGAAAAAGAACTTTTCAAATAAATTTCAGTCAAAAGATAATGACCACAAAGGAAAATGTTATAAATGTGGTAAATTTGGGCATGGTAAGATGATAATCAGCTATGATAATCAGTTATGATAATAATCCACCAATGGTAAATATATAAGAAAAATTGGAAATAATCAATATCAGTATAGATTTTATAAATTAGATATTCAAGGAATTGTCTGGGCGTTGAAAAGTTTGCTTAATAAAATTGATTCGTATAGAAGGTTGCATTGTAAATGATTTTAAAATAATGAATGCAAATATACTTGAAATTACTTTTATTGAAAATAATTAAAACTTACAAACTTTGACTGTTGTTTGAATTAACAAACAAATGACTGATGCATGAAATGAGATGTGGTGCTCGCAAGCATCCTTCTTTGAATAATACAATTACAAGTGTTTGATATTAATTATAAATTTGGATTTGGGTGACTATGAGAGTCTTCAGAGAATTTTCTGTCTTAGTATTCTTGCTGAAAATGAGCTCTCCCTTGGAATGCCTTAGAGTGCTCCTTAAATAGAAGAGGAAAGAGGCTAGAGGAGGCATAATGATTCGCCTTACATGATGACTGCTTTTACTTTTTCTTTTGCTTTCGGTTTGTCCTTCACTGTGGATTTACCCTTGCTTTTACTGATGGTTTCTTTTGACTGCTTTTGATTCTGAATGATGACTCCTTTTGACTGCTTTTGGAATCACATGCTTTAACTATAGTTTTCACAGATCGTAAGGATCTTGTGAATCTTCGTAATCTGCCCACCTTGTCTTCTGGCTTGGATTTACTGGATGCTGTGTAGAGGCATCTAAGCGATCTGACTGGTCTGAATCAGTATTGTCTTATTCTTCAGTATAAAGAGCTGCTGCTTCGGCCAAGAGTTGTTGAGCTAAGTCTTTGAGTTGTAGGGCTTTGTCTCTGCTAACTTGAGTGGGTTTTGACTTGGAGGATTTTGTGGTTCCTTTGAATGATGAGGATGGACTAATGTCTTCCAAGCGCTTGGAGGGAGGAGAAGAGGTTGTCTCTTCTTTCTTTGGCTGACTGGGTGATGCAATGAGTGCTGATTTTACTGGCTGAAGTAGGAATTCTTGGATGACTTGGGCAATGATCCTTTCCTGTTTGAAACAATCCCACCATTTTACTGATATGTACCTGTAAATTTCTCCACTAGAGGTTTCATAATGCCATTTGAGAATCAATGGGACTTTATATTTGGCCATAAAAAGAGCCAATAAAGAAATTCGATAATCAAATCTGGTTCTATTGAACTGTGGTTGGAAATGAGTGTTAAGGATCTGCATAACTGACTGTGGGATGATGACTGAGGTTGGACCATGAGTAGTCCACCATTGTGGGAACCATGCCAGAAAGTTTAATCTGAATTTGTTGTCAAAAGAGATAAACCATGAATAGATGAAATCTTCTGTTTGATGCAAGAAAATATTAGTCCATGTATTGATATAATCATAATAATTATAATTAATGTTTGGTAACTGGACATTTTTGGAATGTAATTGCTTGTAACTGTAAAGGGGCATGCCCCAATCTGACTCTGTGAGGAAACGTCCTATATGTATGGAGTGGTAAAGGAGTTTTACTGGAGGGTGAGAAGAGTAAATTGGTTTTATGGATATTGACTCTGTTTCACTGAGAATTGCTTGATAATATTTGAGACCTTTGTATGACTCTATAGGAATATAAGGGAAATTGGGGGGAAGATAGTGTTTGACTATTTTATCTGGAGATTGCTCCTTTTAAATGGTGGAAGGGATACTAAAAATGTATTTAGCTTGTGGTTTTTTCATGTAAGGGGATGACTTTGGATAAAGAAAACTCGGTGACTGGGAGGGAACTTGACTGTCTACAAATGGGTCGAATGGGTTGGCTAAAGCCTGTTTGTAGGAATTTGACTGGTAGTTGGGTCTGTAAGATCCCACAGTGGAACCTAATGGTATGAACCTATTAGTCATGGCTAATGCTGAAGATGGATTGACTGATGAGCTTGGGCTTGACTCTTTTTTTACTGGAGGTAGAGTGGTGGGAAGTCTCATTTTGTCCGCCATTTTTTTCCTGCAGAAATTCTCTGGTTAGAAAATCTGGAATGCAGTTATGAATGCCTTTGATGTACTCAATGTCAAAATCAAAAATGCTTAAAATTAACTGCCAACGTGCAAAAATTTGTTTTGATGCAATGTTTTGGACATTTTTTTCAAAACATGCTTTGCAGACTTACAATCAACTCTAACTAAAAACTTTTGATTTAATAAATTATCTTGAAATTTGCTAATGCATAATACAATGGATAAAATTTCTTTTTTAATAGTACTATAGTTACTTTGAGCTGAATTCCAAACACCAGAATGAAAACGAACGATTTGTTCGCTGGAATCTGGGGAGATTGACTGTTTGAGAATACCACCGAAACCAAAATCGGAGGCGTCTGTTTCTACAATTTTGAATGACTCTGGAGTTGGGATGCCAAGACAAGGGAGTGTCTTCACATGAGTTTTGATCTGTTTGACTAGGGCAGTATGCTTACTGGACCAAGGTGTAGGTGACTCTTTTAACCTGTCAAACAAAAGCTTACATTGTTGCCTGAGGTTAGGATAAAATCCTGCTATGTAATTTAAGGATCCTAAAAAGCATTGTAACTGGGTTTTTTTCTGTAATTTCATCTGGAAATTTGTCGGCAAATTGGATTACTCGATCTATCGGTTGAATGGTTGACTGGAAGATGTTGTAACCAAGGAATCTAATCTTTGACTGAAATAGTTTATCTTGGCTGCAGAAACAACTAGACCATTAGATTTAATAATTCTGGAAAACATGTGAATGTGTTTCTAGTGCTCATCAATTGACTTAGAATAAATTAAAACATCATCAATATAAACAATTGTAAAGTGACTATATTGATTAAATATTTCATTCATAATATTTTGAAATTCACTTGGTGCATTCTTAAGCCCAAAGGGCATCACATTCCATTCATAGTGACCAAAAGGAGTAACAAATACAGTCTTATATTTATCATTTTCATGTATCTGGATCTGCTAGAATCCAGATTTCATATCAAATTTACTAAAGACTACTGCTTGACTAAGTCGTTTAATTAGATCACGTTTATTTGAAATTGGATACCGAATCCATTCTAGTACCTCGTTGAGAGGTTTGTAATTGATTACTAATCTCGGAACCCTTCTTTCTAGCTCAGCACTTTTCTGAACATAAAAAGCTGGACAAGACCAAGATGACTTACTTTTTCTAATGATTCCTTTACTGAGTAGATCATGGATTTCTTTTTTACAGAACTCCATGATTTCATGACTCATCTGAATTGGGTGTGCTTTAGTGGGAATCTTACTTTCACTAAAATCTTTAATGTATGGTAATTTGACTATATGTTGTTTCGTATGCCAAAAAGCATTTGGAATGTCGGAGCAAATTTCCTTAATTAATTTTTCTTGAAAATATGAAATGCTGTCTAATAAAGATTTACTGGAAAGTTGTTCTTCAATTCTTTTGTAATTGATTTCTTCCTTAAGAAATCGAATTTGGTGTGACTTTTGATTAATTAAATTAACTGTTTTTGAAATACTGTCTTTTTGTAAAAGTTTTAAAATTTTTAAATCTGTTTCTGTGCAGAACTCAAACTTAACTTTTTGTCCTAGCATGCGAGTAGAAATGCAATTATGATGAACTTCAAATGGGTAAAGAAGTGCAATGAATGACAGGCCTAAAATGACTGGATCAGAAATATTTTTGATTAAAACAAATGGGGTTTTAATGCAAACTGAATTTTGACAAACATGTGCCTTTGGTATTTCGTATTTTAAATGCATTGGTGACTTGTTAGCTACACTGAGAACTTCATTTGACTTATGAAAATATTTAGTAGGAACCAAACCTTCTTGAATGCAATTTAAATCAACACCTGAATCTATCAAGGCAATGGTTTCAAGTTGAAAATCATCAATAATTATTTTTACTTTAGAATACCATTTCTGAATTCTAATTTTACTTAATAATCCTAAAATTAATTCATGAGTTGACTCTCTGGGCTCAGGGTCCTGTTCTTCGTCTCTAATGATTTGTGTATGTAAATTACTAAGATGTGATCTAATCTCTATATTTTCTGACTTTAATAAACTTATTTCTTCTTTGATTTTATTTACTTCTCTTTGTAAATCTCTAACTATAATTTCTTTTTTAGGTTTACTAAATCGTTCTAAGGTTGAGCTGAGACAAATTTTTGGATTTGTCTGTGACTGACTTGTACTGGTGTCTTCCTAGGTAACTAATTTCTTAAGTTTTCTAAGATAAAATTGTTTTAATTCAGGGTCTTCTACTTTACTGATTAATTCTATAAGAAGATCTTCTTGTTCTTCTTGTTTACTAAGTACTGATATGTGTGTGTGTATATATATATATATATATTCATTCATATATATACTAGGATAAAACCATTTGTGGACATTACACGGGAGTGTAATCCTCCTGGGTGTGTTGCTCCTCGAAGAGTCTAGACGAATGTTGACCTACATATTAGTAAGAAATAAATTAAAACCTTTCTCAAATAAAAATAACCCCCTTAACTAAAAGAATTTAAAAATAATGTAGTTTATAGGAAAACAGGGCTCGAAAAATGATTCCTGTTGTCCGAAATTGTCTCCGCCGCCTTGCACACCGCCACAAGCACCACCATGTGCCTCCGCACACGCGCCGTTAAAGTTAATGGTGTACCTTTAACTTTAACTGAAAATGCCAAATATTTAACAGAATATTCTAACGACGTTAGAAAATATTCCATTGATGTCGTTAGTCAAATAAAAGAATATACCTTGGATCTAACGGAATATGCTGACGCCGTCAAGGAATATTATTTCACCATTATAGAATATTCCTTCGTTTCCTTCCTTTTGCCGGTTGCCAGAGCTGCTGCCGACCGCCATCTGTCTATTCGAAAAATTCTCGAAATTTAAGAGATTCGTATCTAGGTCAAAACTCAACCAAATTTCATGATTTTTATAACAAAATGAAGGTATTGAAGAGAGGAATGCATTCGTACCAATTTGGGGTTGAAAAAGTGGCCGGAAATAGCCTGTAATTGGCCAGAAAAATTCAAGAAAACTCCATCTCCAATCTATCTCGAAACGACACCAAACGTCACGTATTTTATATCGATTCAAACCTACTCAATGAGACAAAGCTAATGGTACTAGTCTCGAGCCTAACCTAGGTCGGAATCGATTGGAAGCTCGCTGGCAAATTTCCTCCCTTCGCAGGTCTCGGTTTGGGTCCGTTCGAGTTTGACAAGTCCAAGGCTAGGGTTGTGTTCAGGACGACGAGGCGATCAATATGGTTGTGTTTGTGTGTTGTGGTTCGACGGGAATTCACATTTCCAAAAATAGTGGGATTCGGTACGTGTGTGAGTATTTTACCGAGAGGAAATGATAGTCGGGGAGAGAGAAGGAAGAGTGAGTGAGGGAGAGAGAGAGAGAGTGACGGCTAAGAGGAAATGAGTGGGTCAAAACCCCACTCAGAATAAACCCTAATAAAAAATACTTATGTGAAATTACTAAAATGCCCTTGAACTTTAAAGTCCCGTAGAATGTTCATTGTAACTCTGAATTACGTACCGCTTGCGTCCACGCGTTTGTATTGACGAGTACTATAAAGATAAGCTAAAAGAATAATTGATACATTTCAAGAAATCAAAAGTCAACAAAGGTCAACATAAACCCTCTAGGGGCATTATGGTAATTTCACATGGAAAATTTGGGACAGACTGTAAGACGGTTTGTCGGATTTTCGAGGATGTGCACTGTGCACAAACGGTGAGGGAGAGAGAGAGTGAGAAGAAGTGAGAAGAAAAAGAGAGAGGGTGAGGGAAAGTGACGGGAGAAAAAGAGAGAATAGGAGATATTTGTTGGTTTGAAAAAAGCACGAAGGCCGACTTTCTATAAATAGAAAGGGCCGTGAATTTCAAACTACACACGCGCACCGACCACACTACACAATCACATGGCACATAGTGCCAAACATTGTATACTCCGTGTAAATATTTAGCATGCACGTGTCCAAAATATCCCATAAGAGATTGTTTTACACATTCCAAAACTTATATAATATGGATAATATGTGCATGAGCGAATTCGGGCTCAAAATCAAGTTAAGTTTGGTGGACATGGGCGGGCAAGACATTAACCCAACCCAACCCAATTGATGATCGAGTTGAGGTCGGGTTGGGTTTGGACGGATTTTTTCTTCATTTTAACCAGTCCAATCGGGTTTGAAATCAGATTAAGCGCATAGGCAGATTCGAATTGACCCTACCCAAATTGCTCTCCTAGTTTGGAATGATTAATTAGTATTAACCATCTCTGTCTTTTGGAAGGAATTCCACACGAACATCTTTTGAAGATCACACTTTCGATTTTCAGGTCCATTTAACGAATTCAATATGATTGGATATTGCTAAAGGGTCAATACAATCTATTGCTACAAAAGGGTCAATACAATCTATTGCTAAAGGCCAACTTACTTGGTAACATCATGCATCATTAACAGAGAACAAATTTAAACTTGCAAGTTCCCATCGAAAAAGACAACAAACACATATACGTAACAAACTCATGCCATTATTAAATACTCATCAATTAAACGCCTCCATATACTTTCCTTAACTTTTAAAGTTGATCTAGCTAATGAAAGATTCAAATGCATTCTTATGACATTGAAAGATCAGTTTAATGAAATTTTGTTGACGACGTTAAAAGATCCTTGTAAACAAAATACTCATGAGGGGCAATTTATTTATTTATATATATAGTTGAGTTGAAAGATTAAAGGAAATTGCACATCATCCTTATGACATGACTTTCATCACTCTGTAGAGTGCTGGTCAGTATGTCTCGATTGCGGTACTCTTCGAGATATCCGAGTCGAGGTGTGTCAATCAATCATCAAAACTAAAAGTCAAAGATATAACAAGAAAGAATGAGATTTTTTTTTTTTGGCAAAAGAAAATAAGAATTTGCATCCTTATTTGTCCTTATATATATTTTTGTTAATTCTAATCCGGTGGGTCTTTTTGGAGAAATAGTTTCACTTTATTTAGTTGTATACATTCACAAATTAAATAATTTTTTTTTTACAAATATTACTGAGACCTAAGGATTTAACTTGAACTCAAAACACAGTGAATTAAAGAAAGAGAACAAGTTTTACATATTTTTTTAGTCTTTTACACATTCTATTTAATTTTAACCGTTAATTTCGTTTGATTTATTCAATTTAATAACTAAAAATAAAAAATTAAAAAAAAAGTGAAAATCACATCCCCTAACGAAAAACACCCTAACAACGTATCAATCCACACCACTTGCCGCGAACCAAATACTTAACACATTGGTCTCGTAGAGAGAATAGAGGAGGAGGAGGACACTCCATATGAAAGACAGATAAAAGCACCACTTCGGGACTTAACGCAAACTTCTGGGGTCGTTTCTCCCTCTCTCTCCTCCCTCTCTCTCTATTTTTGGAGAAGGATCCTTCTTAGATCTGAAACTTTGATTCAACGGTTCGATCCAGTTTCAAAATTTCCCAGCACTTTTCGATCCATTCCAATCTCCGATTCTCTTACAACCCTTTTTTTTTGGTAAATTCCGAGAAGGAAGATTATCGCAAGCATACATGGAAAATTCATATTTTTATTTCCATATATAAAGGAAGGAGCTTTTGATTGGGGCAGTGAGAACCTACTCCAATGGGGTCCCGTAAACGAGCAATTGCGTCTTCTTCTTCTTCTTCCTCTCAACGCACGGACGCTTCGATCTCAGGCAAGTGATTCAATTTCTTTAATTTCCTCATTCATTATTTTATTTTGTTATCTTCTGTAATTTCTGACCCTCCAAATCGAAAACCCGGAATTTGTTTTATGTTTGGAGTTCGTGTTTATTTATTTATTGAGATTTCATTGATTTGAAACTTTGGATATGTTAAGAAGAAGCAGACTTTTAGGTTTTATTAGTGAAATTAGAATTAGGGTGATAATTGGACTATTAAGTGGATTGCAAATAGAAAAAAATTGAAGTTTAATATTTGAGGCCAAAAGGGTCTTAAGCAAACAATTCTATTAAGCGAAATAGGGTCTTAGGTATAAAGATTGATCTCGAAAACTATCCAAGTACTGGATTTGAAATAACTGGGAATCCTTTTGAGGCTTAACATGAATTGACAAACTGCAATTCTATCGCTTTGCGACTTAACGGGCTTTATGAGTGTGTTTAGTTTGATTATGAGTAGAAGGATGTGATACAAATGTTTTCTTTAGTTTAGATGATTGAAATTGTTTAGTACAGGTTTTCCTGTGATATTCTAGTTAAAAAGCTTCCATCTTGGAGATATAGGCTCCGAGTATCCACTTCCGTGGTCATTCAACGTGTATACTTGCACTTGCGAATGTTACAGTAGCCATCTCTCTTTCTTATAAATAGTGACTTTCAATTTTCTTAGTGCATAATTTCATCTGTAAAAACTATTTTGCCCACCTCTTTTCTTCTGTGTTAATGCTTCGTCACCAAACCAAAGTTTTCAATATCAGCTGAGATTAGTTGTAAGTTAGTATCTATGATTAGAAAGTAAATGAAGTCAATTATGCATCGTCAATCTTTAAAGGAAGCTGCAGACCCTATCAGTCTTCAGTATTTTTCACTGATTAAATTGGATAATGTTTCAGGGGTCCATGAGAAGCATCAAGAGGAACTAGATAACTTGACACTAACATCACAACCCTTCAGAACGTTGAAGTTTTTCATTTTGGCTGTAATTCTGTATGTTAAGCATTCAATATCATATTTGTTGGCAAGAGGTGGTTGGCTTGTGCTTTCGAGTACTGTGGTATTGTCTCTTGGAATTCTTCTAATTACCATTGATGGTCCTCATGAAAAGGTATATTTCTTTGTAGATTATCTTAGTGACATCACATTTTGTAGCAAGTTATGTTCTTATAGATGAATCGGAGGTTCTCTCGCTGAAATTTTGTTCATTTATTTTAGGGGCTGTTATATATGGTAAATACGATGCTATCTTAGGGTTAACTAAACCCTTTTGTAGCTGCTTGATAGGGTCATAACAAGTCATGGCCTTTTCAGAGGACTCCATGTTTTGATGCCTTTACATGAAGGATACTTGTTTCTTATGAACCAACTTCAAATCTCTACCTCCTTCATCTTTGTTAGCTGTATATTTTTTGGATAGGACTGCTTTAAGAATGCTGATACCTAATCTACTTTTTAAAAGATTTAAATATTTCAAGGCAGTGAACTATCTTCAATGCTTTTACTTTGTGTGGTGCGGATGTTAATTTTTAGACACATATTATTTGTACCCTCCTGATGATGAACCATGATAATACACTGTGTTTGAATTTATCTTATTGGTTTTGTTTAAATGCTTCTTGGGAATTATGAATACAAGTGGTTGCCATATTTCTGCAGCATCTTGAGGAACTCGTCAAATATTTCCAGTTTGGTTTATGGTGGGTGGCCCTTGGAGTTGCATCTTCGATTGGTCTTGGTAAGCAACATGACAAAATCCTTGTTCCTATATCAGAATTTCTGATGGTGCAAGTAATTTAAACTCGGAAAAGGATGCTCCAGTTGTCAATTGTCATGCTGTTCATATTTGGAACAAGAAAGAGCATCTCCTCTGACATTGTTTTTAACTACTTAGCAACATCTTTCCTGGTGTGCATTGATCTAACTTACGTGATATATGAAGACTTCTTCTGCTTATTTTTCCTTCAGGATCTGGTTTGCACACGTTTGTCCTATATCTGGGCCCTCATATTGCGTTCTTTACATTAAAGGCAATGCAGTGTGGTCGGGTTGATCTAAAAAGTGCTCCCTACGATACAATACAGCTAAAACAAGGCCCTTCGTGGCTTGGGAAGAACTGCTCTGACTTTGGACCTCCCTTGTTTCCATCATTACATGGTTTGCGGGTTCCACTTAGCAGCATACTACCACAGGTCCAGTTAGAGGCTGTTTTATGGGGTCTTGGGACTGCAATTGGAGAGCTTCCTCCATATTTTATCTCAAGAGCAGGTGAGCAGAACAAAGTGTAGGTTGATAAACCGTCATACAACTAATATTTGTGCTAAGTATTTACCCCCAAGGGCAGGTATGCAGAGCCATTAGCATACAGGCAAAATGGATGAGGGAGGTAGGACACTTTTTATCCAGTGATCTACGTTATTTATATATTTAATTTTGATCTTCTTTTGGTTTATTGCTTCATGTAGCAAGCGTGTCTGGTAACAAAGTTGCCATAGAAGAATTGGATGATCCCTCAGATGAAGGAACAGGATTCATAGCTACTCGTCTAAACCAAATCAAGCGCTGGCTTCTATCACACTCTCAGCAGTTGAACTTTTTTACGATCCTAGTACTTGCTTCGGTTAGTTTGAACATCTTTCTTCATTACTAGACTACCATTTTCAGAAAATATAAGTTTTAGTTTCATTCGAGTGACCTTTTATGCTTTTCCATATGAAATCTATTATTTCCCCTTCATTACAGAGAATTTTTATTCATTATTACACAAACAAATATGCTAACAGATCAAGAATTTTGGGATTTTTATTACCATATAGTAGTTCTATGAGTTAGCCTTAGTCTTTTAAATCCAACTTTTAAGTCTTGAGAATTTTTAAGCATGTTGCGCATTAAAGCTGGTGTTCATGTATACTTGTACTGCTGGACTTCTTGTTTGATCTCAGAAAGCATCAGTTGTTAATTTGTTATGCTTATCTTAAAATTGTTTTCATTACTATTTTCATTGTAACCTGCCAGTTAACCGGGATACTTTTCAGGTGCCAAATCCTCTTTTTGACCTGGCTGGCATTATGTGTGGACAATTTGGTATTCCATTTTGGAAATTTTTCCTTGCAACAGTGATTGGAAAGGCAATTATTAAAACTCATCTACAGGTTTGTTAAGTTCGTTTTGGTATGTTTTGGTTTCACTTACGCAAAATGTTTTTAGTTTTCACTTTTGCGATATATTTTGGTAACCAAATGTTATGTATTGGCTTCTGATTAATGGTGGTGGTTTGCTTATTTTCTATATATGCAGACAGTTTTCATCATCTCAGTTTGCAACAATCAACTTCTTAATTGGATAGAGAATGAATTGATTTGGGTTTTCAGTCTCATACCTGGTTTTGCTGCTGTCCTTCCTAACCTCATTGCGAAAATTGATGCGGCAAAGGAAAAGTATCTCACAGCTTCTCCTTCGTCAAATATCAAGGTAACTCTACTGATTATTATGCATCCTTGTACATTGGCTTTTAACTTGTCGATATTGATCTCAGGTGCTGGTTTATTTCAATTTGTCTAATTCAAAATCCTTGGCAGGTGAAAACGTGGGATTTCTCATTTGCCTCAATTTGGAACACTTTGGTATGGCTTATGCTGTTAAACTTTTTTGTCAAGATTGTTAATGCAACTGCTCAGAGGTATCTGAAGAAACAGCAGGAAACGGAGCTTGCCTTGTTGTCAAAGAAGTCATAGAATACCAGTCGCACATAATGGTCGGCCATGCCCCTTAAAATGGTGGTACTGCTCTTTTTTTCTTTTTCTTTTCTTTTCTCCTACTCAGTTTCGCAAGTAGAAGTAATAGAAATTGCTAGATACAGCTCTTTCGGAAGGCACCGTTGATCTCTCCCCAAAATGCTCCGTACATGTCCTTGTTAGAAGCTTGTATAGGATCACATATAAAATGGAGAACTGTAGAAGTTGCAGGTTTATGATGTGTAATTTGGGGGGAGCATTATTTGGGGTGGTTTTTTTAACCCTTTGTCAACTAAATGTTGAAATTAGAAATTGGTATCTTATTATTCTTTGCAATGCAATGCAATGCAAGACAACGTTTACTTCTTGGAGGGTTCTAATATATTTCAGTGTTAATCTCTCTCTCTCTCTCTCACTCTCTATACCAAATCATTCTTCAGTTAATGCACATCAACATTTCTTAACTTTGGACGTACTTTTTCGTAACTTTTGAGGAGTAATTGGAAACGGTTAGATCTTGGTCACTGTATATTTGACAAAGGATTTAACGGTTAAAAACCTCGAACAAATCTACTGATTCAGGTGATCTAAAAGCACTACAAAACAAAGTCCAAACTCAAGATGGCACCAAAATACTCCATTTGCATTAATAGTCAAGCTGCTCCAGCAACGTCATTTCTTTTCTATGAAACATGACACGTCTTGATCACCCATTGAATGCCTTTTCCATCTATTTGCCTTCGCTATTTTGCGCCCCAAATTAATCTCAGACGTATCATTCAAGATTTAGTGTGGGGAATAAATTGGTATCGATCACTATTTACGAGATCTGAACTTAAGATTTATCACTTACAAGTGTAAAGAAATACTACTAAACTATACTGTTAACCTCAAAATGCAGTTCCAACGACCCAAACAGCAATTAGTGGGCCAAGCCCTTCCCGACCCAATGCTCGTGCAACATTTGCCCGGGCATCCCCAACATGGTTGACATCATGATGACTTCAGCCACGTTTCCTCTTTTTTTGTAGCTGGAGCGTGCAACACTCGCGAAATCAGGGTGTGGAGCCGACAGTGCCTGACGGTGTGGGCCCCCTGTAGCAGCTCCAACAGAAAAGCCCAACGACTCTATGACGTGGCGCGATGAGAGCCGTTGGATTTCCAATGATCTAATAGTTGGACCGTTGGATTTCCAATGGTAAAAGTTTTTTGAAAATGTTACTGTTGTGCCACGTGGCACTTTATGGTGCGTCGGATTCAACAATGAAAAAAAAACAAACGATCAAAATTAATATGACAGTTAAAAAAGCAAAAAAAAAAAAAAATGATACGTGTTGCAAATCTTATAAAAAATTTGAGCAGATATTATTTATAGATAATGATACGTGTCCCGGTGAGAGTGGTTGAAAATCTTATTGGAAATCTAAGGCGATAATGACACGTGGAGGATAAGGCCAAAAGAGCATAAAAAATAAAATATATATATTTGTGAATAGTAATCGCCCTTGCCCTTGCCCAAGTGGTGGAGTTGCACAAAGACAATTACTTTTCAGAGTGAATAGTAAAGGCAATTAAATGCCATTGCCCTTATCCTCCCTCAACGGGTGGAATTACTCTAAAAATGAATGGTTACATTAGCATCTGCTGCCAGTTCTTTTAATCATAGTTAAACAATCATTCTGGTCTCTCCCATCTAAAAACATTGTTCTGCTGAAAACATAAGCTGCTATATAGCATGTGCAGCTTTGTTGCACTCTCTTGGAATAAACTATATGCATGCCTTAAATTGCCGCAGAGGTGTAGGATATCATGAACAATACCTTCCACAGCCGTTTCTGTCGTCGTCCCCGTCCTCAGCATGCCGATAATCACATTCGATCCGAGTCGGATCCTATCTCAAATTTGTCATGCCCCATATCAGTGCAAGCCTCCAAACGCCCCTCTAACTACTTCAGCTTCAACCACCATTAAAGCAAGAAGCATTCGTTTTTGAACATAGCATAATCCTTGACCACTATCAATCCAGAGAGATTTGAGTTCTTGACAATTGAATTAGCCTCGATGTCACGCTTGATCAAGCGATCACACGACTAAAGCTAACTACATATATAAAATGGAAGCAAGGAAGGCCACCAAGAGGAGAGATTTTTGTGCATGGAAGCCTGTACCACGTCCCATCCGCTCAAGACACACTGGCAGACTCTCAACATTTGAGTCTCACAAAGGCCCATTTTAGTGCATCCGAATACAAATGATCCATCTTATATCTGTCTTAAGCGAACGAGTGATACGTCAGACACTTCCCTAACTAACACATTTATATAATATTAAGAAACATAATGTATAATTTCGAAGTAGTAAACTATGAGAAGCAGTCCAGTCAGCTTATTGAAGTTTGTGTCCACGTTCCCAAGATCATGGTTTGATTCTCATCCAACCAATATTCAAACCCTATACAAGCTATATTCTATTCCTTGGCCAACAAGTAGATTAAGATATAATTTAATTAAATTAGCCATTCGCAATTGGCAATTGGCAATTGACAATTGACATCCCACTTGGCATGAATATTGAATTTCCACAAACAACGCCCCCCATGTCCCCAACCCCATTTTAAGTAATGAATCATAGTGTTCTATCTAGAGAGAGAGAGACAGAGATAGAGAGAGCGCAATCATTTAAAGTATATTAGCAAATGCATAAGGAGGATGGGTTTAATTTAATATAAAGTATGATTTAGAATATAAAAAGACTTGCGGAAAATGAGTGACAGAATCGAGAGGGTTTGGTGATAAGTTTGTCATGGAGCACCAATATGGCAGATCCAATGTATTATTCTCCTGGACAGCATAACCAAGTTCATCCATGTGTAAAAGCATTTCTTAATTTCATAATTTGTTTTGAGCGGTAAATACAGTTTACATTATTGAGGTTTACAGTGAGTTTTAAAAATAGGTCACGAAGTTTTAAATTTTTTTAAAATTGCACCGTGACGTCTTTACATCAACTAATTTTTATTTTTTGTTAGGGTAACCGTCAGGTTTGGGATTCACTTTGTAGGCCTAAGTAGGGGAAACACACTATGTACTCAATGTGTTTTTTTGTGAGTCGATTAGTGGGTTTGAAAGGTGAGTCATGCTTTTGATACATGCAATTAATGGTTGACTAGACAACCAACGTAACAAAAAATAAATTGAATAAATGTCCAAAAATAGGGTGTAATGTAAAAAAGGTAAAACTTCATAACTTATTTTGAGACTAACCTCAAACTTGGATTGTGTGAAAGGTAACTCTTTTGTTTTCAAACCCATTTAACCCATCCAAGTAAGAATAAAAATAAGAGTTGTTTTATTGACACCCCATAATTTGTTAACTGCACCCCATTTACTAAAAACAGCCTACAATTACCTTTTAAAGTAAAAATTAACCTAATACACCCACTTAACTTATCCAAACTACCTTTTCACCCCACACACCTAACATTAATATGTTCAATGCCAAATAAACATCATATTCGTCGTCTTCACGATCGTGGTCTTTAAGAATTTGTC
This sequence comes from Gillenia trifoliata, assembly GCA_018257905.1. Lineage (NCBI taxonomy): Eukaryota > Viridiplantae > Streptophyta > Magnoliopsida > Rosales > Rosaceae > Gillenia > Gillenia trifoliata. Next base: position 14,146,785 of record CM031083.1, on the reverse strand, counting down.
TTTATCTTTAGTACGAAATGTTCAGAAAACTTTTATTTGTGTTATTCTCTTCTGCACATATGGGGTTTTGTCAATTTAGGGGTTTTAGGTTTTTGTGAATTTTGGGGTATTAGGTTTCCTAACGGCCTGAAAAAAATCAAAAAACTAAAGAGCAAGAGAGGGTAATTCTATAGTTCGGAAAAAATAAAAAGTAAAATAATTTCGAAGTATATGCATGTTTTACATACAAGTTCTTCACGCTCAATCATGTACATACAAGTTCTGCATGCTCGATCGTGTACTGCTGAACACTCCCAAAAAAATTAGGATATTATGGTAACAAATTTGGGTGGCAAAGAAATGGGTATTTTGGTGCCTAAAAATGAATTTTGTTTTTAAAAATTTATGAATTATTTTGGGTGAAGTGGGGGACAAATGAATAAAATCTTAGAACATGGATTTGACCAGATTTTTGGGCTTGATCGAAGAGAGCAAATTAATCAATTAGATTCCCAACGCCAATTATTTAACAAGACCTATTGACAAGATTACTATATATTTCATTATTATTTATTATTTATTTCTTGTTTAAGCTAATTGTTTAAGGTTCCCAAAGTTGAACAGTGCGAATATATCCAAGGCATTCACAAATACATGATGCGGATTATTCATGAAACCTTTTGATTATTTGGAATATTATAACTATACTTTTGTTTGAATACAAATACACAATACATGTCACCAAAGAATAAAAAAATGCGTTGAAGTGTGTACTGTGTAGAGCTCGAGCTCTATAATTTAGAACGCACAAACACTACTTTATCTAGCATTTTCATGCATTCATTAATTTCTTATTCATTTCTCAACTTCAACACAAGTGAATGGATAACGTATTAAACAAACTCACATCTTTCATTGTTTAATTGAACTTTTATGGAGTCACTTAGAACAACGGTATAATTTATTTATTTTTACTTATAAGTAAAAAAATTTAGTTCAACTATCATAAATGACAAATTCGATACTAATTTATCCGCACCCCTAGTGATAAAGATTAGCTAGAAAACAATTTCATATAAAAATAGTTGTTTACACATATGCGATAGTTTAAACAGTGGACATCTTGTGCATGTGGTACAATATCCTAGTGGATAGGGTGTTGGAATTCTACTCATGCATTCCAGGTTCGAAACTTCCACATTTCCTAAATTAGTGTAATAATTTCAAACTCTTCCCCCTTTTCTTAATAATAATAATTTTTTATTTTAAAAAAAAAAAGCTGTGGACATCTTGTAACCAAAAGAAAAACTGTGGACATCTTTTTCAACCAAAAAAAATCTTGTGGACATCTTAGTTTAGTAATTAAGCATACTAGTCTCAAATTTTTACTGTTTAATTATTTTTTTTTTTTTTAATGGTCAAAACTGTTTAATGGTAATTAAATGGGATCAAACTTCAATGATATGTACTATTTAATGGTACGTACTGTTGAATGATTTAAAATTCATTTGTGACCCACCTCAAATTAATATTGAACCATTTAATATCCGAATTATTGAATAGTACGTACCACTTAAAATTTTTCCTAATTAAATGAGAAGAAGAGCAAGACAAAAGGGCCAAAACCTACGTGGAGAAATCTCGTGGACTCCATAACACGGTGCACTCAATTGTCTTAATGATCATTTGGAAAAAAAAAAATTATCTTAATGATCAAGATGTTTAATAGTTTATGTGTCGCCAAAGTCTAAATATATTCTTTTGTCCAAAAATTTCCAAATATTTTCTAGCATAACTTTTTGGACCTAGATTTAGCAGCCTTCATGTGGTGTAATTTGAGCTCTCATATGTGTCAAAGTCATGAGTTTGTTAATTCATAAAGTGATCCATGGACGATTCAAAATATCCTAGCCACAATTTGGAACCAAAAATAATTTCAAAAATTGTGGAGTTGACACGTGAATTATTCTTCAAAAAATATCGAGATTGCACCTATTAAATGGCAAAGTTCACATTTTTTTTTCACATGCTACTCAATCATCAAGACACACTGATCTACTGACTATGATTTCTCTAAGCCCCGCTGCCCATTGGCAAGGAGATAATTATGAGGAAATTAAGGAGGAATTAATTATTAAATTCTCTCCCTTAGTTTCCCATACAAAGACATATTCATTTATTCAAGGAATATCAATCATAAATCACTTATGATTCTCCACAGATAATTCCTTAGACAATACTTGGGTACTCATCAAAGAGTACCCAATTTGCTGAATTTTTGAGGTGGACCATTAATATTGAAACATCTTCATTTTGGTTTTTTTTTTCCCAAAACTTTGCTATCTTTGTAACCAAATATCCAATTTTTCCTTTGATCCTGGAACCAAACAAAAACCTTCTTCCTCTATCTCCCTTTGAACTCGTGAGTCGTGACCAATAACACCTTCTTCCTCTATCTCCCATTATATCTAGATTGGCTTCTTCTTCGGCCCCACCCACCCTACACCAAGTTCTCTCCTTTGTCGACACCATTCCTAATCTCTCCTCCAACCGTATACTCCACATTGCGGTGAGATTGACAGCGATATACTGTTGGAATTTTTTGTTTAGGTATTTCAAAATACAACTCATTAGTCAAAACTTCATTGGTTACTTTAATATCATTCTTAATGAATTCATTTAATCCTAATTTCAATTTTGAGTTTTGCTTGAAAACCAAAACTGATGCAGTAAAAAGGGTTTTAACACCAAGAATTTGAATTACATTTGTAATGCCACCTTAATCACCTCTTTATTTGGCCAACTAAATGTTATAATTTATTTGGACAACGTTCATATGCCTTTTTCCCTTTGTCTTATAAACAACTTTGTACGTTAGTGATATAACATATAAAAAATAAAAAATAAAAATTGTTTCTTGTATGTCTCATCATTTTCCTATTTTCTCTATTGCTCTAGTCCATTTCTCTCCACTCTTGTCTTGATTCGTCATTCTTGATAGAGTTATTATATTGTTTACTTTCTCTTTATCAAAGGAAATAATTGAGCTGTTCACTCGATCTGAGTATTGCGAGTGTACACTTATAAGGGTCATAGGTTGTTGTATCCTGGAGGGTAGGGCGCCATAACCTGCTACACCGAGACATTGTCTCCGAGGGGCGAAATCTACTCTTAAGGACAGTGAACTTACACGCCTCAACCTTTAACGTTGTCATATTCAAGCATCAACGAAGAGTGGTTCCACACTTTACAAGATAAGTATTTTGATGTTATTTTGTAGAGTTTATTTCATTTGTTATTGTAATGAAAATTGTAGTATACTAATATTTATCTTATGTGATTTTGTAGGAGAAGTAGCATCCACATCGCCACATATTTTCAACATATACGACGGCCACTTTTAAACACGAATCAATATACCCGACTTTTGCGGCTTGGCGAGTGAGGTCGAGCTAGATGTGGGTGTAGAGGATGAGTTTGATACAACCTTGGGCTTAGAGATAGAGGACGATGGATGATCCGACGTGGCCACAATGGTCGGTGAACACGTATGGATGGGATGTCTGCTTGTCTTCTTATTGAGAGAGAAGATGAGTGCTTGAATATTGATGAAGAGAAAATTTGGGGTGTTTGGTTAGGCATATATTGGGTGTTTGGTTAATTATGAAGAATGCTTAAAGTAACCAGTTGTTTTAATATTATTGGTCCACCTCAAAAGTCAGCAAATTGGGTACTCCCTGGTAAGTGCCCAAGTATTGTCCTAGTTCTTTAATATTATTATTATTTAATAACAATATTTTGGGATAATCTCCGCATCCATCCAATGGATGATACACTATGGCCAATTGGAAGCCGACATGTGGCGTAATCCTACACTCCATGGTCGGCCTCCTCGTATTTATACCCTCATTCTCCACCAAATTCTTATATATTTCTACTACGTAATCAAGCCTCTCTGTTCGGAAAAACTAACTTAGGCATCAAATATCCATTGGCCAATTCCCCTCACCTGTGTGGCGTGTGTGGTCTTAGATGTGTTTATTTGTTTTGTAGGTGCAAGATCGTCAAATCATCAGGCAACGAATTTTTGCATCGACACACATCACTAAGTGATCCGTTGCTGATCTATAGTAGGTCGCTATATCGTATCTAAAATTTTAAAAAACAAAAGTAATCTCAAACGAATTTGAAATTCACATCATGCTCGCCACAAACAAAGCTTGTCCAAAAATCTTTACATACACCCAAAGCATGAAGAACTCTCAACTGAGACGCGTTCATTCCTCGATCCACAATTGTATTGAACAAACTCGGATCAAAACACAACCGTAACTTCACTTGGCTGGCCTATAAGCCACAAGACAGATTTCGAGCTTAATAATAACTAGGGTAAAAGTTAAAACCATCCCACCATGAATTTGAAGTAATACCCTTGGACACATTACTAATGTTTTTATAGACAAAATTAAGTTAAAACAGTGAGTTGGCCGACCGAGTGTCACATCAAACAAACTATTAGTCCGACTTATATCATGAATGTTTATTTCAACGGTTATTAAGTAGTAACTACCATGCCAGCAGTACAAGTACTACTCTACTCTCACATGCCCAACTTTGGATTAGTGCCTGAATGCTAGAGCGACGGAGCTGTCACCGTAACCCGCAAGTACAAACAACTGGGGCCTCCTGGCACCACCAGAAATCTACCAGCACCGCCGTGGCAATTGGGTTTCTGGCAGTAGGTCCTGCCGACTGGATGGTGGGGCGGTGTGACATTGAATATGGCCTTGTCCTTGTTGTTCTTGATGGGATTATTTTTTCTTTAATTTAAAATATCTAATTTGTTAAAAAAAAGAGCAAAGCAATGTGGCGCTTTAATTTAATTAATCTTTTTAATTATAAACTTATTTAGAAGTATTTTTAAAATAATTGAAAGCGTTTTTAATGAAAACATTTTTAAAATTAATTTTTAATAAAAATACAAATAAATACTGAAAAAGTACTCACTTTTTATAAAAAAACACATAACTTGGACTAATGTTATTAATACACAATGAATATTGCACAAGGTTTGTGAAATTTTGGACGAGACTGAGTTAGTGTGAGGCTAAGATTAATGCTGACAAGGCATACTGGGTGGGACCCCATTTCCGCGATTTTCTGGTTAATTACCTAATTTTTGTACATTGCTGTCTCGGTTACTCAATCTGCAAAATTTCTTGGGCCCCAGGCATTTTCATCGCATTTTATCTGGGTCCCCTCTTTCATTTCATTTGCGCGGTTGGAAATAAACGGATGGATTTGAGTCATAGGCAGAAAATTACTTCGTGTAGGTTAGGGTAGTGGTATATATGGTGTTTTTGTGTCATATTCTTATAGAATAGTAACCTGTATTTTATAAGCTTTCCTATTCAAGTCTAACTACATTTTACATCTTTAAGATTTGAGGGAGTTTTCAAAATGGGCCACAAGTTTATAATTTTCTCAAATTGCACCATAAAGTTTTAAAATTATATCAATTTACACCTTAACCTTACGTCTCTTTGAATATTTAATCTTTTATTAAATTAATGAGTTGTTTTTGTCAATGTGGCTTACACGATAGTCCATATAAGGATCTCACACTCACTATATCATCAATTTATTAAAGATACAAAAATTGATCCAACCAAATGCAAAAATTGATACAATTTTAAAGGATTGGCTACTCATTAATACCTTACGGTGTAACATGAGAAAATGAAAACTTCAATACCATTTTGAAAAAGCTTATTTTTTGTAAAGCCCCGAAAAACTCAACTTCAATTCACACCCCACCCCTCTCTCCCCTACCCAAATTTACACTTTGAAACTCAATTTTTGAGTCACTTTACCATTTCCGTCAATTCCATTAAGTCTCTTACCTTGTATGACCAAGACCCACTTAATGCTGTTGTGATTGCCAAATCATAGTGATGTGGACAACATAATATTAAAAAAAAAATTTAAAAGCATTAAAAATCCAAATTTATGGAAACATTTTCAATTAGGGCTGGGTTCGGTTTGGGAACCGAACCGAAATGAGTAAACCAATTACCGAACCGAAATTTTTAGTATGAGAATTTTTAATACTGAAACCGAACAGGTTGGTTAGGGATACCGAATTTCGTTATGGGCCGAACCCAATTTTTACAGAAACTTGAAGCAAAGATAGACATCAAAAGCAATAGCTAAAATAGACAGCAAAAGCAAGCACAACAGCTGCTAAAATAGAAAATCAATAGCTAAATAGACAGCAAAAGCAGAAGCAAGCACAGCTGCAACAAGCAAACAACCAAGCACACAGCAGCTGCTGCAAGAAAACAACTGCAACAGCAGCTGCAAACAATAGAGTCCAAAGACAAATCGAAAAATTAATCACCTACCCTAAATGACTAATTCTCATTCACATCTTCACAAATTAATCCCCTCCCTACCCTACTAATTTCTCCATAAGTAAAGTAAAACCCTATTTCAAAATTAATCCCCAATTCTTAAAATTAAAACCCTAATTTCATAATTTAGAGAGTATAAACTCACTAACCCAATCCAATCAGTGAGGACTTGTGGTCGTGGACCGACCCTGGACCTTGGTCGTGGGGATGGTGGCTGGGGCTTGGGCGACAGAGTGTAGGGGTGGTGGAAGGAAGGGAATGGATGGGATGGGTTGTGGTGGTGGCTGAGATGTGAAGAAAGACAGACCTATGTTGGGAACGACTAGATGAATGAAGAAGGGTGGTGGAGGTGGTGGTGGTGGTGAGTGGTAGCTGGACAACGAAGAAAGGAAGGAAAGCAGAGAGATTAAAAAAAGGTGGGAGAGAACTCACTCAACTCGGACTCAGAGAAGTCGAGTGTTAAGAGAGAAGAAGTGGACTGTGGAAGTATGAATACTTAGGCCTGGATTCAAACCAACGATTGAGATTAAATCTCAACCAATCATACGGCTAATATTAATAATATATATATAATTAAAATAAAAAATATATATATGTATATTATTTCGGTTCGGTTCGGTTCGGTATTACCGAATAAATGGGAAGACCTTCCCAATCCCCATACCAAACGTTCGGGATTTTTTCGGTATCGGTTACCAAACTATTCGGGGCAATTCGGTTTGGGAATTTTAGGGATTCTATTCGGATTTTTTCAGTTCGGTATCGGTATTTCGGGACAAAAATCTCAGCCCTATTTCCAATGAAAGAAAGACTCTACCTACCCTTCCTACAATGAATATAAAAATGACACATAATAAATGCTTAGGATTACACTCTATCTGTGTGACTATTCTTTATAAAAATAATGTTCTAATTCGATCTCCAAATTTGATTTAAGAGTGGTTGGCAAACACCTATATCGGAATTGGAAGTGCTGATCTTGGGTAAAAAGGAACCACGAGTAGTTCCACGTGACGAGTGCTCTTTAGCGTTGGTGGTGAAAAATCGACATGTGTTTGTTGTGCTTGGTAATATGTGAAAGTGAATTAAAATCTCAGATAGTGTTATTTTTTAAACCTGAGGGAGTTTTGTGACAATAAATTGAAGAGGTGTTATTATAATTAATCCTATTTATGAGTGATGTTATTATGTTTTTTAATACATACAATATTATTTATACTAAGGAATGAGAGAATGAACTAAATTTCACAATGACTAGCCATAATAATTTGATTCAAATTTACCTTTACTGTAGTACTAAGTGGCTTGAGTGATGTTATTTGGACACAGACGAATTTATATTTGAGCTAATTGATTTAGTTTACCTCATGATTAAATCAAAATCTTAAATTTAATGAATTAACTCTAATAGATGAAATTTGATCAATTATGTTGCTCGCTCGTAAATTAGACAAGTCAACTTTGACTAGTCAAATGGTCAATTTTTAAATAATTTACAACCGAAGATAATTTTGATATTTACAATTGTATTCAAATATATTTATGAATAAAACTTGGTGAAGTATCGTCTCCAATGAACCATGTAAGGTGGACTACTGAGTAGCTTGGTATTGACACATTTGGAGACTTGGTTAGGAAAATTCAAAAAAAAAGTTTAGTAACTCCCGTTTAGTAGGAAGAATTTTAAAAGTTCATTTAAAGGGTAAAAACCAAGTAAAAGTAAATAGATATTGATTCTAGTTACATAAGTGGGTCATATGTACACATTCAAGGTGAAACATGCATCTTGTTGCTTTATCATATTAAATAGGAAAAACCAGCCTCAATCTCCCTACCCCTTCTCCGTTGAATAGTTTATGGGTAAGATTTCATTCCCTTTCCTTCTCAGTAATGAAAGAATTAAGCAAAAGGTGTTCCAAATGCCTATTTTAATTAAATCCTCTCTATCTCTTTCCCCGTGGTATAAGAAATACTTTATAAGAAAAAATAATAATAATATTAAAGTGGAAAGTTATTCCTTTGGTCCAGACATTGACTTCAGGGACGTGACCAATGAGAAAGGATGGTTTATATATGTGAGCACGATTTATATAGAAAGAGTTTGTGATATTTTGATTTAATAATATAATATTATGTGTAAGTTTTTTTTCACATAATATTACTTTTTAAACTTATATGAAATGAGTTCATGATAATAGTAAACTCGTTTTATATAAATTTTTTTTTTGCTAAATCCTCCACAAGCTCTGACATTGACAACAAGATTTCATTGATCTTCATCACCGATTCATCATTCACCAATGACCCACAATCAATGACCAAGTAATTGTCATAGGTAGGTCTAATCTAAGTTGAAATAAAGTTCATTGATTATAATCAACTGAATTCTGAACCTTTAGGAAGATTTCATTGACCAAACGTTGTCTTATGAAATTACAGAATAAGCAAATACCAAATTAGTGAGCCGGGGCTTTGGTTCAAGATCACGAGGGTTTTCACTCTTTGTTTTAGGGATCAAAATCTCAGCTTATTAGGTCATCTCCAATGGAGGGCCAAATCCCAAATTTAGTCTATTTTTCTCCAAAATCCATCTCCAATGGAGGGCAAAAAAGAATCTACTCAAAAAGATTTAGAGGCCAATTTCTTGGGGGCTTGCTACATTTAGCCTATTTGGTAGAAATGGGTCACCACTATTCATGGGTCCCATAAAGTAAAAAAGTTGTATGAGACATCACTAAGCAGCAATTATGTGCTACGGGTTGCATGCTTTATCATGCACCTGCAGTTTTTTGTCCATAAGATGACATGGTTGTTTAAATCCAAAGGCTATGATCATTTTTTTATAATTTTTAAAACGTAGAAACAGATTTTAAACTAAAAAAATATATGAAATCTTGTTAAATGGTTCTCAATCTTACACGGGCCATATTCGAAATATTTGTCTCTAAGGATAGATATTTTCAATATACATCTTAAACACTGTGTTCCAAAAACTATATTTAAATAGGTACAAATAGTAGTTTAATTGATTTAAACAACACATAGTAGTTGATGTGCAAGTGTTGTACCATAATATTCCTCAATATGCTGAAAAGTAATAAAATATTGAGAGAAATAAAAGGTAGCACATACACCATTGGAGATGAAAAATTATAGCCCTGCATTATTCTTTAAAAAATTATATTTTAAGTGTGCTATATTTAGAAATGGTGGCTGAATGTGGCCAAACCATTGGAGATGACCTTAGTATTAAACGTTGAGAAAATGTTGCATGCTTCATGTTGATTTTGGTTTAATATAAAATTTTAATATGGACGTCAGGACATGGACCCCAACAACAGCAACACTAATGTAGGAGAGTAACTTATTAGATACAGGACGTCACGTGGCGGTAAACCAAACCAGTTGCAAATTTTGAAATGGTGTGTTCATCATTTCTTATGCCTGAAACTAACCCAAGAAGCATGCATACTCCATACCCCTATGATTAATGCGGTGAATGAATTGTAAAAGGGGGATTAGTCTGGCCCATTTTTTATTTAATTTTTGTTGCGGAGTGTAAAAGTAAGCCTACAATTATGAAAAGAAAATTAAGAAAATGTGCATTATACAATAGACGTTGATAAATAATGAAAATTTACAACTTTATAAACTAACCTCCCCATTTACGGTTAGCTTAATAATAATTCAGGTTCAGGTGACTAGTTCAATAAACAGTTTGTGATCAATATGATACGAATAAGAAAAAAATAACATGTTATCAAGTTTACTCGACGGTGCAATAGAGACTTTATTGATAACAAAGAATTAAGGAATACTTCTCCTTCTTTTATTTAAGAAGAAAAACGATATTATATTATTGAAAAAATAATCAAACCAGTGTGGAAGACGACAACTAAATGTTTGATAAACAAAATGGAGGATATTGAAGGATTAGGTGAGTTAAATTACTTATAAGACTTGATCGTCGAACTACTATTATAGTCTTATTCTATTACCCACACAAGACACCTCCAACAAATCTGTTAGAAATGATGTAATGTATACATGGCATTTTTTCAATAATGAGAACAATAAATTTTTTTTTATTATAATGGATACTATTATTCTAAACTACGCTAGCGTAGATGAGAGAGTTTGAACCCGGAACACAGCGGATTGGAGAAGAATGCCTTATCCACCACTTGCAACGAAAACAATAATATTTAAACTAATACCTTAACGCTCAATGACATACCCCGACCCGAATATCCAGGTGGACACCGGATTTCGAGGCGTGTTAACCATCATTCGGGAGGAGTGACGAAGTCATGATGTGAAATAGAAGTAAGAATTTGAGGAAAAGTTGAAATTTAAAAATTTAAAAGCAAGAATAAGAATTCAAAGAGTGCACAGAGTAGGGTTGAACCCTTATTACAAGACTAAGTGTCAGAGCATGGAAAGTGCAGTAAGGAAAATAATATTCCCATCTCGAAGGATGGATATAAAGAAACTTAGAACAACTCTGCCATACATTTTCGGAAGTGTGAGTCAGCAGGTGTCACAAGTTCTCGTCTGCCAAGCTTAGTCCCTAAGTCCTAGAAGGGCGCAAAACACAAGAAGTGTGAGTGGGTCAAAAGTAAAGTTTAATAAAAATTTTCCTGAGTTTCGGAAAATAATAACCCCTCGCTGTAAAACCCGTAGTAATTTTCAAATTACGTCTTTAATAAAACCTAATAAAGTAAAACCAAGTGTTGGGAACAACGCCAAAAAATGATACTGGTAATTAAATAATCAGCAGCAATAATATAAATAAGTTTACTTATCAGATAAATACAAGCACACGAGTTCATGCAGAAAGTAGCCACATGAATAGGCTGGGTGTTAAATTTATGCTCTAGTACTACATACACGTGAAGCTAGCGCTAAGAGCGTCACAACGAGTTCTAGATGTCAAGGCAACTAGAACAGGCTGACACCTACGATGAATCCAAAGTGAGCGTGTCGGTGCAATGTGAACATACACGTGAAGCTAGTCCTGGCCCGGACAGTACTAACACCGTGCAAGTATGCATGATAAGTAACAATCATAAATGTATAGTCATGCCAACAGTTTATTTCTACAAATCAAGTAAATATATTTTATAAATCATTTCTAATTTCATAAAACATGGCATGCTATACGATAATTCATAAACACAATTTAGAATACGTACTATAATATAATTTAAAATAAACGGGCCCACTCACTGGTAAGTCGCCGGATCGTAGCCGCCGCATCTAGCCTGGCCTCGGTACTCCTCGGGATAGGTCTCACCTATATGAGAAATTACTATACTAATCATTAAACAAGTCAAATCCAAATTCTACTAAGGAAAAGACTTGAAATCCCCTTTGTTTGCTCATTTCGGGAGTTAAAAGTGTCGAAAAAGTGGTCCACGCGCTCGCACGGGCCGCCACAAGGCCTCATGCGCCGCCACGCGCCGCCACGGGACTGCACGGAGCGTCACGCGCCGGCTGGAAGTCGGCAACACGCGCTGTTAAAGTTAACGGCGCGCCATTAACTTTAACGAAATATTCTATCGGCGTTACAGAATATTTCGTCGCCGTTAGGGAATATTCCATCACGGCGTCAGTTAAGAAAAGAATATACCTTTGGAATATTCCCGGTCCGATCGAATCTAGACCGGGTCTGCTGACGTCAGGACCAAGTTGGCTGGCATCAAAACGGGGTTTGTTGACGTCAGTAATTCGGTCGCCTCTGCAATTCCAGGCTGCTGCTCGCTGCCGCAGGCTGGAATTTCGCCAGAATCTGGAAAAATTGCCGGAAAACTTCAATATCACATAACTTCTTCAAAACTCAACTATTTTTCACGCACAAAATACCAAAATGAAGCTAGGAAGATGAGGGACTCGATTTTACCTACTTTGAGGTCAAAATATGGCCGGAGATGGCCGAAAAATGCCTCGAAAGTCTCGGCCAAAATTGGAGGTTGTCGTCCTCATCGAATCCGAGGCTATTCTTGGCATGCAAGGCCTGGGATAGGTCGTACGACTCACGAGGAATCGTTTGGTGGTGAAATCAAGGTCGATCGAGGTCCAAATCCGACGAAACTTCGTCAGAAAACTTTCAAAACTTGTCAGAATTTCTGGGCACCATGTTCTAGGTTTTTGGGTTTGTAATGTTGGGCCTGGTTTGGGTGTGTTAGTGGCACGTTAAGGGATCATGGTGATGGTTGATCGGAAATGTCAAGGTGGTGGTGGTGTCCTTGAGAAAGTTTGGGTGTGGAGTGTGTGGGTGTGAGTAAAAAGCCACGGGAAGAGAAACAAGGGAGGTATGGGCACGAGAAGGAAAGCAAGGGAGGGAGTGATAGGTTGTATTGAATTGTTGAGATGTGTTGGTGAAATCCCATAACGGGAATCACACAATTTAAGGACACACTTTGCATGCAACAATCCAGAAGCATGCAAGTTTGCAGGCTGATTTTCAGAGGGTGCAGGGCACCCTGGTTTGTATGAAATCTACAGAACAGCCCACAGGAACAACCATAATACTGTGAAATGAAAATTACCATTTTGCCCTTGCTCATAACTTGTTCGTTACAAGCCCAATTGACGTCCCGTTTGCGCTCACGGGTTCGTAACGAAGAGTACTAGACAATAATTACAAGAAAGGTATGAGATTACGAAGGAGGCTCAAATGTCCATGTAGGATTTACTTAGCCTACCAGGGGTATTTTCGTAAATTTACAACTTCGAGGAATAAAATACAATATAGTTAGGGACGGGATGTATCACTCAAATCTTCATCGTTGGATTCGATAATCTACAATAAAATGTATGGAACATTTGAGCAAGTTTGTCTAACACATATTAGTTCTCTTAGCTAGATGAAATAATGAGTTCAAACTTCATTAATGTATTTAAATAATAAAGGTATATATCTAGATTCCTATATCTTGTTTCATGGATTTAAAAGGTTATAATAGCCTATAACATTGCAACTGACTTTAGGGCTATGCATGGGCGGAGGGATTTCCAAGTTTTAAAGGATTGACGTTAAGTTAATAAGGTATGGATTACAAAAAGTTAGATATAGAGGGATTAGAAATGCACTATATAAGCATTACAAAAGCATGTAAGATGAATTTGAAAAAATGACAACTTTCAAGTAGGCATTTGCAAATCCCTCCCACATGCCTTTGTAATACTATCCTATAGTGCATCTCAAATCTCTCATATCTAACATTCTGTGATTCATTTTTTACTTAATTGACCTGAATCCAGCAATACTTGAAAATCCCTAACTCAGAGCCTTGACATTTATTGACAATCATTTATAATATGAAGTGTTCAGGAGCAAGCACGCAAGATTAGTACAACTATATACGTACTGCTATATTGAGTTTAGACCTGGAAATTTCTTGCACGACCCGTTAACTCGACACTAAACGACACAAAAATAATAGGTTTCAGGTCAACACATTAACTTATTGGGTAGTAATCGGGTTACCCATTAAGATAGCGAGTCGGAATAGGTCTACCCGTGGATAACCCGTTTCAACCCGTTAAGAAAAAAAGTTAGTTTGGTAATTTTTTTAACTACTAAAAAAGCCATACTACAATTGCCATAGGATTTAGTCTCACTTATGTGAGATTAAATCCTTACTGTTGAATTCTAATACCCTATCACTCTATCTCTCTCCCAGACTCCCAGAACCAATTCGATTCCATTTTTCTTCTCTCTGTCTCAACGCTCACTCTCTCTCTCCCATCGCCATCTCTCTGTCTCATCTCGTCGTCCAAGCCACCACTACCAGGCACCACCGCACTAGTGAATCAATGACGAATCACAACCACCACCATTGACTTCGTCCATAACCCAACTGCAAGGTTCTGAATTGAGATACAAATTCCCAACTAACGTTCATATTTAATTTGACTACCAATCCTCCTAAATTAAGGTAATTTCTTTAATTTTATGTGACAATGTGGTATGTAGATACTGCATGTTTAGTAATTTAATACGACGTTTTTCATTTGATTATCTATTAAAGTAAAATCTATTTTCTTTAATGGGTAAAACGGGTAGGGTTATATTACCCGTTAATTTTAATGGGTTGAGTTCGAGTTGGGTTATATTACCCATTCATTTTAATAGGTGTAACACGACATGATCCGTGAAGATATCGAGTATGCCACGAACACGACAAACAGAACATGATCGTCAAATTTAATTGAGTTAGACAATGTATCCCTGCATGCATGCATGCGGTATCGAATCCAAGCTAAGTTCAATCCCGGAGCTAAATTAAAATGCTCGGACTTCAAATGATATTTTCATTAAAAGCAACTATATATCAAGGTAATTATATATATACATACATTCCGCCCGCTAGTCAAAGCACTCTAATAAGCAGTGAGCCGAAGAAGGTGAAATAATGAAATTTAAAGAAATCATAAGTAACATTAAAAATCATAATCATAATTTGTTAGTTAGATACTATAATTTAAGGAAGAGTTATGATATCCGCACCCACATTTTCTTATTCTACACATTCATATTTATTTTCATCCATTGATTTTTCATTTATTTATTTATTCAACTCAAATGTTAAAAATAAACAGGGCTACTCAGAGAAGAAAGTAAGTGTGTGAAATCAATTCTCTTTAAGAAAACTTTAGTTGTCAACTAACAATGGTGAAATTTCAATAATATTGTTTTTTAGGTAAACTTATGTACATGCTATCGTATCTCTCAAGTAACTTTTACTAAGGGTCAATTTTGTAGTTGTTGTGTTTAAAAAAAAAAAAAACTGCTTAGAAAAACAACTTTTATAAGCAACTTCCATGCTGCTTTTAAAAGTTATTGTTTAAATACCATAACTTTTAAAATAAGCAGTATATTTCATTTTTAACGAAATACTTCTTATCTACTTAACTTTAAAGTGAAGCAGTTTTTAGTAAAAAAAAGTAATACCAAATGGGCCCTAACTTACATCACATGCACAACATGCTTCTAGTTCTAGCTATACTTATATACAATCAAGCCTAACTTGAATAATGATTTCCACAAATTTGGGTTGGGCCATTACAAACACAAGGACACAATAATGCAAAAGAATTATACACACACACACACATATATATATATATAACTGTTATTGACACTCCAAATATCTAATTATGTACTCCAAACTTTTTATGCTTAAAAAGAAAATTTGATATTTTTACAAAGAAAATCGTTTTTACGACTCTAAATTATTCATCTTGCACTTTTTTTACACAATTAATATTGTAATTTAACGTAATATCTAAAGTACGGAAAATGAATTTGAACTTGGTTCTTAGGAGATAGCATATTAGTTCTATCTAATATGGTTATGCTCATGTTTGAAATAATCTTACACTTTTATATTTTTTGTTTTTTACATAGTGGTTATGCCTACTATGTCTCATCTCGATCCCTATATTCTAGATTCCAACGTGTTGCTCCAGATGCTTTCTCTAATCTAGCTAAAGTGACAAGATCACACATATCAGTTGCAAACATGTCTGCAAGGATAGACGTACGTAACGGACGTCAAGTTAACATCCCCAAAAGGTGTGCCGCCCCTGTTGGACGGCCCGGTACTCTAACGGCTAGCCAATCAATCTGTTCTCGGCCAAAAGCGTGACAGATCTCTCAGTTCAAATGATTCACCTCCCTAGAAATGGAGAAACATGGCACAAAACGAACCCCTTCCTTGTTCGTTATCTCAACCATTTCACCTCATGAAATTAATCTAGATTATCCCGAAACATGTAGTCTTGGTCCATTATGCATGCATGGATGAGTTATGGAATTGAAATGAGATTATCATCGATGATATTCACGTATATGGTAGCTACCCGAAATAGTGAAAAGCGGCGATATCGAACTGTGTTTCGTTGATGAATGTCGATGTAGAACTGATTGGTCAAACTCGAAACATGCAATCCAGATCGAACTTGATTCACATGTGAAACGTAAAGTGTTTGTGCCTGTTGTTTTTACACCTCCACATGTGAAGCCTGTTGGCTACAAGTGGGTTTTCGTAAGGAAGCGTAATGAGAAGAATGAGATAGTGCGATATAAGGCACGCCTTAGGGTGCAAGGTTTCTCTCAACCCTCTGGGGTTGATTACGAGGAGACTTATTCCCCGCATAATAGACGTCTTAACGTTCCGCTACCTTATCAGTTTGATAGTTTTTGAAAAATTGAATATGCAACTTATGAATGTGGTTGTAACGTATCTATAGGGATCATGATACATCAATCTACATGGAAGTTTCTGAAAGACTTTCATAGACTGAGGCTTTCACTTTACGAATTGGAACAATCCAAGTGGATGTGGTATACCCGTCTAAGTGAATATTTGATCAGTTAAGGATATGTGAAATAAACTATGCCCTTGCGTGTACAAAATTGAATTTGCTAAAGTTGCAGTCTATGTCGATGACATAAATCTCACTTAGACTCTAGAAGAGCTTGACAAAATTGCCTCGCACATAAAGTGGGAATTTGAGATGAAAGATCTTAGGAAAACTCGTTTCTGTCTCGACCTGAAATTTCTAGCAAAGTTCATATGGTATTTTGGTCCACCTGTTGAACTACACCCATAAGGTGTTGCCTTAGAGTACACCCATGACCGTCCAAACGCTAGAAGCAAATGAGACCCTAAAAAAAAGGTGGTGGAACTTGAACTTCTATAACTAAGTTCAATTAGCATTTTATTGTACTTTGCTCATTGCATTAGGCATGACATCTCCTTCGTTGTTGATCTTTTGGTAAGATACAACACTGTGCCTACACGCTACTACCAAATTGATGTTAAAGACGTTTTCCGTTACTACAGATTTGGGCTTATTTTATCCCTACGCATCTCAGAATTAACCACAACCCCTTGGTTATAGGAATGATGTCTGCCTTGTGGGATACGCTAACACAGTCTATCTGTCTAATCCGCACAAGGCACGTTTCTAAAAGGATTATGTCTTTACTGTTTGGAACACCACAATATCTTGGAGATTAACCAAATAGACCTTAGTTGCAACGTCTTTGAGTTCATCGCCATACACAAAGCCACACGTGTACATGGGAGCATATTCGAAGCACCTGTGATTTTTCATCCTTCGTTGAGTCCCAACGACGATCTATGAAGACAGCGCCGCATGTATCAATCAGACCATAACGGGATACATCCAAGAAGTCAACACCAAGCATATTGCGTCTACATCACATTAGCATGATCATTAGAAGATTGAAATCAAGCAGATTCGATTCGAAGACAACCTTGCCGACCTCGTCACGAAGTCACTGCCGAAGAAGATTGTTCGAGGATTTGGTATGCGCAAATTTTCTCATTTGCAATGCTTGTAGTTCTCAGGGAGAGTTTTGTCGAACTTAGGAGGAGTATCCTGAAGTATACTCACTTAACCTTAATGTACTCTTTTTCCCTACGATCAAGATCATTTTTCCCATTGGGTTTTTGTTGCCTGACGATGTTTTGATGAGGCACCCACATCGGGATGGTCATACCCTTGTGTGTTTTCTTGCTACTTACGTCTTGAAGATGTTAAGTATCAACATTGCATTAACTCACCTTTTTCTCCTTAGACTATGGGTTTTGTCCCACCTTTGGATTTTACCATAGTCAGGTTTTGGCGAGACTTACTCTTATGTGCAAATCCCTATATAAGACTCGCGCGTTCTCTATCGTGCCTACGAAACGACTTCATTAACTATCTCTACATCATCTTGAAGATCTAATGCGATATCTACTTGAGTATTTGCACACTCAAGGGGGAGTGTTGTAAATAATATTGACATGTGATAAATGTGACTGTGTAAATCTTAGGTAGATATGGATTGTGATATTCTCATCATTCTAAAGTCATTGTTCTATTATGATTGTACTTATTTAACTATAAATAAAGGCATTAGCAAGAGAAAAATTATTCACCACAATTTCTCTCAATCTTATTTCTCTCTATTTCTTCTATGTGTCGCCGACCTACAATCTCCATGTTCTTAACCCTCCATAAAATAGGCTACAACAATTTCTTTTTTATTTAAATTATTAATTAAAAAGTTTTCAATCAACATTACATCGACGTCACTTTTATAACTCTCTTTTCTCTTATCTTAACAAATTTCAGGTGGTTTGAGAATTGACTAAATCCTTTATGATTAATTAGTTATTTGTTTGATGGGATTTAACAGATTATTACGTCACACCATTTATAAGTTGCTTATCTAAGCCATTTCAAACTTTTTCTCGTTGACCTCTAACCATATTTTAGGCATGCAAATGACTATCAAGTTTTAATATGTTACAAGCTGTTATGTACACAAACTAAGAAATCAGTTTGATTTTAATTAACAATATCATAAATTATAGAGTAATATAATGAATAGTTAATGGCATATAATGTTAGGTCAATTACCTAACTTTGAGAGAGAGAGAGAGAGAAGGGGTAGGCCGTAGGGGGTCATCAAGTGCAAAGATTTGTGACTTGGGAAATTTCAAATTTTTGCACAAGTCCTCCCTATTCCTTCACGTTCACCGTGGGAAATAGATTGTACTAGTGATTTTTTTTTCTTTGAACTTTTGAATGATGGGGTACATCTCCAAAAAAGAACCCACCCAAATCATGTACATTTTTCTTTAAGTGGACCCGCACAATTATGGAATACCTAAAACTCACTTAACACAAGAAAAAAAGTGTTATTTTTATTGCCAAATCATGATTTTAGTCTAATATAGTTTGAGTAAAGTTTCCAATTCGATTTCAATAGTTCCGTTGTTGCAATTTAACCATGTAGTTATTGTAATTCTAGGACAATAACTTAAATCTCGTTTGAAAGTACTTTTAAAATGATTGAAAACTCTTTTAGAAAAAATATTTTTTTTGTTTCAATAGCACTTAAAATGCTTCCTGCAAAAAGCACCAGTTTTGTGTTTTTTACAGGAGGCACTTCAAGTGCTTTTTTCAGAATTCACTTGTATTTTTACTAAGGATTAGTTCCAAAGTATTTTCATCAAAAACATTTTCAATCATTTTAAATACACTTTCAAACGAGCCCTTATTTTATTGATTTTTACAATATACACTTGTCCGTGAATCGTGAGTGACATAAATGAGGCCAAATTGAACTTTTCTGAATTATACTAAAACACCACACAAATACTTCTCACAAGCCAATTTAGTTGAAAACATCAAAATTAAAACATCATCCCCAATTTCTAACAATTAATATATTACAAAATCTAAATCACAACAATTGAGATATAAATACTAAAATCATACTTTGGTTTTTTTTTTTTTACAGTAGATTATTATAATGAGAACTGAAAAGTAATTTCAACACTCCCTTGCATTTTTTTTTTCTTCCATTGAACTGGATAATTCAAAAAAAGAAAAAAAAAAGCAAGAAAAGGGCAAAGGGTGTAACACAATGTTAAATTTTGGCAAGTGCTATTCACACACTCATTTTTATCTTTCACACACAACTCTCAATGTTTGATCATCGAATCGAATGAATTTGAGAAAATCAAATGACATAAATTAATAAGAAATGTGTGAGAAGTAGAAAATGACGTGTGACTCACAACACCCTAAATTGTTCTACCTTATGTGGTTTCCTTTTTCCTGATAATCAAATGAATTTAAGAATCAAATGACATAAACTAATAAAAAATGTGTGAGAAGTAGAAAATAATGTGTGAATAACAACACTCTAAATTTTTCTACCTTTTCTTGTGTGAGAAGTAGAAAATAATGTGTGAATAACAACACCCTAAATTTTTCAGCCTTTTGTGGTTTCCTTTTTCCTGATAAGATAGTATAAAGCTTGTGGATGGACCAAAGTGTGAGTGGTGCTTTATATTTTATATCAAAACACATATTGTCAAGTATAAATTTTCATCTCTATAGAACCTCTTATACCCCTACACACTCACAGAAGAAAGTAGACTAGGGTTTTTGGACAGGGCTCCAACCGCCCCGTGGGCCACGGCTGTCCTCAGGTAGGACCCTTGACAAGGGTAAAACTGGAAACTCAAATGTAGATCTCCTGGTCCTGGATTAGGTGGATGGAGAGATATTTGTTTAATCTCATGAGTCATCAGTCATCACTTAATTAAATACAAGATTAGGACTTGATTATAAATCTCCTATAATATCTACATTTAAAATAATGGACATCAGCCACGTGTAAGAAGATGCTGACAATAAAGAGACGCGCCCCTTTTCAACAACAACCAACTTTTGTCAAAGTGTTGTGGTGGTGTTAACCTATTTGGCAAATCACAATTATAAAACACCCACAATGAGTGGGAGTCACTTTGGGACCCACCCATATATAATCTCAAAATGGAACTTATACAATTTGAACTTCATTTCCATTGTTCCGCTCTGCAGAAAAATTACAGTTTGACACTTTTTTAAATTTATACAATTTATTCTTTCTAGCCATGTGTCCATCCAAACAAATTACAATTTGAAATTTCTTCTAATACACAATTATAGTGTGACATATGTACATAAATATTAATGACTATGTTTTTAATGTGTTATTTTTACGTATATATCGGACTGTAATTTACAAGTAGAGAAAAATACTTGTCAAAAGAAAAGTTAAATGCAAGAAGCCAAATAGGTAGTTTTCCTATTTATATATCCACCTCACATCACATGTGAGCACAATCATTTGTCATACTTTTATCACCAAACATTAAGAGCCACAAACAAACTCCTCCTCAGAGCTAAAAAGTACCCCATCATCTTGCATCTTCTGCCAGCACCATTTTACATGTTAACACAATACAAGAAGGAATAAAGGTAATATATTTCCTCGGCCTTTTTTTTTATCCATATCAGATTTCTCACATTCACCATACCAAAAGGCCAAGTAAATAAAAACATCTTGTGACACAATTTAAATAAAAAAAATTCCAGGAGGGTTTTCACCATTATATTCTCCAAGACGCATACACATTAGACCCTCTTTCCATTTCTTCCCCATATAAAATAAAATATATGTCAAAAGTTTTACTGCCCTTTCTGGAAATTTAAACCTCCAAAAAAGAAATCATTTGTTACATCCTCCTTTGCAATTCTTCCCTCTTTCTGCCCCAACAAAAGATCCCTACTTTTCCTCTTCCTGCATTTCCCATCCTATCCTCATCAAACCAATCAAATTTAATTAGACTTTCACCATCAACCCTGTCAGATTATAGACACAAAAGTGTACACACTTTTTTCATTAGGACAATTTTACCCCCACTTGCTAAACTCACACTCCAAAATTGTGGGTTCAAATTCCATTCCACCTAGCCTCTTCCTGTTGTGCTTGCTTGTTCACATACTTGCATCTTCCATTTCTTCTCAGGCAGCCAGAGGGCGTGTGCGAATTCTCATTTCCTTGGGCAAGAATCAAGCTTTTCCTTCATTAGTTCACAATCCCCACCACCAAGAGTGATTTCAGCTTCTTTTTCCGGTTTCTCGTCCGTCGGTTTTATGGGGGTTGCAATGTAGCACCAAGGGATAACTGTTCTACTCACCGGCGGGTTGTTTCTTCTGTTCTGCCGGTTTTACCTGGACCACGGTAGGAACAGCAGCATGTACATATGAGAAGCCTGGTACAAGCTGGTGTGGCCCGGAGGACTGTGCAGCAGCAAACTGAGCGTGCATAAGAGTCTGCGAGGATAAGTTACTACTTTTGATGTTGTTGGCAGCTGCAGCAGCCGCCGCCTTTGCAGGATCGTTGGTGCTGGTATTAGAATGCGTAACAGGAGAGCAGAGTGACAACATCCCGCTCGAGGAAGTCCCTGATGAGCCTTGTGACTGCTGCTGTTGCTCGGGTCGGCGTCTTGGAACATGATAATACCCGCTTGAAGGAGATTGAGTAGAGGTGTTACTATTGGAATGTGAAGCTTGGGGCTGCATGTAGGCATTAGAGAAGAACAACTGCGCTTGCTGAATCGACTGCTTAGATAACTGCTGTTGTTGCTGGTGCTGGTGCTGATGCTGATGTTGTTGTTGCTGTTGCTGTTGCTGTTGATGCTGATGTTGCTGATGATGTTGCTGCAATTGTGGCTTAGTACCAGCACTCGAAGAGGTAATATGGGCATTGCCCAGGATCGAAGGGACATTCCTCCCACCAACAGGAGACGACTTCTGACTGGCCACTGACGGTGAGTTCTTGGCCTGCTGAGATGACAAAGAAGATACTTGGCCAGCTTTATTTCCTGTGGATGTCGATGTAGTTGTCCTGGGGCTTCCACCAGCACTCTTAGACATTGATGACGTTGTGGTTGTGGGCGAACCAACCATTACTGGAGGAGATGGAGACTGAATGCTACTGGCAGGCTGTAACCCTTGAGATTGGGTTGAAGCCTTCGTGTTGGCAGCAAATGAAATCTGTGTGTGGCTTTGTTGTGTCCGCCCGTGCTTCTGAGGGAGGTTTTTGAGGGACGATGAGGTTGACGAGGCCAAGGATGATGAAGGAACTTGGGAAGTGGTTGTCCTTGCAGAATTCTTCCACTGAGAAGATTGAGCTGGACTGGTGCTGCTTTGGACAAGGTTTTGGGGGAATGAAGATAGAGCATTAGGAAACTTCGCAGCCATAGAAGAGGTTGAAGGGAGGTGATCAGAGTACACGCTGCCATTACTCGTCGTTGGTGTTTTATTTCGAGCTGCAGCCGCAGAAAATGGCTGCTTCTGAAGCTGATACATCTGCTGTTGCTGCTGCTGCTGCTGTTGCTGGTGATTCCGCATTTGTTGCTGCACTTGCTGTTGCATTTGTTGCTGAGGTGTTGGTGCATTTGCAGGGCTAACAGCAGCTGGCATAGCAGAACTGGACGATCGGACAGTAGTAGAGCTGAGGTTAACAGCTCTTGATGAACTATCAATCACATTGTTGCCCGGTATTGTAGAACCAGATGTATCAGTCAAATCTGGCCTGGAGAAAGCAATGGAGTGCCCAACAGTTGATGAAGCTTTCCCTGCCATGGCTTTTCTTTCCTCTTCCACATTAGAGGAATCCCCTCCTCCAGTTTTCCCTTCTTCAGGAACACGATAATTCTTCTTCTGTTGTGCAGCTTGGGCAGCCGCAGCAACAGCCATAAACTGATGATAGCTATGCCGGGTAACATCTGGAAAGCTCTGCAGAATTGCATGATTCATCGATGTTAGGTCAATGCCAGGAGCAGCGGTAGCACCATTTAAGGAAGCAAAAGACATGGCGAAAGCTTGGGATGCTTCAATCCCAGCCTTTGAACCCTGTTGCTGTTGTTGCTGCTGCTTCTTTTCACTACCACTTGCACCTGTTGCACTGCTGGCACTCCCAATTGAAGGAGGTGTCATCAAAGCAAAGTTTGGCGGGTGCATTGGCATTGCAAAATTCTGACCATAAATACTCATGTTCGCACGAGAGAGTCGACTATCAGCAGTTGACGGGCTGTCTTCACCACCCATTTCAGATTCAAGTTGGCGCGAAGCATGCAGGTTCTGCTGTTGCTGCTGTCGCTGCTGCTGCTGTTGCTGCTGCAGTTGTATTGCTTGCGAAGGTTGGTTTTTTGAGGCAGGAAAGCCTTGCAAGCTTCCACTGCCACCATTGACAACATTTGGAAGTGGCCTCTGCTGCTGATTTTGCAAATGTTTCTGGGACGACGAAGAACCGCTTGAAATAGTAGTGTTTGGATGACCTTGTTGACTTTGCTGTGATTGAGACGGCGGTGGTTGTTGCTGGTGCTGCTGTTGTAGTTGAGAAGGATGGAGCATTTGAGAAGAATAGAATGACCCGTTAAAATAAGGCATTGCCTGAGGATGGGGTCCTCTGTAGGCCGGCTGTGCACCTACATGAGCTGGCATTGGAAATGGATATGCATTGTTCTGCAAAATCGCCAAATACTGAGGTTCATTTCCAGCCATATTTGGGTAGTTGAAACTCATCGCTGGAGCTGCAGCAGCGGTTGCAGCTGTCGCACTCATTGAAGCAGAGGTAGGTGCACCGGACGAAGCCGCACCACCAGCATTAGGAGACTTCACAGGCCCAGGTCGAACAGAAGCAGCAGCAGCTGCCTGTTGCTGGCTCAATGGGAAAATGAAAGCAGGACCATGCTGAAATTTTCAATAAAGAAAACGTATCAATATTCAAAACCCCCGTAACAATACCATTTAACAAATGTAACAAATAGTATCAAAACGAGAAACGTACCAAGATATTACTAGGTGCCCCGGGAGGTAGAGCTTGCTGGAGCACGATTTGCTTTCTCTGCGCAGCATCCACAAGGTTTGCTGCTTGTGAAGTTTTGTCCTTCGCAGATTGAGCAGGAAACATAGAAATCCCCTGCCCCTTGTCCTGTGCAGGATTCACCCCTCTACCTGGAATATTGCCAAGCAATTCTGGAGGTAATACATTGGGATTGCCGTGCTTGGCTCCCCCATAAAGAGATCCCGAACCAGCTGCTACCGGCCAGAAAGGATTCATCCTTGACATTTGCTGGTGATAGAATATATTCCTTGCAATGTAGCAATGGGTTGCACACCTCTTTGGCCTAGGTTGATTAAAAAGCAAATGCGGCGGCTGCACCAGTTGAAAATTTCATTAGAAAACAAAAAAAACAACACAGCTCCACATAGTTTCAAGAGGAGGAAAAAAAACGAGAAGTTCATAAAATAACTGAAAATTACATACTTGTATCGGAGCTGAAGAAACGGTGCTCCCATCCATGGATACAACTCCTTGTAAAGGCGCCATATATCTGCTGATGCGAACACAGCCATTTCCCCAAAATAAGTACATCTCAAAACATAGAAGGTAGCCTAAGAACCAAGAAAAGGGAAAAGAGCATACAACAAAATAACCGAATCGCTTACCCCATCGGAGGAAGCCCGCCCGGCCAGCCCGCCACAGACATCGGCAAAGGTACAGAACCCGATTGCACTGAAGAATCAGAAGACCAAATCACTGAATGGGCAACCCAAATGAGAGGAAGAGGAGAGAGAGGGAGAGAGAGAGAGAGAGGGAGAGAGAGAGAGAGAGAGAGAGAGAGAAACTAAATTACCAGTTTTCTCAGTGTTATGCTTAGCAACATTATGGGGCAGCTTGTTTCCACTAAAACTATCAGTCTTCTCCAAATCAAGCTGCAGATCAAAATTCCTTTCTTTCCCACCAATAAAGGAAGTCTGCTTCTTCAAATCAGCTCCTTCTGCTTCTTCCACAGCTGCTTTTGACTTCTCAGTTTCCAAATTTGCAGGCTGCACTTCTTCCTTGTTCCCAATTTTCAGAGCTTTGCTGTTATCTTCTCTGCTCACAGCCTTTAATTCCTGCCAAACCAAACAGTGACACAAATTATATTAAAAATCTTCAAAAACCATAACACCAAAATATGCAAAGGGCAGAGGTGGTCCCCACTCACCGTTTCTGCATCTACGACCGTAGGCTTAGGATCTACGGAGATAAAATCAACTTCACCATCCCTTTCTGGAGGAGCCTATATTTATATACACATCAACAACCAAAAAATTTCAGTCTTAATTAATTTATCCTTTAAAAAAAAGGAAAAAATGAAGGAAAGAAAAAGATTAAAAATTTCAGGATCCTCACCATCAGATCTATTTGGAACTTTTCTTCTCGGTGGTTTTCAACTTCGGGGATTGTTGAATTCCTGGATAAATACCCATGAACAGAAAATTAGAAAAAAAATCGAAAATTCTAAGTTTTTTTGTATCGAAAAAAAAAATGAATCTTTGATGCTCACGGTTTGGTTAGTGTGATTTCTTCACGATTATCATCCAGTCTGAGGCCAATGGATTCCTTCTTGGGAGATTGAAGTTCCTCTTTGCTCGTTTTAACATTTCTACTCTCCGATTCGTCATTCACTGGCCTTGAATTTGACACGGCGTTGCTCTCCGGCCCAATTGACTCCGGCTGAGCCTCCATCGATGCCGGAGCAGCTGGAGCAGCTTGAGA
This sequence comes from Gillenia trifoliata, assembly GCA_018257905.1. Lineage (NCBI taxonomy): Eukaryota > Viridiplantae > Streptophyta > Magnoliopsida > Rosales > Rosaceae > Gillenia > Gillenia trifoliata. Next base: position 14,120,412 of record CM031083.1, on the reverse strand, counting down.
GTTGGGCAAATCGTACGAAAACCCGCCATTTTCAGCTGCAGATCCTGGGTTTTTCTCCAAATTTGGAGAGGAAGTCTCAACCTTTGCAGGCTGATCAGCCACCACTTTGGCCGTAGACGAAATGGGACTGTTCTGAACTGCGAAAATCGACGGGTTCTCGTCATCATACTTCACCGGTCGCGGTTTTTTCCTCTTGGGTGCTGCGGATTCGAACCAAAGACACCAAATTTTCATCAGTCACCATAAAAACACAAAGAACCCAGCTCTGTTTGCTCACCGAAAAACCAAGCGATTCAATCCCTTTTTCTCAGTCTCTCAGCAACCAAACGGAGCATTGGGGTACCCAGAAAGAAATGAGCAAAACCGAGAGCTCCGTGAGCTTATAATACCCACCGACGGCGGACATGGAAGTGACGGAGGAGCTAGAATTCTGAGGGAAAGGCGACGTCAGCTGAGGAACCACACACGGCGAGTTCGAGATCGGCGACGAAACTCTCGATTTGGCGTCGCTGGTAGATTTGTTGTTGGTTTCTCTGGATTCGAACTTAATCGAATCGGTGGCTGTAACTTCTTGCTTCGTCGGCCCATGCGGCTGCCTCTTCATTCCGAACAACACCTCCGCGACCTCTATTTCTAAGTCGTCCTGATTAGACGACGCCGTCTTCGTCGACGACGACATCTTCGGCGGCCGAAGTTTGGGTCCGTTTGGCTTCTGCAACAAAAAACCGTCACTAAATGTTAGAAATGAAAATAAGCAAAAAATCTCGAAACAGAGAAATGAATCGAATTTGATGAAAATGAAGACTCACCAGCCTCTTCCGAACCGCCGAGGCGTGGGAAGAAGAAGGCGAAGTCGGAGCCGGCGCCGCCATCGACGACACGCTCGGCCGAACCGGAGACGTCGAAGCCTGGCCCTGAATTTGGTCTCCGACAACACCGCAACTCGAAGGCCATTCGTGTGACCTCTTCGTCGACGCTAAAAAACGACAAAAAAAAAACCATATCTGAATCCCGGATTCCATTAAAATCATACAACTTGTAGCTTTTTTCCATAAAATCACTTCATTTCTGCTCTACCTGACCGTGCTTTTCGGGGCACCGAAACGCCAATCATCTCGTCGGTGACCTTCAACGCCGTGAGCGGTCTGAAATGCTTGTTGCTATTAAGATTATGAACCGGAGAGAAGCTCTTCCGGTGATTTAACATCGACGACGACAGAGATGCCGTCGACGACGGGTGGTTCGGCGGAAGCATCCGAATCGAGGAACCACCGCCGACTCCACCTCCACCTCCGTCGTCGTCTTCGTCCTCATCTTCGTCGTTCACACTCTCCTCCGAACTATCATCGCCGCCGTCTTCTCTATTGCTTCCGTGCATCAACCTCTCGCCTCTCCTCCTCTTGCTCCGGCTCAACCGATCCCTATCGCGGTCCCGGTCCCGGTCTCGCTCTCTCTCTCGATCCCGATCTCGATCTCGATCTTTCTTCCGATCTCTGAGCCTCGACGTCTCTTGTAACTCCACCGGACCATCGTCCTCTGCGAAAACCAAAAAATCGAAAACAAAAAAACCATTAAAGCGAATCGAAAAACCAGCAGCTGGGTATTGCTAAAAGGGGTTAGATCTAGCAGGAGCCGCACCTGGAGAATCTCTGAGGCTGCTACTTCTGTGTCTCCGCCGTGACAGGCCATTTGGGGCCGCCATAGCTGACCTTCTCGCATCTCTATTTCTATCCATATCTAATAAGATTACCTACCAACAAATCAACTACACAAAGGACTCTAATCCCATCTCTCATCACCGGAAACCCACCATAATTCGCCGGATAATTTAGTCAAACACACCGTATTTGCATGCTCCGAGCTCCCAACCCCGTCAACGATCTCTCTCACAAGGCTATTCCCACACCCAAAGATCTCAGCTTTCGCTTATCTTCTTCCACCTCTCACTCTCTCTCTCTCTCTCTCTCTCTCTCTCTCTCCGTTTCTCTCTATTTCCAACTCCCTGTCTTCTTTTTGTGCTCTCTATCAGTCTATCTCATCATCTTTTCCGCTATTTCACTCCGAGCGAAACCCACTCCAAAGCCTCGTCGACGGCCACGATTCACCTGCTGCATCACATCCTCCAATCTCAGCCCTACATTCCCCAACACATCCTGCGGTTCATTTCCACCTAAACCGACATGGCAAAATCCTCGCCGTCCACACCATTGCCCCAACCATTTCTGTCTGGTACGGCCACGTGTCAGCATTTTTATTTTTCTTCCTACCCAAGCTTCCATGTTTACTCACTCACTACCGATTCGGTCCTTTTATACTAAAAAAATCATTAAACAAATCAATAAATACCGATAATTAATGAAATGTCGATAAAAAGATAATATTATTTTTAAATAATTTTCATTATTTTATTCCACTCAAAAAACAAAGAATACTGTAGCCCACGAATCCAAAATAAGGGTGAATATTTAAAAATGAAAAAGGAAACCCCAAAAATTAGCTTAATCGACGTCGTTAACCGGCTCTTCCCGGTCATAGAGACCTCGGTAAAAGCAACGTGACGTTCACAAGGAATCTACATGACCGCAGATAATATCGTTCCAACCGGTCAAATTCATTATTTCCGGTCCCACGTTTTTTTGTTTTCCCTTTTTTTCTCCCTTTCTTTATATATTTTTGTTTAATTAATTGCGGGTGATGGCAAAATTCTAAAACAATTTCCGTAAATTGACAACCTAGGCCCCACCTGATGGGAACCAGACGCCCATTCTACGGTCCAGATCTTCCCGTTACCAGTAACGCGAAGTTTTCTCGCCGTCGGATCGCTTTCTGACGTGGCGATAAGTTAATTTATAAAGAATCCCAAAACCCAGATTCGTCCTAGCTGGCACCAAACTAAAACAGCTCGTGCGCGTCGATCAGTGCGCCTGATCTGGACCGCACGATTCAGTCCATCCAACGGTGAATATAGACGCAGGAGCGGAGGGTAGGAAACTCGAGTCACGGTCACGGAACTTCCGAGAAGTGTGGGTCCCACGTTAGCTGCCGATCTAGAAATTATTTCCTCGCGTTGGCCTATTGTCACGTTCGTGGGATATGGCAGCCAAGTGTGACGTGTACTGGGTCCAACATTAAAAAATAAAATAATATTAAAAAAATTTCTTTTATTTTTCGCGTGGTCAAATTTTACAGCGCAGTTAAAAAAAGTGAAATTTTATATAAATAAATAAATAACGATTAATTATTTTATAAGGACTAAAAAATGCACTTTTCCGGCTCTAACTCCACGCGCGTATTGCGGAGTTCACATTCAATTACCCAGATATGTAAACAGCTTTTCACTCGTGGCAGAGTCATTTTCTCTACGTGTCCCCCTATTATTTGGACACGTCACCTTTAATCTGCTGATTCGTCGCCTCGGATCTTGCTATTGGCTAATTTTCTACGCTCACAAGATAGTAAATATCTTTTTGATCGGAGGCGTTCTGATATTCTCACCTCGCTGTCACATTCGTGATCTAGTGGCTGTTTAAAGTCGTAGGACACAGCTGGGTGGGTTAATTAATGCTCCACAAAAATGAGAAATAAAAGTATAATTTGGGGGACAAGTGTGGCCACGTCAGACTGGGCCCCGCCGGAAATGGTTGACCCACCACAATGGAACCCTTTCTCCAGCTTTTGTCGCTTTGCGGGGGCTTTAGCTTTTCATTCCCTCGCTAGAAGTCCAGACGGTGTGCCACGTGTCTGGGAAACGTGCTACGGCATTTTCCTACGTGGCATTGTTTATGGCCGTTTACGTAAAACCCTAGCCGTCAACAGCACCAAAAACACACAAATCGCACAAGCATAAGTTGCGCTTAGACTAAACTCACCAGTCACCACCCATTAATTGATAAATAATTAATTAATCCAAATGGATTTGATTGACATAATTATTAATTATATAATATTATAGAGTCCATTTGGTAACATAATAGAATATAATAATGTGACAACCAAAATTAGAATAAAAAACTGAATGCATAATTGCATATAAGCATTTGCAATCTATGGCCTTTTCCAATTCGGGTGCATAAATAAAAAGGCAATTTGTTAATCGGGTAAGTTGTGAAAAAAAAAAAGGTTACATTTTTTTTTGGAGTTAGAATGTACCAAAAAATGGTTATATTTAGTAGTAATTTTGAAGTTATAAATTCTAATTTTTTCAATTAAGTATGGAGTATTCATGAAATCAAATCTAAAATATAATTTAAAGTGGCTACGAGTACAATTCAAAACAAAATGGTCAATGCCATTACGTAGTGGGGTGATCCATCCCTTCCCCGATCCATATTTAGAAATCAATGTTAATTGATTGGCATTTGGAATCAACATAACCATGGTGTTTATGGCTTTTTCCGACTTGATTGTGCTAGTTAGGCTTGGTGGTTGCCTACTTGCAATGAATCTAGGATGCAAAGTTTTATTTTTTATCCCAAATTAACCTACTTGAAGGTGATATGAAGTTGGAGAGTTAACTTACTCAAAAGTCATATCAAGTTAGCGAATTTGGATAATTAAATTGATTATTATTTACTCTTAAAAACGGCATGGTTTGATAGAATAAGCGTTTTCCCTAATGTCTCCTTTTCCCTTTCATTTCATAATTTGTATTGTCTGAATTTCTTCCAATTAGAGGTTCTTTTTTTGTTCTCAGTTTCACCACAAGGATGTTTAATTGAGGGGTTTAGTTTATATCATTCTTAAAAATACATACAAATTAATAGGAAAATAAACAAGAAAAAGTATAACACGTGACGTGAAGAGAGAGACAGACACAAGTCAATAACGTTGATGGAAGGCCAAGTTTTAAGTTTATAATTAAAACGATATGTGTATCAAGCATAACATGATTAATAAACAAATCAGATTAATGTCAAGTCATTTAACAAGATTAACTAAATAAACGAAGTTTGAGCTTACATGTATTTAGTACGGTGCTGATGAACGCCGCATGGGCATTAACACACCAATGACACACAATTTTGGATGATATGGCAAAGCGAGGTCGTGACCCAAATGGTAGAACATGAGTTGATCACAATGTAAGATCTAGTTATAAATGGTAGCATGGCTTCCTTTAGTTGGTTTTGTGTCATCACTTCAACACTAGCGTTTTTTAGAGATAAGAATCAGATGAAGCTACAAATATAGCCTTTTTTGGTACACATATATAAAATTAGTTCATTTTTTATTGAAATTAAGAGATCGGTGTGGAGTCAAAAATAATACGAAAATTTGTGGAGCTGACACGTGGACAATTATTCATTATTGACGAGAATGCCTTTATTAAATAACGAAGTCCTCACTTATCTCCACGCACTGCTCAACCTTCAAGAAGCCTTGAGCTGCCGACTACAATTTTTCCAAGCTCTACAACCCTTGGCAGCGGAGATAAATGTAAGGAACTTAAGGAAAAAATAATGACTAATGCACTCTTTAATAGTTTCCTATTTGAAGACCAATTCCTTCAATCAATTTCCTAATCAGTTATGATTTTCCAAGAATAATTTCATGATATTATTTATTTAATTAAACATATATTTGGAATTATTTCCTTCTCGGTCCAACAAATGACTCTCACTGGCCAACTGGAAGCTAACATGTGGCGTTAATTCTCTTCCCCCATGGCCAGCCATCTCCCTTATAAATAACCTTCATTCTACACCAAATTCTGGTACGCTATTGGTACGCAATGAAGCCCTAAACATTCACTATTTTCAGAGAACTGGCTTAGGCCTCGAAGATCCATTGGCCAAACCCCCATCTATCCCACTCCTTGGACGTGCGTGGTCTTTTACCTTGATCTTAGGTGTTTTATTGTTTTGTAGGCACAAGTTCATCAATCTACAAGCGGCGGATTTTTGCTACCACAAATTGTTGATTTCATTGAGAGCTTAAGACCAATCTCTACGAAGCTCTCACAATTCCTTTTCGGATTTCTCCCCTTCTATTTTTTTCATACACTCCCAATCTCTGAGTTTTTTAAATTCTTTGATTCAACCCTATGAAAAATAGAACATGGCTGGAAATTCGAAAACCACAAGGAACTGCACACCTTACACCCAAAGACTAAGACCAGATCGAGGAATCAATGAAGGAGCCCAAGCCTCGCTCTGTCGCTCTACGCGGCTAAACGGGAAGCAAGAACTACCACTTCTGGTGCCCACAACTGCGGCCACTGCAGCCCAGGTCTTGCAGACCTAACCTGCAGCAGCAGTAACAACGATGATCGAAAGAGAAGCAACCCAACTTGTGTAAACCTTAGGGCATGAGGACCATGGTGAGTAGACTCATCCCACGTGAGCCCGGCGCACTTCAGCCAATTGGGCGGGCCGACCCACACCACAGCCTGCAACCTGCGTGTAAGACCCTGAAAATTTAAAGTGCTTAGAAAATGTTGTTACAACTTTTGGAGAATGAAGAAAAAATAAGTGAAATTTTATTGAGGTCATATGATGATTTGGATATCATAAGATGAATGTAAAGATCAATTTTCCGACATCCAGCTGGGTATGTTCAATTCCATTCTCTCCAACACAAAGAGGATAAACCATTTCCCTAACACCCATCCAAGTATGCTCAATTTCAAACTCTTCAGCGCGAAAGGGTAAACCAATTTCCCGACACCCATCTGGGTATGTTCAATTCCAACCTCTCTAGCGCGAGAAGGTAAAACAATTCCCCGACACCCATCTGGGTATGCTCAATTCTAAGCTCTCCAGTGCGATAGGGTAAACTAATTCACTAACATCCTGCGGGGTATGCTCTCTCCCTGGGAGAGGGTAAACTGCCCGGATATCCAGACATGGATGGGTTTAGCTACCTTAGTGTAATTGGACGCAAAGCAACATTCAACGGTGTTACCCAGAATTAGCTACCATAGTCTTTTCATGGGATCCTCAGACTAGACTTAGCTAACTGAAGGATTCCTGCCCCTGCTCCAATATGCGAGAACCCAGCTTCTATATTGGAGAAAGTATAAGTGCAACGCGTTCCTTGAGCTGCCCACGAATTTTCGATACAACTGCACATTTACTGTGACTAGTTAGGCTAATTTTATGTCTACATAGGACTATATTATGTTAAGCTATGGGCTACGCAACTCAAGGGACCGGTGACTCCAAAGTGTAGTATGTTCCCCAAATAACTGCCCAGGAACTTCCATACAGCTACACGCGTTTGTTGTGGCTAGCTAGCAAAGATCGTGCCCCCACAAAGCCTTATCATGTTGTGCTATGGGCATCTCCCCTATAAATAGTCTTCATTCTGCACCAAATTCTAGTACGTTAATGATACACAATGAAGCCTTAAATACTCACTCTTTTCATAGCACTGACTTAGGGATCGAAGATCCATTGGCCAACCTCCGCCCCGCTCTCCCAATTCCTTGGGCGCGTGTGGTCTTTGGCCTTGATCTTGGATGTTTTATTGTTTTGTTGGTACAAGCGGCGAATTTTTGCTACCACAATCGGATCCTTAACCTATCATAAATCCACTAAATTTATTGCAAATGTAGCTTAATTACTTGCTTAGTGTGAGATGAATCTAAAATGAAAAGCTGAAATGATTTGAAGAGAGTCGTACGCAAATTAGCATATAGAAAAACACCTAATTTGCTCACTAAAATTGCACCTACTCTTGTCACTAATACAATATAAAACGACAAATGCATACTGAAGGCAAATCAAAACTCCCAGAAAGAGACTATAAAACACACACCAAACTCAAAACTAAATTTCCACTATTACTCAATGCACACCCAAAGCTAAAAATCTTAAAACTCTTAACCCTTTAGACTCGCATAGATCTCAAAACCCATCATTTGGCTTCACAGTGCCATTATCATATCCATATCAAGCACAACCACCATCATTTGGTTTCACATGACGCTAATTTAGCTACCAGTCTAGAGTTAAAGAAGTGTCGATCCAATAACACAGTTGTGATTTGAGACAAATATGAACTAAAGGGAGGAAGAATTCACCAAGACGATAAGAGGTAGGCAATAGAGATACAACCTAAACTCCCTTAACTAAATGTGAAGAGTAAGAGATAGAACTTAGCGGTTGAGAACTTTTGAGACGGCTAGTAGAATGAGTAATATGAAAGTATGCTATTTTTTTTTATTACAAGCAAGATTACTATTGTAATCTATACTAAAGAAAAAGGGAATCAACCATAGTGAGTTGAAAAAGAAGACCTTATATATTCAACAAGGCAATTTACCACTTGTAAAGTGAGTAATATTTAAGTGAGAACATTTAGGTAGTTTTACTTCGAATTTAATTACATTTATCTTGTTTTTGAAAGTGGTAAATCAATAGGTACACAAAAGTCACTGGGTCCTTGGGAGGAGGGTTTCGTCTAGCGTAAAGCTAAGCTTACAGTTTTAGTACGTTGATGGCGGGTGCTGTGTCGCAGCAAGATTTTCATTCACAGTCGATCGAGAGGAGCGTTTTTGTAGAAATTTTCAGGTCGACGGGTCGAGGGCCCGCTCCAACAACACCGATATTATCCCCATATAACCACCTGCACAATACAATTATCCCCATATAACCACCTGCACAATACAACATCCTCAGGTGTGGCGTTTTATCACAAAAGGCTTCAGTATTAGTTAGAGTGGGGTAATTCTATTTAAAGTACTATTACTCCTTCCCTCTGTCCGATGTGGGACAATTGGTTTCAACAGTCCCCCACACGTGAGACCCATTTTTTATGGGTCACACGTGGAGATCCACACATCGACAGCCACGTGGAGCCATGTCAGGGCTCACCCATCGCGCGGGGCCAAATGGGGACCCACCCAATCGCGTGGCATCTTTGGCCTACGTGGGGCCATGTTGGGACTCACCCATTGCGCGGGGCCAAACGGGGACCCACCCAATCACGTGGCAGTACGGGCCTGTCCTCTAGCTCTGATACCATGTAGAAATTTTCAGGTCGACGGGGCGATGGCCCACTACAACAACACCGATATTATCCCCACTTAACCACCTGCATAATCATCAGGTGTGAGGTTTTATCACCAAAGGCCTCGATATTAGTTAGAGTGGGGTAATTCTATTTAAAGTACTCTTGCTCCTTCCCTCTGTTCAATATGGGACAATTGGTTTCAACAGTCCCCCACACGTGAGACCCATTTTTTATGGGTCACATGTGGAGATCTACACATCGACAGCCACGTGGAGCCATGTCAGGGCTCACCCATCGCGTGGGGCCAAATGGGGACCCACCCAATCACGTGGCAGTACGAGCCCGTCCCCTAGCTCTGATACCATGTAGAAACTTTCAGGTCGACGGGCCTAGGGCCCACTCCAACAACACCAATATTATCCTCACTTAACGACATGCACAATCCTCAGGTGTGGGGTTTTATAACAAAAGGCCTCAGTATTAGTTAGAGTGGGATAATTCTATTTAAAGTACTCTTGCTCTTTCCCTTTGTCCGATGTGGGACAATTGGTTTCAACGGTTTTGTATAACGTAAGGCTAGGGTTAGGGCTCCTGTATGTTGACGGCGGCTATGGAGTCAACGCGAGATTTTTTCCGCGGTGGTCATAAGGCTTATTTGCTAGAACTGTCAAGAAATAGGGGGAGACTTAACAGTTCAGGGCTTGGAGGAGCAAAATAGGATCCATTTCCTCAATTTAATAATTCTGTTAGAGACAAAAAATCAGAGTCGGAAGTATAGGTATTTGAAGAATAGGTTGGGGATGCAATTTCTACATGCAGTGGAAATTTCTACATGCAGTGGAACTTAGAGGAATTGGTGGTGGATTGTGTGTTTTGCAAGGAATTGGAGCAGGTTGTGTTGGTCAAATATGCTAACTTTTTCATTGAAGTCGTAGTAGAGGATGAGATATTGAAGGAGAGATGGAGATTATTTGCTGTTTATGAAAGCACAAATGACAAAGTTAGAGCGCAACAATAGAATATTTTACAAAATCATGTTCGTTCATATTCAGAACGGTGCTTCTTGATTGGTGATTTTAATGATATTTTAAACGGATCAGAGAATGAGGGAGGAAGCCTACGTTTGGCAAGGAGCATGAGGTGTTTCAGAAACTTTGTGATTGATTGTCAGGTGTTGGATTTAGGGTTTGTGGGGTATCCCTATAAATGACGTAATAGGCAAGATGGATGTTTTATACAGGAACGCTTGGATCGAACCTTAGCAATGGATAGTTGGCTACATCTTTATCCTCAAGGGTTCTAACCATGCCTGTTTACACTGAAAAATATCAATTGGGCCATAACTTGTTTTTAAATAGGTTGGGCCTAAGAAAGAAAGGGTCCAACCCAGGCCAGTGGACAGAAATGAGGGAAGTCTGAATAGTCCTCCACTGACTGCATTTAATGCAAAGCATTAGACAGTTTAGAGGGAATCAGACTATGAATAAAAAATCTTTTCTCAGTGGGAGTAGGCTGATTAGGGATATTACCCATGCCTTACTGATTAAGCCTTACCTCACTAAGTCTTCAAAGACGGTGGCAGAGAGAAGTGACGGCTATGACGTGGGCTCCCTGCTGGTCTATATAAACAAGGGGAGGATTCGAAGATAAAGACACTCAAAACAACCAAAAACAGAACTCTTAAGTTCAGAAAGAAACCTCTGAGGAAATCCCTCAAAGCCTTTCCCAGATACAGACTTCGTCTCTATCGGTTGCTTTCTCATTCACACTACTTGTGTAGCTTGTGACTTTGAGAACTCAAAGACCAGAACCCTAGGATCATACATCCTAACTCCCCTGAGGAGTAGTGAATTAAGCTCTGCCATCAAATCATCCATGTTTTGATAGTATCGATTAGAAATCTTAGGCCAAGGTGTCTTTGATTATTTCCCCTTGTAAGGAACCAGCTTTGAAAACCATCCCGATGGAACTAAAACCAACCCGGTGGGTGTTTATTCAATCTGAAATAACCATTACATGTAATATTATTGAACTTTTTACTTAAAGTCTTTCAATACCAGTTTTTACTTAACGTCCTTACTTACAAGTCTTTACTTTCAAGTATTTCAATCCCTGTCTTTACTTTCAGTGTTACAACCCGTCCCAAATTTTATGTGAAATGACCAAAATACCCCTAGGGTCAATGTTGACTTTTGTTGACTTTTCGTAACGACTTGTGAAAAATTTATTTCTTGACATATTCGTGATGTACTCGTCGACACGAACGCGTGGGCGCAAGCGGAACTCAATTCGGAGTTCAAACAAACGTTTTACGAAGCTTTAAAGTGTAGGGGCATTTTGGTAATTTTCCACTCCGTGTGTGGGAATTAGGGTTTTTGGCTGACTGCACAGCAGCCAGCCCCTCCCCACATTTTTTGCACGTTTTCTCTCTTTTCCTCTCCCATTTTCTCTCTAAGCCAAACAACGAACCGACAAACCCTAATCCTTGTTGAATCACAAAACCACCAAACCGTCGCCCAAAATTCATACCAACGTGATCCTCTCGTCATTTTGGACGGGACTGTGATCTTGGAATCTCCAAACTCGAGCCCGAGCGTTCAAACCGAAGTCGGAACGGTTTAGGCAAACTGTCCGTCCATTTTCTGTGCAAACCAGACCAAGGTAAGCCTCGAGACCATTACCATTGGTTTTATTGGATTGAGTAGGTTCAATTTGATATAAAGAACGTCCCATTTGGTGCAGTATTGAAGGAGAACGGAATTAGGGTTTTCCGAAGCTTTCCGGCAAATTTCAGGCCATCTCCGGCCATTTTTCCGGCCTCAAATAGGTATAAAAATATTCTACTCCTCAATACCTTCAATTTGATATATGGCACGTCAATTTTGGACAAAGAATGAAGAAGATACGAATTTTTGAAGTTTTAGGACATAATCGGTATTTAATTTCCAGATTCCGGCGAACCAGACGGCGGCAGCGGCGCCGGCGCCGGCGGAGCTCCGGCGACCGGCGAGAGGAAGGAGGAGAGGGAATATTCCGTTAACGGTAATGGAATATTCCTAACGGCAGGGGAATATTCCTAACGGCGAAGGTATATTCCGTTAAACTTAACGGTGCTGACGTCAGCAGGCGCGTGGGGCGCGTGGCTGACGTCAGCAGCGCGTGGGGTGACGTCAGCAGGGCGCGTGGGGCGCGTGACGCGCGTGGGGGACACGCGCCAGCGCGTGGGACCACGTGCCAGCGCGTGGCGACACGTGCCAGCGCGTGGTGACACGTGCCAGCGCGTGAAGCCACTCGCCGGCGCGTGGCCGGCGCGTGAAAGGGTTTTCCGGCGGGTGGGGGCGCGTCCGGGGGTTTCCCTGCGCGTGCCGGCGCGTGCAGGCGCGTGAGGGGGTTTCCCGGCGCATGGAGCGGTTTTCCGACCGTTTCCCGGCGCGTGGCGGCGCGTGCGGCGGCGCACGGCGGCGCCGGCGGCGGTGGACGGCGGCGGTAGGGTTTTCGGGGCTCGGAATTCGTTTTTCGAGCCCGTTTTCGCAAAAATAATATTATTTTTGGGGGGGTTCTTCTTTAGGGCTTAATTTCAATTATTTTTAGGGATGTTCTAATTTATTCCCTAACTTTAAATAGGTAATTCTTCGGCTCCGCACACCCAGGAGGACAACACCGAGGGAGATTTCACTCCCGATCACCTGTGAGTGGACTTTTGTTTTAAATAAATGATTTCTATGCTTTGAAATATTTATAATTTGGATATTTATATGATTCTAAATGGTTTTGAAGCATGATTTTGATTCAGTGACCTTATATAATATAAAATGGTTGTGAGATAGGATTTTATATATATATATATATGGATATATATATATATTATGAAACTATTTTGAGATATGATATTTCTATGGATAAATGGATATTTAATTATTGGCTTCTATGCATAAATATATTCGATTATATAAGGTTTGGTTACTTATGGATATTATACCTTTTGTTATGTTTCAGTATACTCATAAAGTACCTTTTGGGATTGTGATATCCCACATCAACCAACGGAGAGTGGGTGATGTGCCTTATATGTACATGCCCACCTCCAATTAGCAAGAGGCCTTTTGGGAGCTCACTGGCTTTGGATTCCATCGGAACTCCGAAGTTAAGCGAGTTTGGGCTAGAGCAATACCTGTGATGGGTGACCACTCGGGCTGCTCGGGAGTTTCTTAAACAAACCATGGAGGGCGTGGGCCCAAAGCTTATTAATATCGTGCTACGGCGGAGCCTGTCCGGATGACATCATTAGAGCCACTGCCAAGACATGTGCCAAACAGGATGCCGTTCCCCAATCGGGGTGACAGACATTCCGTTGACTGACCAACTGAGAGGGGGTGATGTGCCTTAGGCGTACAAGAGGCCTTTTGGGAGCTCACTGGCTTCGGATTCCATCGGAACTCCGAAGTTAAGCGAGTTTGGGCTAGAGCAATCCCAAGATGGGTGACCCACTGGGAAGTTGCTCGTGAGTTCCCAGAAACAAAACCGTGAGGGCGTGGCCCAAAGCGGACAATATCGTGCTACAGCGGAGCCGGTCTGGGATGTGACATTCAGTCTTTAATTATCGTCTCTACTTTTCTATGCATGCGCGAGTGTGGAACATTTTGTTATAACCAATTTATATCAAAATCCCATATTAAGCAATCTCTGGTATAAACAATCGAGAGATATTAAAAGTCCTTAATAAGCAGGGCAATAAAAAGAACCTAACCAAGACCTAATCTAATTAAGTCGCCAATCCGATGAACGGAAGTTACATTACTTGTGGCGCAAGTACCTAATATATTTATAAACTAACTTATACTAAAACTAATATACATCTTTCTATTGGCAAAATGCCAATAGTGGCACGCCTACCAAACACACCAACGACAAAAGCCGCATAAACAATCCTTCGAAGGAATCAAAGTGGAGCCTGCTGTTGAACCAATCCGATAGAAGGTGCAAACCAGCGGTTAAGCCAACACGTATGCTCCTTGCCTACATCTTACAAAAGGCTTCGAACATATTTTTGGCACGCCTAGTGAGACCACTTCTTTCTAGCTGTTTATGCCCAAGCATAAAAAGGAAAGACCAAGAAGCACATTTTCTCAATCTCAGCTTCTAAAAATGACGGGAAAGGAATCTACATCCATCCCGAAGAACATGGGTCATGCATCACCTGAGACCTAGGCTTCTAGCCAACCGGCTAAGACAGACAGGAACGAGGAATTGCAGTCTACCATGGTGCAGATGATGAAATCCATGGAGAAAATTGCTCTAGATAATAGAACTGACATCAGAAATCTCTGCACCTCCTCCAATAACGTTCAGAATAAAATAGATCAAGGGTTCTCACTCCTTTCTAACCAATTAAGTGGTATGAAATGATCATTAGAGAAACCTATACTGAACTTGGGTGGAATGGACTCGTTCAAGCCACTTTTCCTTCCGATTGAGTCTCCTCTCAAGGGCAGATTGGAGGAAGAGAACAAAGGCTTTGCTACCCCCAATCCGATGACGCACGATCCCTCATCAGAAGAGAGGTTGGGGGCACCAAGCAGTTCCCTGGTGATTAGAGAAAGCCTATTTCTCAATACCACAGAGGGAGCCACCACCAGCGCTCTGAAGGCTAAACCAGGGAAGTATATTCCTAAGAAGACGGAGCTTGAGAAGTTCCCTAGGGAGTTGGCACACAAAGGAAAACCTGCTATCAATACAAGAGCAGGCTGGGGAAGAGCAGCGCCCCCAAAGCCATATATGGCTGGGAGGATAGGCTTCAACCCCAACTCTTGGAGAGATGTGGACCTTGAACAAAGTTCTAAAGGCAGTCAGGGGGCACCCCAACACTCTCCAGTAGATCCCGATCAGATATTATTGCCAGAAAATGGTGATAACATCGAGTTGAGAAATGAGATAGCCGAGTTGAGACGGCTAATCCTTGGGAGAGCAAGGCCAGAAGAGGCCATCAATCAAAGGCCGATGTATCAGAAGCCGTATCCTACCTACATTGACGAGCAAAATCCTTTCCTGATGAATTTTAAAGTACCAAACTTTCCCACTTTCAATGGGGAAGACTCATCGGTATCGTCCTTGGAGCACATCAGGAAATACTCCAACCAATGCGTGGCGTTTGAGGATAACCCCAACTACAAACTCAGACTGTTCGGCAACTCTCTGTTGGGGATGGCTTCTCATTGGTATTCCCATTTAGCCCCAAACTCCATAAGATCCTGGGAGTAGATAGAAGCAGCCTTTTACGACCAATTCTACAGGTTAGAACCTACGGTGACCATCAACGATTTGGTGGAGGTGAAGCAATTTGAGCATGAAACAACTGAGGACTTCATAATGAGGTTCAAAAGAACCAAGATGAAATGCAAGTTCCCTAGAAGCAATGACCAGTCAGTGGTTATAGCTCAAAGGGCTCTGAAGATTTCTTTGCGGAAAAAGTTCGGAGATGCCAAGTTTAACGACCTCCAGGAGATCATAATGGTTGCCACCAAGTATGAAAGGTTGCTGGCAGAAGAGTCTCAACATCAGCACTCCTCAAAGGTGCCCTACTTCAAATCCAAATAGGTTGTCAATCATCTAAACTTCGAGTTCATCGAGCAACCCGATGACAACAGCGACGTGTTTGAGGATTTGGAGATTTCTGTGGTCGAGATGCTGCCACCAACCTCCCCGACGGTCATTAAAAGATTGGTGAAATCGATTAAAGACCAGAGGGCAGTCATGGAAGCGGGAGGCTATATTCCCAACAAACCCCCCAAGTTCCAGAGTTACACCTTTGACCTTACCAAATCATCGGAGATCTTTAATGAATTGGTGAAGAATAGGTGTATCAGGTTGGACTCTTCGAAGAGGATGCCCAAGCCTGAGGAGCTTAAAAGAAAGAAATACTGCAAGCCCCATTGCTCTTGGAATCACAACCGTCAATTGAGTGGCGTTCAGGGATTGGATCCAAGAGATGATAAACAAGGGAAAATTGGTCTTGGAAAAGCCCCAAGCTAACATGGTGATAGATATAGAGCCTTTCCCTGAGGTCCCGATCAACATGGTGAACCTAAACTGGCCAAAAAGTGGCCAAAGGAATGAAACATTGGACCTGAACAAGAGAAAGGCAGTTGCAAGCAGTCATCGAGATGTGAGAATTGAATCTCAACTCGATAGTCCAAAGGCTTACATACAAGGTGGAGTCGTATTGTGCAGTAAGTGCAAGTGCGAGTGCGAACTCCAGATACCTGCTCCAGAGACTGTTATTGACCAGGACTTGGTCAGAAGAAGAGAAGGACTGAGACTCCAGGCGATGAAGAGTCCAGTCAAGAACTATGGTCCTCACAGTCCCAGGGAGCCACTACCAAGGAGTAGTATATTCGATCGAATTGGGGGTATCAGAAAGAAAGCTGAGAAAGAAAGAAGACCCCTAACAATCCAGAGGATCGGTAGGAACATCGAAATCGAGGAAATGGGTTCCCAAACCAGTAAAGGAGAGGCTGACACGCACAGAGAAGGTCTTAAAAGTTAACATTCGTAAAGAAGCTGTGAAAACCCTTACCTCGAGCAAGGTAGAAAAGTTGGTTGAAGTAAACGGGAAATGGTATCGGGTTGGCAGAAATGGACGAGCTCGGGTTGGCAGAAATGGACGAGCTAAAAATGAATTGTCCAGAACAGCCAAGAGGAAAATCCAAAGGAAGTATAGAGCATTCATGCGAGCTCAGACTGACGTGAATGAACCATCTACAAGCAAGGCTACTGACAGTTCGAAAGTTGGCCAAAAGACTCGACTGACTCAAGTTTACGTCCCTATCAAGGGACAGAAAATCAACCTGATAGAGCATGGAGGACCGAGTAATGGTCAAAATGTTAATCTGATCGCTAAGAAGGCAATAATAATCGAGACAGAAGAGACTTCTCTGCAGTGGACGATTGGGTTCGAGTTGCGACATCCAGCTCGGATCAGTGGACAAGATAGATGAGGTTCCCACTGATAATGAACAACTGGTTGATTATGGCTCCGAACTAGACGTATTATTGCCCGTCCAGAGCAACGAGGAGGATTCCGTGGAGGCTATTGAAGATGAAGAGTCAGAGTCCTGGCTAAAAAAGATGATTGCCGACACTGAGACATGTCAAGCAAATAGGAAAGAAGAGCTTAAGCTTGAAACTAATGCTGAAAAGTCTAATTTTGACATCAACATGGTTTACGTACTGTTATCTTTCTTTCATGTCGAACCTGATCAAGAAGGGACTCTTGAGGGAGATTACATTTCGGGTGATCCTTCCATATCCATGATCACTGTCTCAGAAAGCCAACAGGAAGATGTGAGAATTGAATCTCAATCTTCAGAAGAAGCGATAAACAAATCCTGGAGGATACATGATGAAAGGATGATTTTTGCAAGGCCAAACCAGAAAATGGCTGCGCACATGAGGATTATCTACATGACTGCTCATCTAAAAGGAGTGCCCTTTTCAAGGGTGATGATCGGCAGAGGAGCATCAATAAAGATGCTGAAGAAATTAAATCTATCCCAAGCAGATTTAATACCGACAGAAAGCTCTGTGTCCTACTTCTCTGGGGGCATCACCAAAACCTATGATGTTGTACCTCTAGAAGTAGACTTGGGATCGAAGAAGATTATAGTGGTATTCTTCGTAGTGGAAAGCACCTCAGTTTACGGTGCATTGCTGGGAAGGGACTGGATACATCAGTCCTTGTGCATACCGTCCACTCTCCACCAGCAGATTGCCATCTATCATGAAGAACCTTCAGAAAGGTCATAAGGGTTCTAGGAGCTGGTACAGGTCGATTCACGGCCTGTCTTTCCGACAGCCAGTATATCGGAGGCAAACTTCTACAATCCATATGTGGGGACATTCCGATGTACAGAAGTTGATAAAGACGGCCGCCCTACACAGGTGACGGCCCGAAAGCTCCTAACAGAAGGCACATCGATGACCCAGGAAGAATGGGACCGACCATTCTTGATTCCTAGTCTACAAGCCTTATGATAAGTACAACTGACAAAGGAAAGGATAGAGTGATGGCAATCCGATCACTAATCCAGAGGTTAGGAGAATATGGAAAAGAAAGAAGGGCACTAAAAGAGATTTCAGCCAAGGAGATGGCTGAAAATCATGCCAGTACCTCGGGAACCAAGGAAGAAACTGTTCAAGCCTTAGACATATCAACCGTTGATACGATGGTGCAGACAACGGAATACACCTATGATCTGGATTGGCCTGATGAGTTAGAACCAAGCTTTGAAATGCCATAGTTTGTTTCAAGTGAACCAGATAGACCAATGCCAGAGGTTCAAGATTCCTTGGAAACCATTGAGCTAGGGACAGAAGGTGATCCCAGGCCAATTAGGATCAGTGGCCTATTATCCTGTGACTGTTGGATTGAATTGATCAAGCTATTGGCAGAGTTTAGAGACTGTTTTGCATGGCATTACGATGAGATGCAGGGTTGGATTCAGCCTTGGTAGAACATAGAATGCCAATCAAGGAAGGATATAAACTAGTTCAACAGGCACCCAGGAGAATGTCTAAGGAAATTGAAGGAAAAGTACAGGAAGAAATAAAGAAACTTTTGAAGGCAGGGTTCACTAGACCGGCCAAATATGTAGAATGGCTGGCTAATATTGTACTTGTAATAAAAGTATTGACCAAGGCAATAAGAGTTTGTATTGATTATAGAAATATTAATGATGCTACTCCTAAGGATTTCTATCCGATGCCTATGTTAGACATGTCTATTGATGCTGCAGCCAACCATAAAATTTTATCCTTTATGGATGAAAATGCTGGTTATAACCAAATCAGAACAGCTAAAGAGGATATACATAAGACAGCCTTCAGATGTCTTGGTCATATTGGAGCCTTTGAATATGTAGTCATGCTCTTCGGTTTAAAAAATGCAGGGGCTACATATTAAAGGGCCATGAATTCCATCTTCCATGACCTCATTGGCCACAACTTAGAAGTCTATATTGACGATGTAGTGGTTAAATCCAAATCCGATATGGATCACCTAACAAACTTAAAGACAAGTACTGGATAGGATGAGGTTGCATAGGCTAAAAATGAACCCAAAGAAATGTGATTTTGGGGTAAGGACAGACAATTTCTTAGGTTTTTTAGTACATCAAAGAGGTATAGAGGTAGACAAAAATAAGGCCAAGGCAATCATAGAAGCACCTTCACTAAGAAATAAGAAAGAACTTCAAATGTTGCTAGGAAAGATTAATTTCTTGAGGAGGTTTATTGCAAATTTGGCCAGAAAACTAAAACCTCTATCCCCACTGTTAAAGCTCAAAGAAACAGAAAAGTTTGAGTGGGGACTAGGTCACCAGAAAGCTTTTGATGAGATAAAACAGTATATGGCAGAACCACCTGTGTTGATGCCACCAAAGAAAGGAAAACCTCTTAAGCTGTATATTTCAGCTTCTGAAGAATCAATAGGTAGTCGCCTAGCCCAAGACAATGATGAAGGTAGGGAGCAAGCTGTCTATTATCTGAGCAAAAGTTTGACTGATGTAGAAACAAGATACACCCCGATAGAGAAACTATGCTTAGCTCTATATTTTACAGCAGTCAAACTCAGGCATTACATGTTGCCATACACAGTCCACATAATTGCTAATACGAATGTGGTTAAATACATGTTATATAAGCCAATGATGGATGGTTGGATTGGAAAATGGATGTTGGCTCTATCAGAATTCTGCTTCCGATATGTGCCTCAAAAGGCTATTAAGGGACAAGTTATTGCAGATTTTTTGACGTCTCATCCAAACAACTCCACAGTGCTGAAAGAACAACCTCCTAAAATATTAGAGTCAGCAGTATTGGGTCTGCTAACCAAGCAAGGAAAAAGGATAGTGCTTTTGACATTTCCAAGAATATAGCCAGTTTATGGCTTACGCCTTGGAAATTGTTCTTTGATGGTTCCTGCACCAGCAGAGCAGCAGGTGCAGGAGTAGTACTGGTTAGTCCTAAGGGCGAACATCATCATTTTTCATTCCATCTGGACTTTGATGGCCTGACTAACAACCGAGCCGAGTATGAAGCACTCATCATCGAGTTGGAATTACTGATGGAATTAGGGGCACCAAGTGTAGATATATTTGGCGATTCAGAACTAGTCATCAATTAACTTACAGGGAAGTATAAATGCAAAAACTTAGTAATGGCTAGTTACATGGGTGTTGTCGGATACTTGGTAAAAACCTGGGAAGATTGTATTACTGCAGAGCACATCCCCTGAGAAGAGAATTTGGCTACCAATGATATGGCCCAAATAGCATTTGGAGTGCAGATTCAGTTTGGCTAGGCCGGTGAATGGGTTGAAGTCTAGACGAGATCACTTCCCTCTGTATTTGATAGAGAATTCGAGATGGATTGTTACAACCCGTCCCAAAATTTTATGTGAAATTACCAAAATACCCCTAGTGGTCAATGTTGACTTTTGTTGACTTTTTGTGACGACTTGTGAAAATTTATTTCTTTACATATTCATGATGTACTCGTCGATACGAACGTTTTATGAAGCTTTAAAGTGTAGGGGCATTTTAGTAATTTCTCACCCCGTAAGTAAATTAGGGTTTTTGGCTGGCTGCTGTGCAGCCAACCCCTCATTCCCTCTCACTTTGCACGATCGCTCCCACCTCTCTCTCTCTCGGCCAACTTCATAAAAACCACCAAAACCCTAGTTGTTGGACGAATCACAAAACCGTCGAACTGTTGCTCAAGATAATTACCATTACGATCGTCTCGTCATTTTGGACGAGACTGTGATTTCAGAATCTCAAAACTCGAACCCAATCGTCCAAACCGACGCCGGAACGAAAAAGACAAACTACCATTCAAGTTTTTGTACAATCCCGACTTAGGTAAGCCCCAAAGCCATTACCATTGGTTTTGTTACGTTGAATAGGTTGAAATCGATATAAAGAACGTCGAATTTGGTGCAGTTTGGAAGGAGAACGGAATTAGGGTTTCCTGAAGCTTTTCGGCCATCTCCGGCCATTTTTCCGGCCCCAAACTAGTATGAAAATATTCTACTCGTCAATACCTTCAATTTGATATATGGCACGTTGAATTTGGCCAAAGAACGAAGAAGTTATGAATTTTTAAAGTTTTGGACATTTTTCGGAAATTTTCCTGAATTTTCGGCGAACCAGACGACGGAGGACGGCGGCTGCTCCGGCAACCGGAGAGAGGAGGAAGAAGAAGGAATATTCCGTCAACGGTAATGGAATATTCCTGACGGCGTCAGAATATTCCATCAGAAAGGTATATTCCGTTAAATCTAACGGCACTGACGTCAGCCGCGCGTGGGATGACGTCACCAAGTGTGTGCAGGCGCGTGGCGACATGTGCCGGCGCGTATTTGGTATCAGAGCCTAACCGTTATAGGTGGGCTCTCTTACTGGCAATCAGTATAAACCTGTACATCGTGATTGAGTTTGTCCGGCGAGGAACTGGGGGTTCGAAATTCTTCGTGGCGATTGGCAGTGTAAGACCCGTTTAGCAAAGAGTGCGTTGAGGGCAGTATAGCAGCTGAGGACGAAGGAAACTCTAAAGGAAAAACTCAATCATAATGACAAGTTTATTCAGATCGTTTAGCAAGAGATCTACCAGTAATGGGGAGTGCTCGACTAGCGAGTGTAGCCCAAGTGTTATGAGGGTTAATAACACGGAAGAAACAACTATCTTCAATATCGAGAAAGATCTTGAGAACTGGAATATACCCAAAGTACCCGTCTACGACGTCTACAAAAAAGGTACTTTTGAATTTCGTTCGGATTATGCCATTAAAACGGTTGAAAGAACCGTATCTGTTACTGATGCATCTGCTGATTTCTCTATGTTAGCACAAAGACAGATAAATGAAGCTTTGAACAGAGGGCATAATTACTTACATATTGGTTTGGTACAGGTGGTGGTGAAACCGCTAACACGCACAGGTTTGGATACGTCAATACTTGTTAGTTTGAGAGACAAACGACATAAAAAATATATAGATTCTATGCTAGGACTTGTTGAATCATCTCTTAGTGAAGGACCCGTATATTTTAATTGTTATCCCAATTTCTCTGTCTCTTTAACTGATCCCGGTATCCTAAAAGCCCTTTCTTTGAGTATACATACGCAAGGTTATGATATGGACCAAGGGTCTCAAAATTATGGACCGAAAAGGTCAAACAACCCTTTTTCAAGCTAACCTTGGCATGGCAAACACTGTAGTACCCAAACTCATAAGGTGGAATGAGATCACCTTGCCTGAAAGATGGATGTTGCCGGAAGCAGCACCAACAAGGCCTCTCCAGAATCGAGAACCTTCGGACATCAATCAGTTCGAAGATGGAGACGTAGAGGTAAGATTTTCAAATACTCGGTCTGCTAGAGTAAATGTTGACTCTTCTAGACGTAGCATAGATTCTTTTAGAACGGCAAACCCGTCCTTGTTAAGATCTATTTCGTCCAGAACCGCTAACCCTTTGGATGCAGAACCGGACCCAAATCTTTTAGCAGGATTACGAAGAACGGAACAACAAATCTAGATTCCCTGTTATAAAGATGAACCTCTTGATCCATTGGCTCGGAGAAACCCGATTCAGCCAGAACCAATGTGGAGTGATGTGGACTCTACGATTAATGTGATTTCCAAAATTGATATGATTTCTAAGTTCAAAATTGATTATTCTTTTCATACTAGAAATTATATGCATGATGATAACATGATAATGAGAGCTTGGATAGAACTCACTTATGAAAAGGATGGAGTGGAATGGTTGCATAAAAGGCATCATAAGTTTATGAAGAAGAAACGAATTAACTGTTGTTTTTTCTTCTGGTATAACTATCATGCTAAGAAGGAATGCTGGCCTGAATATATGGAATGTATTAGTGTTATTGATAATCCTTTCAGGACTTATAACACTAAAACAGGTAAAGAACAAAAGGCCATTCATCCGCCAGATACGGCAATTTTCATAAATGATCAAGGAACCCTTGCAGCTCCTTACAAGGATACCAGTGAAGAAAGGTTGGGTGAGTTATCTACTGTAATACAGCAGAATAATTATACTAACCTGTTTTTGCAGTCTTTAGGACGACAGACTTCTAGAATATAAACGTCCTTGCAGAAGGATGATTCTAGCGGACCTAGTTCTACTGAGGTAAGGAAGAAGGTTGAAAGACCAATGGTAAGTCCTACTGTTATTAATCTTGAAGGATTTAATACTAGACGGCATGATGAAATTTCTTTTGAAGAACTGGCTGAAAGATTAAATTCTGTAAATAAAAGTAAGGACAAAGGTGCTAGTGTTTCTGTCATCATTAAAGAATCAATAGCTGAATTAGAAGAACAATTTACTAATCCTGAAATGGTAGTAAATAGAATAGGTTATGGTAGGAAAGTAAGACCCACGGCTAATACTAAGAATTATTATCCTCGACCTACTCCTGTTGATGTTCAGTTTGAAGAAAATGATATGTTAAGTCAGGTACACTACGACGGCAGGTCTATTGTTGAATGGAACATAGACGGACAGAGTGACTACCAGGTCCTCAACACAATGAGGCACATGATGTTACAACCCGTCCCAAAATTTATGTGAAATGACCAAAATACCCCTAGGGTCAATGTTGACTTTTGTTGACTTTTCGTGACGACTTGTGAAAAATTATTTCTTTACATATTCTCGATGTACTCGTCGATATGAACGCGTGGACGCAAGCGGAACTCAATTCGGAGTTCAAACGAACGTTTTACGAAGCTTTAAAGTGTAGGGGCATTTTGGTAATTTACCACTCCGTGTATGGGAATTAGGGTTTCTAGCTGGCTGCACTGCAGCCAACCCTCCCCCATTTTCTGCACGTCACTTTTTCCTCTCCCTTTCTTTCTCTCCCATTTTCTCTCTCGGCCAAAAACGAATCGACAAACCCTAACCTTGGACGAATCACAAAACCGTCAATCCGTCGCCCAAAATTCATACCATCACGATCGTCTCGTCATTCTGGACGAGGCTGTGATTTCAGATTCTTCAAACTCGAACCCGATCGTTCAAACCGACGTCGGAACGGTTTAGGCAAACTGTCCGTCCATTTTCTGTGCAAACCAGACCAAGGTAAGCCTCGAGACCATTACCATTGGTTTTATTGGATTGAGTAGGTTCAATTTGATATAAAGAACGTCCCATTTGGTGCAGTTTTGAAGGAGAACGGAATTAGGGTTTCCCGAAGCTTTCCGGCCAATTTTCGGCCATCTCCGGCCATTTTTCTGGCCTCAAATTGGTATGAAAATATTCTACTCCTCAATACCTTCAATTTGATATATGGCACGTCAATTTTGGACAAAGAATGAAGAAGTTATGAATTTTTGAAGTTTTGGATTAATTTAGGAAAATTTCCAGAAATTCCGGCGAACCAGGTGGCGGAGGACGGCGGCTCAGGCGACCGGCGCGAGGAAGGGGACGACGGAATATTCCCTTAACGGCAACGGAATATTCCTAACGGCGTCAGCATATTCCGTCCAAAAAAGGTATATTCCGTTAACTTTAACGGCGATGACGTTAGCAGGCACGTGGCTGACGTCAGCCGCGCGTGGGACGGCGCGTGCAAGCGCGTGGGGCGCGTGGGGACGCGCGCCAGCGCGTGGCGACGCGCGCCAGCGCGTGAAGCCACTTCCCGGCGCGTGGCGGCGCGTCCGACCGTATCCCGGCGCGTGGCGGTGGACGGCGGCTGTAGGGTTTTCGGGCTCCGGAAATCGTTTTTCGAGCCCGTTTTCGCTAAAATAGTATTATTTTTGGGGTATTTTTCTATTGGGCCTATTTTTAATTTATTTTAGGGAAGGTCTAATTTGTTCCCTAATATTAAATAGGTAATTCTTCGGCTCCGCACACCGAGGGAGATTTCACTCCCGATCACCTGTGAGTGGACTTTTGCTTTCTTAAATGATTTTTATGTTTAGAAATGGATATGAATTTGATTTATACATGGTTTTAAATGGTTTCCAAAGCATGGTTATTTATATATGTTTATTTATAAATATATATGCAATACTTGATAATTGTTTACACAACCATAATTGTTTTATTTATGGATCTATATTGGGAAATGAATTATTATTTGATGATTGGGATTATTTATTAAAGTATGGTTATATGTTGTGAAATGTTTTATACTTCGATATCACTTTTGCATAAATATTTAATGATATTTTATTATATGGTTTTGAGGGAAATATTTTATTTATGCAATACTAGATATTTGGGAATTATGATGGGATTTTGACTCCTATATCTATACACATGAGTATGTATGTATGTTTTCAAACACACTTGGTATGCTTTCACTACGTTGTAGTACCGTTCTCATGGCCATAGGACAAGTCTCACATGTTTGGGTCACACGTACTGTACTCCAGGGGTATTGTCCGGTAAATACCTTAGTGCAAGCTTGTCTTACGTTTATTGTTGTTTATGGGGAAAAGGCCCCACTACGTAAGGACTCGGGTGTGACGCGCTGCGGCGCAAGTGCTTACATGTGTGTGGTACTAGGAGTACAAATTAATGGATAACGTAAAGTGCTTGTACGGTGATTGAGAGGCTGTTCCTCAACCCGTACATGGGTGATCGCGCATATACCCTGTGTTGGTTTTTCCTTGCTATATTATTGGAATTATGAACTGTGTTTTACGAGTATTATACCTTTGATATATTTCAGTATACTATTAAAGTATCTTTCGAACTATACTATGATAGTATATTTCTACAACTACTGGTTTTCAAACAGGGGGTTAGTACATTGAAAAGAGAAAGGTTTGTGAAAACTTTTATTTTGTCCACTCACACTTTTGTTTTTGCGCCCCCTTCAGGACATAGTGATATTGCATCCGGCGCAGTCGAGGATATTACGTGGCAGCTCTGAACATCGATCCCGACCATGTAGGGATTTATCTTTTACTTTCAGTTTCTATAATAATATCCATCCCTGTTATGGATAGAGATTCTAGGAACACTTTTCATTATTGTTTCCGCTATTCAACATTAGTACGCTTTGAACCATATGCATATTGACATTGGATTTTATAACTTTAAAACAACTTAATTTCGTTTTCCATCAAGTGTTGTCATGCATTTAATGGCTTCGTCACTTACGAGTGTCGGCCAGCACGCTCGCACTCGGTATCCACGTGGGTATCGAGGGTGGGGTGTGTCACATGATGATGTTTGCTGCCGCAGCAAAAATGAATACTGCATCCGACAGAACAATTGCCCATGTAATTGTAGCAGGATTCATTGGTCAACTTCGAGGTTGGTGGGACTTCAATCTAGGCCCCGTGGCTCGAAGTCAGGTAATGGATTCAGTCCAAGAAGATGGGACTGAAGACGCGGTAAATACTCTGGTTTACACTATCATTCTTCATTTTTTAGGAACAACTGAAAATCATGATGATAAAACGCGAGAATTGCTGATAAACTTAAAATGTCCAACTTTGTCTCATTTTAAATGGTATAAAGATGTTTTTTACTCTCGTGTTTTTACTCGTTCTGATTGTAATGAAAACTTCTGGAAAGAGAAGTTTATTTCAGGTCTACCCTCTCTGTTTGCTGAGAAAGTGCGGATGAGACTAAAAAACAAAGGGGGGACACCTTAGGTATGATATCTACACCTATGGTGAATTAACCGCTGAAATTTGTGCTGAAGGTTTAGCACTGTGCAATGACTTGAAACTACGAAGTCAATTGAAGAAACAAAGGCTTGAAGGACCTCGAGAACTTGGTGACTTCTGTGAACAGTTTGGGTTTCAGCCCATACAGAAACCACCAGGCCAAAGGTGTGTTAAGAAGACAAGGACTCGTAAGTTTCATAAGTCCAACCGGGATGATAGGCCCAGCCCAAATTCTAGAATGTTCCAAAAGGGTAAGATGGGTAAGAACAGAAAGTTTGGAGAATCCTCGAATTCTAAATTTGTTTGCTTTAAATGCGGGAAATACGGTCATAAAGCTAAGGAATGCAAAATGAAGGACAAGATTAACAATCTTTCTATAGATGACAGCCTGAAGGAACAACTACGAGGTTTACTGTTAGAATCCTCATCTTCTGAGAATTCTGACAATGAAATCGTAGCCCTGGAAAACGAAGAACTGTTTAAAACAGCAACTGATGAGAGTAGCACAGAGGATGAATGTAAGTGTAACAATTTACATCTTTGTGTTTTAACTAATGAAGATTCTTTGGTGCTTGATTTAATAGGAGAAATTGATGACCCTGACAAAAGAAAAGAAAAGCTATCGACCTATCTGGAGATAGCAAGAGGGAAGCAAGTGGCTAAGCCCGAAGAAAAGAGAGAAATTTCTACCTATAGTCTGAAGACTGTATTCGACAGAATACAAGAGCGGGCTAAGAAAGAACCTTCCATGGCAGAAATACAAGAGAAAATCAAGAACGCCAGAGAAGAGCTGAACAGTTTAAAGGTAAGGGTTCAAAAGCTGGAAGAACAGGCTTCTAGCAGCGAGCCAAGTGAAGTTGATTCTGAAACTCACTTACAAACCATGCTTGAAAGTTTTAAAAATAATGATGAGGTTGAATTTGAACCTAGAGGCGAAGTTTCTGTGTTAAAACATGTTAATAACAATACTGCTTGCTCTAACCAGAAGTGGCTAGCGGTTATAACCTTTGTTGTTAACAATTCTGTTAAGTTTTCTATGGAGACTTTAATTGACACAGGTGCAGACTACAATTTCATAAGAGAAGGGGTGCTACCCATGAAATACTTCTCGAAAACCGCACAAGGATTAAGGAACGCGAACAATCAGCAAGTGAAAATTGAGCATGAAGCTTCAGACATCGCAGTCCTTCAAAATGGAGTCTGTTTTGCAACACCTTTCGTGATGGTAAAAGAGTTAAGCCATCCGGTTATTTTAGGTGCTCCATTTATTAAAATGCTTTACCCATTCTCAGTCTCTGAAACAGGAATTAAAACTGAAATTGATGGAATTAATGTTTTGTTTGAGTTCTCTCAAAATCAATGTATTAATTCTATTTCTCAACTTGATAATCCTGTAACTGAGAATTTCGTCTTGTGCATGGAAGACGTTAAAGATCCAAGCAATTTTAGTTTATTTGATAAACGTTTGTTTTGGTTCAGTATTGCTCTAGGACGTTTGTATATACCAGCAGGTGTGCGAGCTGAGATCATTGCCTATGCTACAAGGATCAGGAAGGCTGAGCTCCATGCCAAGCAAGCTGATAAGTTGTGTGGACGAAGTACCATGGCGAAGAAAAGGAGAGCCAGACGGCTAGCTGTCTGTCACATTTGTGCACGAACCAACTGTGCTGGAGGTTTTCGTTGTAACCCTCACAGGATTGCCCATTCAAACCGTCTTGACAAAATTGACTGGATTAAATTTGGGAAGAGTAGGCTTGAAGCTGAGACTCCTCATTTGTTCAGTGGTCAAGGTTTGAACGAGCATGTTCTGCAAGAGTTTGAACGAACTGGCATTACTATTAACGGTTCATGTAGCACGAGTTCGCCTTGATACTGTTCTGATTTGTTTATTTATTTACTCTAGAAGGAGTTACTTTCGTTAATATTTGCAGTTCCTATTTTCGAAAGCGACCTTCTAGTTTTACTTTCTATTTTTACTTTTTATTGTAAAAACTGTTGTTCTTTCGTTTTATCTCTTTCACTCCATTTTTGCAGGGGGAGGAATAGCCAACTTGTACCTTTTTCTCGAGGAATCGAGATCAATGAACCATCTTCCTCATCTGGTCCCAATCGCAAAGGATCTCCTAATCCTTTGTCCAAAGCTCAACCATTCGACATCCATAAACAGAAAGGTACAGACAAAAATCCTTTTCACTGGACTCAAGAAATCCCTTTGCAAATTATTGAGTTTTCTGACCGGCTGATTGAGCCTAAAAAGGTCGCTGATTTCTATCTGAAAGATCACTTGAAACAAGGCCTGAAAACTAGGTTCTGGTACGAATGTCTTCTGGTTGAAACTAATTCCATTAGCATTCTGCATCGTTATCGTAGTGATAACAAACATATGATTGCTTTTTCAAAACTGATTATTTTAAATGTGATTACTCTGAAAGAGTGGGGAGATAGCCCATACAAAATGTTTTTCCTTCAAAGTCCTGATTTTAGGCCCAGGGGTTACACGTTTTTCGATTACATCGAAGCCTGGAAAAATGTTCTTTGTTTTCAGAATATAAGATATACCCACACCTGGTTTTTACAGTTCAAACTGACAGTTCTGAAAGAACTACCCAACTGGTTTAAAGAATGGTTTTTGGTGTGGGGTCCCATTGTTGATTTCCGAAAGAGGTGAAATTTACCTATGAAAATATTTTTCGAAAAAGAAATAAGAATTTTCCTGATCAAGGATTCGTATTTATGTGGTTCATGGTCCTGTATGAACTACCCTGGATTCTAAAGTGGTCTTATGCCTTTGATGAGAATGAAGAAAAGTCCTTAATTTATATTCCGCATCTTGTAAGGAATATCAATGTAAGATGGTGGGATAAATTTATAATATCTCATCTGGATCCAAATGTATTCCTTTGTAAAGATATTAGCTGCTTAGTCTGTAAACCTGCTCAGACTGATGTGCCCTCTTCTTCACAATCCTCATCCGCAAAGGAAGATTTAATCCTATCACTTGTCAAGTCCACTGGTTCAACTTCAAATTTGAAGTTGACAAAGACACTGAAATGGCCACTGAGTCCTCTTCATCCCAAGCCCTCGAAGAAGATGATTACGACAACAATGAAGACGACTGCTATGGCATCTTTCCACCCATCAAGCACTAAGTCCCTGAGTGCTTCACTTTGTAATAATTCAGCTACTTTCTACTGTAGCTTTTACTTTCTGTTTTGTTTTTTGTGCTTTTCCTGTAGCACTTTACTTTTTAGTTTTGTTTGTTTGCGTCGGCTGCCTCTGGATCGTCGAAAATGTCTCCAGCTGTCTTTAAAGGTGAAGATGCCGCCCACTTGCGTAGGCTGCCTTTGTTGACCCCGAGCCTCGACCTTCCTCCTCTTCTGCCTATTTAAGGAGTCCCTCTCCTCAGTCTCAAGTGTGCTTTCTTTTATGTTTTCAAAGTGTGCTTAAGTTTTTGTGCTTTTATATTTTTTTACTTCTTAAGTGTGTGCTTAAGTTTTGTTTTTTTCCTTTCAAAAGTGTGAGAGTGTTTCAATTACTACAAGTGTGAGAGTGTTTACTTTCTGCAAGTGTGCTTCCTGAAGCTCGTGTCTGTAACTCTTCTTCTTCGAAGATTTATAAATGTGAGTTGATGCTTTCCAGAATTCTTTGGTTTATTGTTAGTTTTTATCGCTTTCCTTGGATTTGGCTTTGTTACTTTCAAGCTATATTACTGTTCTTCATTATCTTGAACTGCATCTCGAATACGCCTGTACGTAAGTACAAGCAAGATTAGTTGTGTTACTCTGATTTATTATCAATCTGTATACTCTGGGCCGTATTTTAAGGGTTCAAAAGCTGGAAGAACAAGCTTCTAGCAGCGAGCCAAGTGAAGTTGATTCTGAAACTCACTTACAAACCATGCTTGAAAGTTTTAAAAATAATGATGAGGTTGAATTTGAACCTAGAGGCGGGGTCAACAAAGGCAGCCTACGCAAGTGGGCGGCATCTTCACCTTTAGAGACAGCTGGAGACATTTTCGACGATCCAGAGGCAGCCGACGCAAACAAACAGTATATATTTTCTCTATATATATATATATATATATATGCTTTATGAAATGGGTTTAAATGGTGATTGTGGTTATGTATAAAAGTTTGAATATATTTTATGAAATGGTTTATACTACGATCTCACTTATGCGTAAATATATATTGGTATTTGATATATGATTTCGAGAGGAAATATTATTTATGCGATATTAAATATTTGGGGATTATGAAAGGGATATTGCTCCTTATATTTAAACACATGATATATATGTATGTTTTCAAACACACTTGGTATGCTTTCACTACGTTGTAGTACCGTCTCATGGCCGTAGGACAAGTCTCACATGTTTGGGTCACACGCACTGTACTCCAGGGGTATTGTCCGGTAAATACCTTAGTGCAAGCTTGTCTTACGTTTATGTTTATATTTGGAGAAAAGGCCCCACTACGTAAGGACTCGGGTGTGACGCGCAAATGCGCAAGTGCTTACATGTGTGTGGTACTAGGAGTACAATTTAATTGAATAACGTAAAGTGCTTGTAAGGGGATTGAGAGGCTGTTCCTCAACACGTACATGGGTGATTGCTTATATACCCTGTGTTGGTTTTCCTATATTTATATTATTGGTATATATGATGAAAGGACTATTGGAAATATGATTTGTTATCTACGGATTTTATATTGATATATGTTTCCAGTTATACCTATAAACTACATTTTGACGTATACTACAGTAGTACGATTTTACAATTATACTGGATTTCAAATAGGGGTTATTATGTTGAAAAGAGAAAGGTATTTCGAAAACTTTTATTTTTCGTCCACTCACATCTTTTGTTTTTGCGCCCCCTTCAGGACCTAGTGATAGAGCATTTGGTGAAGTCGAGGCATCCGAGTGGCAGCTTTGACTCTATTTCCCGACCATGTAGGGATTTATCATTTTTGTTATTCAGTTTCATTAATAATATCCATCCCTGTTATGGATAGAAATTCTAGGAACTTGATTCATTATTTTGTTTCCGTTGTTTCAAATTAGTACGCTCTGAACCTGGTGCATGTTGACATTAATTTTCGCAACTTTATGGTAATTTAATTTACTTAAACTAAGTGTTGTCATGCATTTAATGGCTTCGTCACTTACGAGTGTCGGCCAGCACGCCCGAACTCGGTATCCACGTGGGTATCGAGGGTGGGGCGTGTCATGGATGTTATGCAAGTAGAACCGGAAGTTGAAGACTGGCGGGTTCCATTACTGAAGTATGTCAACCATCCATCAGTACAGACAGAAAGGAAGCTAATGACTCAAGCATCGAATTATTCAATATGGGATAAAGATCTAGTAAGAAAAACACCAGATGGGTTTCTACTGAGATGCTTGGGAACTATTGAGTCTATGAGGATAATGGCTGAGGTGCACGAAGGAATTTGTGGTGCTCATCAAGCTAGGATTAAAATGCGATGGCTAATACGAAGATATGGTTATTTTTGGCCAAGAATGGAAAATGATTGCCAAGAGTATGCCAAAGGATGTGAAGAGTGCCAAAAACATGGCCCTCTTCAGCATGTTCCAGCCATCCTGATGAATCCTGTGGTCAGGTCATGGCTCTTTAGAAGCTGGGCCATGGATTTCATTGGACATATATATCCTCTAAAGGACACACATTCATCATTGTAGCTACAGATTACTTCACCAAATGGGTAGAAGCCGCGGCTGTCAAGCAAATTACTTCTGCAGAAGTCATTTAGTTCATAAGAAGCAAGATTTTGCACAGATATGGGATACCAGAAACTATCGTAACTGATAGGGGATCATCCTTTATATCTAAGGAAACAATGGACTTTGCAGAAGAATTCAAGATCAAGTTGATACAGTCAAGTCCATATTATCCGCAGTATAATGGGCAGGCTGAGGCCAGTAACAAGGTCTTGGAGAACATCATCAAGAAGATGACCGATGATAGTCCTAGAAGATGGCATGAGAAGTTGGGAGACACTTTGTGGGCCTATAGGACCTCTAAAAGGTCTGGTACAGGGACCACACCGTTTGCTCTAACTTATGGCCAGGATGCGGTGCTTCCCATGGAAATTAATGTGATGTCTCTCAGAGTTCAGAACCAATATGGTTTGCACTCTGATGAGCACTTACAAGCTATGTGCCAGGAGGTGGAAAATGTGGACGAGGTCCGGCTCGAAGCCTTGAATAAAATTCTTGCAGGCAAGCAATCAGTGGCTAGAGCGTATAACAAAAAGGTGAAAGGGAAAGCTTTCCAACCTGATGAGTTGGTATGGAAGGCTATCCTTCCATTTGAAACTCAAGTCCGAGGATTTGGAAAATGGAGTCCAACTTGGGAAGGCCCTTTTTTGATTAATCAGGTGATCGGGTGATCGGGAAGGGGGCATATAAGTTAAGATCAGTGGAAGGAGTTCAACAGCAACATTCCATAAATGGGAAGTTCTTGAAAAAGTATTTCCCAACTCTCTGGGATGTTAGAGATATTTATTTGGAGTCATCGGATTAGTAAAAACAAAAAGTGAGTTTTTAGGTGCCTTGTTTGGACAATATTAGATAGAAAAATAAACTTGTTTTATTATAGGATAGGAATTGTTCATACAACCTAGAAACAAGCTACAAAGAAGGAAATCCGAAACCTAAAGAGTGAGCTAAAAGTTTACATTGCTCGAATTCTGCTCTAACTCTAGCCTCTAGTAGACTTGGTCTATTGGCCTCACTCTTCTTCTCCTTTAGCTGTGCGGTCATCTCTTGAGTTTGAGCTTGAAGAGGAGATAAAGCTTCGAGCTTGATCCTCAAAAGATCTTCCAGGTTTGATTGTTTGGCCTTCAGGAGATTGACTTCAGCTAGCAGAGCCTCAACCTGTCGGATACGTTGGACAGTTCGTCACCGATCACTAGCATTCCTCCACCGAGGATTGAAGTAGGGAAGACCTCTTAGAATGTGAGCTAATGAAAGCTTGAGCTTCCCTTGCCTTAGAAATTGCTTTTGTAAAATCCCGATGTGCTTGACCAATGATGGTCAAGCAAGAGAGGAAAGAGCTGTGATCAGATTGAGGAAGCAACCCGACCTTTGCCAACAGATTGATGGCATCTTGAATTTTGTGGGCTGGCTCCGCTACTACATCCAGGTTGAAGTCTTGGTTGACCCAAGACTTCACTATATTCTTGGCATCTTCAATATCTCTCTGAGGAGTCTTGGGTGGAGGCCCACTGCTCAGCCTCTTTATATTGGCTAGTTGAAGGAGGATTGAAGGTCTAGACCCAAGAGATAGGGCTTCTGGAGGAGCAGCCATTGCTGGCTCTGCCACCTCATTGGGTTGAGACTCTGCAAAGGAAGTCAGCACAGAGGCTGCCACCCTTGCAGTTGGAGAAAAAGGTACAACCTGGCAGCATGATTAACACAAGTTAAAGCCATAAAAAGACTTTATGTTAGAGAATGGGGAAGTTTATTTAAAAGAAACATCTTTTTACCTCTCCAATTCGATCAGGCTCTTGAGGAACTTGATCATTCCTACCACTATTGGTAGAGATGACCAAGGTTTCTTCCACTCCACCAGAGGCCAAGGCTTGAACATCGGATTGCTCCACAGGGTTGATTGTTAGAGTAACCTGTTCATCGCCAGAAACCCGTGGACTTGGGGGAGCGGCATGCTTTTCCCCCACAGAGACTAATGACATCTCTGGTGGTGGAGGAGTAGAAGGCGCGGCCTGAGCAGGAGGCTCTGCAGGTTCTGAAGCTTGGTCTTCCTCTCTTCGAGTAGATCCAGCAGGAAACTGAGAAGCGAACGAGTTATCAATCCGATGAACGATAACTATAAAAACAAAAGGGAAATATAAAAGTTTTCATCGAAATGGTCGTTACCTCTTTAGTCCAGGCTTCTTTATGGCTTTTCCTTTTTAGCCTCTTTTTCTGAGGTTGGAAGCCAGCAAGGGGAGGCTCAGCTGCGGTTTTCTCAGCAGATTGACCCTTGAGGACCAAGCCTAAAACTTCACAACGCCTGTTTGAATCCCGGATTATCTCCTCCGAGGAAGGAACAAAATCAGGAGCATGCGACATTACAGCCAACGGAGTAGGGACATTTGTGTCTATGTCCCCAAACCGGGCTGGAAATAAGAGCCTGGCGGATTGGCCTGCTTTAGGAGCCACGAAGGGATTAGAGAAAATGTCAACCTACATCAGAAAGAAGCAATTAGTACAAAGACTAAAAGGAAAGGTTGATCGGATTTAATACCCTTCGAAGATTATACACACTACCTGAGGAGGTAGATCCCTGGGGGCAGGGTCTTCTTCTTCTGGTTCATCTTCATCTCCAATAGTTCTTCGTCTTTTTTTTAGGCCTATCTGAAAAGATAAAAGCTAATCGTCATAAGAGATGGTTAAAAACACAGAACTAAAATGGTTTTTGTTGGAAGCAAAAAACTTACTGGAGGGAGAAGTGGTTGCAGTTGTGGGAGATTCAACAACATCAGTTACTAGAGCAGAAGCTGGAGTAGGAATCGGAGACGGTTCCCTCGATTCCCTTTGTGGTGAATGGCAAACAGGAACCAAGGGCTGGTCTTCCCTTCTTTTCGTCCTGGCCTCGTAGGCTTTCTCCTTGCCTTTTTTGGACGGTCGGGATGGACCAACAGGAGGTAGGGTGGGCTGCTAGACCTCCTCTTCACCATCATCTCCGAAGAGATCTCCAGTATCATTGCTGTTGTAAGGCTCCACGCCAACTGCAATATAGACAAGGCACAAGTCAGAGGGCGCTAAAAGAATCATTTCGACAACTGGATAATAGAAGAAGTAACCCGATGACAAGGAGCAGGAGCTTACCAATCAGTGCCTTCTTGTTCTTAATGGCCAGTTCCCGTGCGAAGGTTTGATGGAGTTGGGAGCTCATGTTGCTCCCCATATTAAGCAGCTTGAAGAGTCTGGTGTTTGATTAGATGGGATCTTCTGGAAATCTCTCCAGGAACTGTGTTTCCCACCAAGTATCAAATTCTTGGGTGCACTAGACATTGAATGCGTCAGGTTTGGTCCATGCCTTTTGCACCACAAACAGACTCTTCCTTGCCTCAACCATCTGTGCATCCGAAGGCTTTTTAACTCGAAATGAAGTAGCTCCATTCAGGCTGTGATGCAGAGGCTCGAGTATGGTCTGAAGAAGACCAAACTAGAGGCAAAGGAAGTTGGGGTGGTATACTTCAACCCCGTGGTTGTGTCGGGATGCACGACCCACGCCCCAGGAGAGATCCCGAGGGAAGATACAACTAAAAAAGTGCCTAGCAAAGGTAGAATCGCTTCCCAATCCTTCAGAGAAGGACCTCTATGCAAACTAAAGATATGTTCTGGTGACAGAGAGCCCCCATTCTTCGCTTGTCCGAGTCTTGCATTTCCAGAAATAATACAGATAAGCGGCAGATGGGAGGTTCATAGCGGCCGAGGACTTCAGTTGAATTACAGGAACGGTGTCACTGCTGAAGCTGATATCAGGAGCCCTAAGTTGGGGAAAGTTCCATTGCAGCCAGATCTGTAGCATCCAAGTAGGCTCGTTGAAATTCAAGAATAATGGCTTGGAGTAGGTCATCTTGTGCATCATATGGTAAATATGAGCTAGGACGAACAGCCTCATAGCCAAGTCATTAAAAGAATGGAGAGCTGAGGCCAGCGGGAACCATTCCGCCTTGACGCACTTGAATGCGTTGGGGATGAGAAACCTGCTCAGGAAATACACCAGGAAATATACATGTTCCCGAGCAGGGTCTTGGGCAAACAGCTATTTGTAATACCCAGGATAATGCCCAAAAGCACTGTGCTCGCTGCAATCAAGTTGCTTCTTTTTCTTGAGCAGATTGGATGTAGGAATTGCTCCAATCGCTGGTGACATCCACCACCCTTCCCGATGGCCTGAGCCCAAAAAGTTGGGCCATGTCCAGGACAGTTAGGGACATAGGGCCACACCTGAAGTCAAAGGTGTTGGTGGTGGTGTTCCAAAACATGGCAGCGGTAAAAACTAGGGCAAGATCAGGTTCTTGCACAATCTTGGTCATCTCAATCAGATGAAAAATCTCGTTGGCCTTCCACTGATCACCATACCGTGGCTGAAGACGATCGACCCAGTCTGACCAGGTGAGACTCATATTCTTCCTGTCGGATTCGACCCCATAGACAAAAGGTAAGGGGTACCCCCTTTCCACCAGACTCTAGAAGGTCTTCTCCAGGTGGCGCATGTAAGGTGGGGGGCAAGTCCAAGGCCTCGTATCAATCCGATGGACGGCAGAATGAGCACGGGGCGATAGCCAACAAGAGCCGATAGTGTAGGCACCATGGAGAGGGGTCAGCGTCGAGGCAGTGAAGGTATTGTGGAGACAGACCTCGAGGGCTTGTGCCCATTTCTGTTTGTATTGTTCCAATTTTTCACCATAAATATACTGGGTTCTTTCCTGGGAGCCATTGTTGAAAGTGAGAATTTGGAAGTAGGGCAAAGGTAACGGATTTGGGAGAGTTGAGCTGAAGAAGGAATTCTGGAAATAAGAATTTAGGGGGGGGGGGGGATGAATAATGCCTTTCCAGAAATCACAGTTATAAAGGTGGAAAGTTCGTACAAATCAAAGACAGGCAATTAAGGGTTCCCGGTCGTGCTTTCAGAAGTAACGGTTAGTGGAACCGTTTTGCACTAAAATGTGTTTAAGTGCGCCAGGAAATGACGTTTATCACGGAGGTGAGGCGAAATGAAAATATCAAAGCATCTTAAAACTTTAAAAAGGCCGATTAGAAATGGCTTATTTAAGTTTAAAGGGGAAAAGTGGATTTTTCCAACTTTATGGATTATTAGTATTGTTTATTTTAGGGTCAATGAGTTAGTACGACAAATATGTTATTTTTCAGGGTCCTTGTTTGAACAAAATTAGGGTAGAAAAATAAACTCGTTTTATTATAGGATAGAAATTGTTCAGACAACCTAAAAATAAACTAGAAAGAAGAAAACTCAGACACTAATATTCAGCCCTAATTCTAGCCTAGAGTAAGAAATTCATGAACAATTTATTCTTCAAATCCATACTTCTTATCAACCCCCCACTTTTGTCCAGAAGCTGAAGACTAGAGAAAAAGTGCTAAATCCCGAGATAGGGGAAATGTGTTGAGGATGTGGGGATCGGCAGAACGGTGGAGATTCTGGGGGAGTTTCCACCGGGTTCTAAGAGATTATACCCAGACTCTAGATGTATAGCGAGGGTGGGGCATGGTAGGATCCCTATGACAATCCGATCACTAGTGCCATAGGTGTATTAGGATGTAGAAACAATATGAAAGTTGGAACAAGCCTCAAGGGTCTGTTCCCATTTTTATAGGTATTGTGCAAAATTCTCACTAGAGACATACTGAATTTCTCTCTATAGGATCATTGGCGATGATATAAAATTGAAAGGAAGGAGAGAGTTTCTGGATGCTGAGGATGGCGATGCTGATGCTTGATATGCCGCCTAAAGAACGCATATATAAAGCAGATACTTGTCACGGATTCTAAGGTAGTGGGAGATTACCAAAGAGTCTTAGACTTGACCAAAGCCGGTCATAAACGGCTTAAATGAGTTCACACAGGGGCATTGAATAGTTGTCACAGATTCAAAGATAATGGCGAAAGTCTCAAAGAGTCTTAAACTTGACTAAAGCCGATCATGAAATGGCTTAAGTAAGTTTAAGGGGGCAACTGTTTACACTGAAAAATATCCATTGGGCCATAACTTGTTTTTAAATAGGTTGGACCTAAGAAAGAAAGGGCCCAAGTGGACAGAAAGGAGGGAAGTCTGAATAGTCCTCCACTGACTGCATTTAATGCAAAGCATTAGACAGTTTGGAGGGAATCAGACTATGAATATAGAACCTTTTCTCAGTGGGAGTATGCTGATCAGAGATATTACCCATGCCTTACTGATTAAGCCTTACCTCACTGAGTCTTCAAAGACGGTGGCAAAGAGAAGTGACGGCTATGACGTGGGCTCCCTGCTGGTCTATATAAACAAGGGGAGGATTCGAAGATGAAGACACTCAAAACAACCAAAAACAAAACTCTTAAGTTCAGAAAGAAACCTCTGAGGAAATCCCTCAAAGCCTTTCCCAGATACAGACTTCGTCTCTATCTGCTGCTTTCTCATTCACACTACTTGTGTAGCTTGTGACTTTGAGAACTCAAACACTAGAACCCTAGGATCATACATCCTAACTCCCCTGAGGAGTAGTGAATTAAGCTCTGCCATCAAATCATCCCTGTTTTGATAGTATAGATTAGAAATCTTAGGCCAAGGTGTCTTTGATTATTTCCCCTTGTAAGGAACCAGCTTTGAAAACCATCCCGATGGAACTAAAACCAACCCGATGGGTGTTTATTCAATCTGAAATAACCATTACATGTAATATTATTGTACTTTTTACTTAAAGTCTTTCAATACCAGTTCTTACTTAACGTCTTTACTTACAAGTCTTTACTTTCAAGTATTTCAATCCATGTCTTTACTTTCAGTCTTTAATTATCGTCTTTACTTTCCTATGTATGCGCGAGTGTGGAACATTTTGTTATAACCAGTTTATATCAAAATCCCATATTAAGCAATCTCTGGTATAAACAATCGAGAGATATTAAAAGTCCTTAATAAGCAAGGAAAGAAAAAGAACCTAACCAAGACCTAATCTAATTAAGTTGCCAATCCGATGAACGGAAGTTACATTACTTGTGGCGAAAGTACCTAATATATTTATAAACTAACTTATACTAAAACTAATATACATCTTTCTATTGGTAGAATGCCAATAGTGGCACGCCTGACAAACACACCAACGACAAAGGCCTCATAAACATTCCTTCGAAGGAATCAAAGTGAAGCCTGCTATTGAACCAATCCGATAGAAGGTGCAAACCAGCGGTTAAGCCAACGCGTATGCTCCTTGCCTACATCTTACAAAAGGCTTCGAACAATGCCCTTCTGTTATTGACGATTGAGCCTCCTCCAGTGAAATGGAAGAAAAGATTTATATTTGATCCCAGATGAAGTAAGGATCAGGGATGTCGTATGGTGGTGGATACACAGTGGAAATGCACGGGATGGGAATCAAGAGCGTATCAATTTACTGAAAAACTGAAGTTGGTGAGGCGTAGAATACTGAAATGGAGAAAGAAAAATGATGTAAACTTGAAGCGTAATATTGAACAGCTTAGATCAATACTTCGCGTGGAGTACCAAAAACCAAATTTTGATGCAACTTTGGTTCGAGCTAAAGAGGGTGAGTTACAAAAGGCAATAAAAGAGGAAGAAACATACTAGAAGTTGAAGAGTAGAGTGCAATGGTTGAATGACGGTGATAAAAACACAAGATTTATTTCACTCAAAAACAGTAAAAACGAGGAAGCACAATCAACTAAAAGATTTTGAAAAAAAAAAATTCAACTAAAAGGTTTGGAGGATGAATGTGGAGTTTGGAAAGATAATAGGGAGGAGGTGCAGTGAATTGTTGTGGAGTTTTTTCAGTCCATGTTTATTACTAGTCACCCAGCTCGAATTGATGAGACGGTGGAATGTATGAGAACAAGTTAGAGCTACTGATAATAGGCTGGTAATTGCTGTACCTAGTGCTGAAGAAATCCGTGAAGCTAATTTTCAAATCAATGCTACGAATTCTCCAGGACCAGATGGTTTCTCTGCTGGCTTTTATCATAAATTTTGGGATGTGGAGGGTGAAGATGTTATAGCGATGGTGAGGAACTTCTTTGCTACAAGCAGATTGCTCTGGAAGCTGAACTATACTCATATAGTTCTTATTCCAAATGTGAAGAATCCAACTAAGGTAGCACATTTGCGCCCTATCTCATTATGTAATGTGATGTACAAAATTATCTCTAAGGTATTGACGAAGCGGTTGAAACAAGTAACGCAAAAGGTGATTAGTTTCAATTAGTCTGCTTTTGTATCGGGGCGGCATATTACTGATAATGTGTTGGTGGTTCATGAATTACTCCATACTATTAAGCAGACCGGGCGAGAAGGGGAGTGTGAAATGCTTTTAAAATTGGATATGGCGAAGGGGTACGATCTCGTGGAGTGGCCTTTTTTATTGGCCATTATGAGAAAGTTGGGTTTTGCAGAACAGTTCTGTCAATGGATTATGGAATATGTTTCGATGGTCACTTATAGCATTATGGTCAATGGGGAAGTCTCTGGATTTATGTATCCTAGTCGAGGAATACGGCAAGGGGACCCTATATCCCTATACTTGTTCCTGCTATGTTCTGAGGTTTCTCATCTTTACTCTACCGGAGAGATGAGGATGGCATGATTCACAGCCTTAGAGTCACACCGACTAGTGTGTCTATTTCTCATGTATTGTTTGCTGATGATTCAGTGTTATGCAGTCGTGCTAATGAGTAATGAGGAAGAGGCCTACCAGTTGGGTATGCTGAATGTTATACGCAAGGCTGTGGCCAGTTGATCAATTATGAAAAAACTGTGTTTTGGGGGGCTGATTGCAGTGTCTTAATGAAGAACAAAATCATACATATTCTGGGAGTTCAGCAGTGTGATGGTTTTGGAAAATATTTGGGGTTGCAAGCGGATTTCGAAGCCTCGAAGAAAGCTGTTTTTGAGGAAGTCTGAGAGAAAGTTCAGGCTAAAATAAATGGTTGGGCTGAACAGTTTTTGTCATCCA
Organism: Gillenia trifoliata; assembly: GCA_018257905.1. NCBI lineage: Eukaryota > Viridiplantae > Streptophyta > Magnoliopsida > Rosales > Rosaceae > Gillenia > Gillenia trifoliata. The sequence continues at coordinate 14,079,032 of CM031083.1, read as the reverse complement.
TTGGAGGTATTGATTCAATCAGTGGCGTTAGCCATGCCAATATACGTCATGTCGTGCTTTAAGTTACCTATTAATTTATGTAAAGGGCTGAAGAAGATTATGGCTTTGGTGAAGTGGGCAGGCAAGAAAAGGTGGAATGCATTGGGTTGCTTGGGACAAATTGGCGTGTACGAAGCGTTGTGGAGGCTTGGGTTTCAAAGATCTTGTGAACTTTAATCTTGCGATGCTCTCAAAAATTGGGTGGCGGATTCCACACCAACCTGAGTCTGTTGGGGAAGACTTCAAAGCGTCTGGAGTTTTGTTAATCAATTGTATAGTAGAAAGGAGGGGGTGCTGATGTATTACAACAGGTGGTTTTTGGTCTTTGGAGAATTTGAAAATGTAGGAATGATGCAATATTCAATGGTGTGGAGCCACAACGAGAGGAGGCAGTGCAATTATGTTTACATTAGCTTAATGAGTATAAGATGGCTAGACTTTCATACATCAATCGAGATGGTGGGGCTGTTGTTGGTGTTATTGTGAGGTCTGTGGAGGTACATGCGTGGCCGAAACCAGCAGAAGGCTATGTCAAAGTTAATTGTGATGGAACTTGGATTTCTAAGTCGTCCTCCGGCGGCTATGGCTGGGTAATTCATTCATCTATTGGTTGTTTTTTTGGTGCTGGTGGTTACGATGGGTATAAATGCAGCGAGAGCATTATAATGGAGGCGGAGGCGATAAGAGCGGGTTACCAGTGTGTTTGGAGCGAGGATTTGACAGAGTAGAGGTGGAATTAGATGCAAAGGAGGTTGTGGATTTATTGACAAAAGGAAAGACTACAGTGATGTCGGTGGAAGGTATTCTCCATCACATTCGAATCCTAGTTTCTCACCTGCGATCCGTTGTGCTCAGGTTTTCACATCGGCAATGCAACAAGGCAGCACATCTTGTGGCTGTTTGTCTGCTTAAAAAGCAAGGATTGTATGAATGGAATGATGTCGATTTGGCTCTTCAACACCCTTACAGCTGATGTTAATGTTTCCATTTATATTTGATTATTAATAAAAATAACATATCTTTTGGGAAAAAAAAAAGGTAAAGTCTTCTATAAATCGTGTCCAATTTTTATGAAGCTTATTGTTATTTTACCATCTCTTACTTATATTTTAATTTTTAAAATTGCATATTTCTTTAGGAAAGAAAAACGAATAGGCCAGTCATGTTGTTTCTTAGCTTTTAGTTTGAAGAGGGGAAGAAGAAAAAGAAAATCTAGTTCCTTCTTGTTGAACTCAGCACATTAGTTAATTAGTATTTCATAAAAAAATAGTTACCTAGTAAATAAATTAGTGAGAGGTATTTGTTTATAAATATTTGCTAACAGCTAAGAGGTAATATTATATAGCACTTTGTTCATTTTTATAAAATACGTATTTAAAAATTCAAGTAGGAATGAAAATAATTATAATATGTAAAAGCAAACTTAGAGTATGGTGCTCATATATGTAAGACACAATACATAGAGATACTTTTTGTCACTAATTATCTACGTGACAAGCGTTTATTGGACGAATAGTCCCCTTTTTAGAACACTTAACAAACATATATTAGAGGAGTAAAGTTTGTAAGACTATGTTTTAATTGTAAGAAAGAATTTCTCATGAGTGAGTCATATAGGACCACAAACCCTAAATCAATAATTAAAACATAAAATAAAATGAAGACCAAACTTTGTAATAAGTTTGTGTAGGCCTCTATGGTTGTATTGGGTTGTAGTTCTCCTATTGCTTAGGCTTTTTTATATTGCGTTCCTTTTGTTTGTGTTGACATTGTGTGTAATATTTTGATGAGCCTAATATAATCCACCTATTTACCACAATTGTAATGTTTCCTCTTTTTTATAAAATTTATCCTTTCAATAAAAAAAAAACTTCGTGGTAAATTAATTTGGCTTTAAATTCTTTAACGGTGCAATGTTTTAAAAGACAAAAGTGCACAAGAAAGGTCCACAAAGTGGGACAAAGCGTGTAGCATCATACTTTTTCACCACTTTGTTTTTTTTTTTTTTAAATTTAATTTTTTATAATAATCCAATCCAAAGTTTTGCTTCTCCCTCTTTTTCTCTCCCTATAGTCCTTTGTGTGCGAGTTTTGAGCCCCGGATCTTCTCTTTAATTTGCTAAAATACATGGAACACTTCTTTGAGAAAAGCACATTACATTTTTCAAACATATTCTATTGGAATTTGAATTATTTTGACCTAACCTAAGCAATGATTCAATTATTTTATTCACTGAACTATTCATTTAAGAATAGTTTACTAGAAATTGAGACGAAAAAAAAAAAACATAACTATGTTGTCCTCAAATCTCAAGATCCCAAAACTTATGTATTATGGACAAAAGGGTAAAGTAATTTTATGGGGAGAAAATGCTATCGTTCTTGTAAGAGCGACAAACATTCGTCGATCAAATGTAAAATTTATAATAAGACACATTCAAATCAATAACTCATAATTTCTTAGTGGACTGGCATAGTGAATTTCTTTTACTAGATTGTTAAATGTTTTTTTTTTTGGAGTAAAAAGCGGCATGAGTGTTAAGTGTTATTAATACCGAGTCATGTGACAAAGATCAAGGTAATGATTTGCAATTTTTATTTAATTTTTTAAAATATATCTAATATTATTTATATTAAGGGGTGAGAGAGTGAGCTAAATCTCATAATGGGCTAGCCATAATAATTTTTTCGAATTCTCTTTTGGCGATAATCGAACCTAAGACCTCTTACTTACAAGTGAAGAGAAATACTACTAGACCGTAGTATTAAGTGGTTGCAATTTTTATTTAGTTAAACATTCACATTTTGGTTCATGCATGGGGTTTAATTACTGACCCATGATTAGTTACTTTAACTCTTCTTGTTGAAGTGCACAATTTTTTCATGGTCCCAATATTGTTATTTTATCTATATTATTAAGGCAGAAGGTCTTAAGTTTAAATTTTTAACAAAATACCAAAAGTACTCTTGCTTATAGGTTATAAAAAATAAAAAAATAAAAAAAGTAGGGGCATAATGGTAAAAATATTAAAATGAGCGGGAAAACTTATCTGCAAAACAAATCTAAGAGAAAACTGATATTAACTGACGCCCAAAAACCACCTCCACCATTCTTCTCGCCCAAAAACCCATTCTCGCACTAAAATTACTATCCCATTGTCGAGAACCCGATTTTGCCCTATTTCTCTCCTCTGCGCTCTGATTTCAGCGAAGCACAAGATTCCTATCACCATTCTGGCGGCAACCCACCACCTCTCCACGAGATTTCGCCGGAAGCCACCCACTTTGGAAGAGAAATGAAGGAATGAAGGTGAACATAGGCATAGCGCAGGTTGCGGCACTTTGAGGACGACGAACAACGAAGGAATCAAGCCGAGCACAGGCTCGATCTCATCTTCCACCATTGAAGCCATTTTACGTAAACATAATTCTCTCTCTCTCCTCTCCTCTTCCACCATTGAAGCCATTTTAGTTTTGGGGTTTGAATTAGGGTTTGAATTAATCCTCTAAATTTCAGTTTTGGGGTTTGAATTAATGCTCTAAGTTTCAGTTTTGGGGTTTCAATTAAGGTTCTAATTTTAATTATTCTTATGCAATTTTAATTAGTTTCAGTTATTGGCGTTAGACCCTAATCCCCAAATTCCAACCTTCCACCAGGCGTTCAAACCCCCAAATTGCAGTTCACCTCCAACCAAGAAGAAATAGCTAGGTCAGTATGTTTAAGTCTTTTTTTTTTTTTAAATTTATTTCCTTTTTTCCAATTTGAACTTGGTGTGGATGAGAATTGTGTTTTGTTTTACATTCGGTCGGTTTCAGATTCCCAAATTCCAACCTTCCACCATGTTTGTGCAATATGTTGAACATACTTGCTTAATTGTTCTGATCTCTGTGTTCCTTTTGCTTAATCTCTTCATCTGCGTCGGTTTGGTTCGAATTTTTTTTTTCTGATCTTAGTTTTTTTTCGATTTAATATGTAAAATATTTCGGAGATTTGTTATCTGGTTCCTGAATTTATTTAGAATTATTTTTTTTGGTATTGGAGATTGAATAATTGAAGTATTTAATTTAATAATTGTTTTTAATAGGTGGATCAGTTGTACGAATAATCTGAATATTTCAGCTGTATTTGAATGTAATTCATGCTGTATTACTATTGGATTTCTGTGATTCATAAAACAAATCAGTGATGGGTGTGTATGAATTGCAGGCGTTTGCATTGGCAGAAGGCCTTAGTTCAAACCCCCAAATTGCAGTTGACCTCCAACCAAGAAGAAATAGGTCAGTATGTTTAAGTCTTTTTTTTAAAAAAAAATTATTTCCTTTTTTCCAATTTCAACTTGGTGTGGATGAGAATTGTGTTTTGTTTTAGATTCAGTCGGTTTCAGATTTGTTGCTTCCATGTAACGATCTTCAACATTTGGAGGTAAAACCCTCACGCATGCAGAGGCTTCCTAATCGATTCGTATGGGCGATACTATCAGTCATGTTCATCATTTTTTTACCTTTTTCAAGTCCTACAACAGAGGCTTCATATCTCATTGCCTTAGCATACATCAGTCATGTTCATCTCTGTGTTTATATCGTCTTTATACGGCCATCCCTTTTATAAAAGGTAAAAGGGATGGCCATACACGGTGATATGTGGTTTCAGATTCGGGATGGCCGTATAATCTATAAAGGTGATTATCTTTTTTTTGGGTGGTGTCAAGCTATGCTAAGCTCTGTTTGGCTGACAAGAAAATCCAATTCATAACACCTTCAGCTCACTCAGCTCACTCACCCAAACTGTTTGTAATAACCTCGAAAGCATATATTAAGCATATATATTTGCAGGTTTTAGGCAACTGTTTGGGTTTTACGACACCCAAACTGTTTGTAATAACCTCGAAAGCATATATTAAGCACATATATTTGCAGGTTTTAGGCAACTGTTTGGGTTTTACAATAAGCTTTATTAAACATATATTAGATTAAGCAACTGTTTGGCTGAGTGAGCTGAAGGTGTTATGTATTGTTCTTTTCAATGATGTATTATCACCGTTTTAGTTTTATATGGCCATCCCTTTTATTTCGAATAAGCCATGGTCGACCTGGAAGCAACAAATGTAGCAAACCTCATATAGCCTTCCCACCTTTCTCTTCAATAACCTCGAAAGAATTTGCGGTTCCTTCAGGCAAATTTGGGTCCAGATCTCCAATTTTGGAGTGTGTTATCCTTATTTGTGCTCCATCCTTTTTCAAAACGAAAACATTAGTTCCATGGCATTCTTGCCTTTCCAATGACCGTGTATTCATGTCTATCCTTTTTCTGAATTGAATTTATGACTGGAATTGAATTTTATTTGTGTTTTTGGATGATTTTTGCCTTTGATCAATAAGAACAGTGGCAAGGTTCTGATTGTATTTGTGCTTTTAGATTAGTCTAGTCGAATTGTTAATACTTTGTGTCTTGCAATTCTCTGAGGCCTACATTTTCTTTGTGTCTTGCAATGGTCGCCCAAAACTTTCCCTCTTATTTGAATTCATAGCAGCCATGAATTCATGGCAAAGCAGGGTTAAAGGTTCACTTGCAGGTTTTGTTCAGACGCTGCAATGTATGTTTGATTAGTCACATTCAATGAGGGATTTTTTTTTTTTTTACCTTTCAAATATTAGAGTTGTCAAATTTGACTATAATAAAGCAGAAATTGTAACGCAAAGTTTGAATTTACAGATTGTGCATAACATAAATTGCAATGCAGTGTTTGAATTCGTATTGACATATTCCAACATATAGTTTACACCCCAAAAATTATTCTTGGGTGTTTGTAATGAAGGGAAATAAAATCACTAATACGACATAAGGCTTCGTAATATATTCTCCCATTGTGGATACACCAACATATAAATACAATATTTTTTTAAACGTAAGACTTATGGCATGTGTTTAATGCACATCTACTGAGACTGTATACTACATGAGAATTCAAACTTAATTCAAAGTATCCCTCTCGAAGAGATTTCATACAAGCATAAAAAATGCCATGAAGCTCAAAGTATGTAGGCTATTTTTTTAACTCCTTATGGTATATGGACATGCAGATACCACAGCCTACACCACACTGAAATTGACACCAACTCTGCAAAGATTTTGACATTGACATGATCAATATCTTCCAAAACAATATGGCCATGCATACATCATGTTTTTACAAAGACATATGTGCCTCTCCTACAGCCATACATTTTTACTTTCAACCAATTCAGTGACCCACGCATACCTGTTAATGCATTGACATAAATAACTAATAATGGTCCCATGGCAGTTGAAAATGGCAAGACACCGGATTTCATTTTCCGCGTTCTATTGTCCGCATTAAGTAAGGTTGATATCCCATTCCTTTGTGTGTTTGCGTGTGTTGATTTTGTATTGCCCCAAATGAGATATATGAATTTTGCATTGTCCCTTTGTGGATTTTACAGATGTGATTTGGTGTGGTATCTAAAATTTTTTGCTGTTTTTCTTTCTTTTTTCTGTAATCGAATCAATTTGTTATTGAAATTGATTAGGAAGCGATGACTGTCTGGAATTTTGATGTTTGCTTTGTATTGTGGAGTTTGAGTATCGACAAATTCTACTAGGTTCGATTTGTCCTGTAATTGTTGATTTTTTTTATTTGTTAAAAGGAATTAGATTCAAACTTTCCGGATTTTCGTTTTTTTTTTTCCCAAATTTGCTGCAGAATTTGAATTAGGTTTTTATGGTATGAACTTGACTGCCATTTTCTTTTCGTTTGAAAGAGCAATGGATGTTCAATTAGTATATTGTTTTTCTTTCTCTTTTACGTAATCGATTTTTTTTTTTTTTAAATTTGTGAAGAAAAAGGAGCAGGAGAAATTGGAGAAGCAGAAGTCTAACAAGAAAAAGACCGAGCAAGCGAAAGAAAGTGCTGATAAGGTACATATTAATTCTTTATTGCGGATGTGTGTGTTTGCGTGTGTGGATTTTGCATTGCTCCAAATGAGATATATGAATTTTGCATTGTCCCTTTGTGGATTTTACAGATGTCATTTGGTGTGGTATCTAAAAAATTTTGCTATGTTTTGTCAGTAAGTTTAGAAGCAAGAAGCAATTAGTATGCTGTTTTTCTTTCTCTTTTCTGTAATCGAATCACTTTGTTTTGTTTTGTTTTTAAAAAAAAAAATTGTGAAGAAAACGGAGAGGTAGAAATTGGAGAAGCAGAAGGCTAAAAAAGAAAAGACGGATAAAGCGAAAAAAAATGGATGTGTGTGTTTGTGTGTGCATATTTTGCATTTGCTGCAGAGTTTAAATTAGGTTTTTTATGGTATGAACTTGATTGCCAGCAATTAGTATATTGTTTTTCTTTCTTTTTTCTGTAATCGAATCAATTTGTTCTTGAAATCGATTAGGAAGCGATGGCTGTCTGGAATTTTGATGTTTGCTATGTTTTGTGGAGTTTGAGTATCGAAAAATTTTGGTACGTTCTATTTCTCCTGTAGTTGTTGATTTCTTTTATTTGTTAAAAGGAATTAGATTCAAATTTTCTGGATTTTCGTTTTTTTCCCCCAAATTTGCTGCACAATTTGAGTTAGGTTTATATGTTATGAACTTGATTGCCATTTTCTTTTCGTTTGAAGGAGCAATGGATGTTCAATTAGTATATTGTTTTTCTTTCTCTTTTTTGTAATCGATTTTTTTTTCCCTAAATTTGTGAAGAAAAAGGAGTAGGAGAAATTAGAGAAGTAGAAGTCTAAAAAGGAAAAGACCGAGGAAGCGAAAGAAAGTGCTGATAAGGTACGGATTAATTCTTTATTGCTGATGTGTGTGTTTGTGTGTGTGGATTTTGCATTGCTCCAAATGAGATATATGGATTTTGCATTGTCCCTTTGTGGATTTTACAAATGTGAACTGGCGCGGTATCTGCGTAATTATGGGATAGTTTGATAACTTTTGTTGTTGTATGTTGTACTGAAATGTGCATTTTAATATTACAAACTCAAAAAACTGGCTCCATTACTATTAGATGCCTTCTCCAATGTAATTTCACGATGTTGAGTAAAAGCATAGTAAGAGAGAATTTACAGATGTTAGTTGGTGCGGTATTTGAAAAATTCTTTATTGTGGATGTGTGTGTTTGCGCGTGTGGATTTTGCATTGCCCCAAATGAGATATATGAATTTTGCATTGTCCCTTTGTGGATTTTACAGATGTGATTTGGTGCGGTATCTAAATTGCTAGGTTGTGTCTGTAAGTTTAGAAGTAAGAAGCAATTAGTATGTTGTTTTTCTTTCTCTTTTCCGTAATCGAATCAATTTTTTTTGTTTTGTTTTAAAAAAAAAAAATTTGTGAGTAAAATTTTTAAATGAAAAAGAAATTGGAGAAGCAGAAGGCTAAAAATGAAAAGACTGAGAAAGCGAAAAAAAGTGGATGTGTATGTTCGCGTGTGTGGATTTTGCATTGTCCCTTTGTGGATTTTACATATGTGATTTGGTGAGGTATTCGAAAAAATTTACTAGGTTGTGTCAGTAAGTTTAGAAGCCAGAAGCAATTAGTATATTGTTTTTCTTTCTCTTTTATGTAATTGAATTTTTTTTTTAAAAATTTTTGAAGAGAAAGGAGAGGGAGAAATTGGAGAAGCAAAAGTCTAAAAAGGAAAAGACCGAGAAAGCGAAAGAAAGTGCTGATAAGGCAGAAGTCTAAAAAGGAAAAGACCGAGAAAGCTAAAGAAAGTGTTGATAAGGTACGGATTAATTCTTTATTGCGGATGTGTGTGTTTGTGTGTGTAGATTTTTCATTGTCCCAAATGAGATATATAAATTTTGCATTGTCCCTTTGTGGATTTTACAAATGTGATTTGCTTTAGTATCTGAAATTTTTTGCAGATTGTGTCAGTAAGTTTAGAAGTAAGAAGCAATTAGAATACTGTTTTTCTTTCTCTTTTTCTGTAGTCGAATCAATTTGTTCTGTTTTGTTTCTTTCTTTTTTTTTAAATTTGAAGAAAACGGAGAGGTAGAAATTGGAGAAGTAGAAGGCTAAAAAAGAAAAGACTGAGAAAGCGAAATAAAGTGGATGTGTGTTTGCGTGTGCATATTTTGCATTGTCCCTTTGTGGATTTTACAGATGTTAGTTGGTGAGGTATTTGAAAAATTTTGCTAGGTTGTGTCCGTAAATTTAGAAGCAAGAAGTAATTAGTATATTGATTTTCTTTCTCTTTTATGTAATTGATTTTTTTTTTTTTGAAATTTTTGAAGAAAAATGAGGGAGAAATTGGACAAGTAGAAGTCTAAAAAAGAAAAGACCGAGAAAGCGAAAGAAAGTGCTGATAAGGTACGGATTAATTCTTTATTGTTGATGTGTGTGTTTGTGTGTGTGGATTTTGCATTGCTCCAAAGGAGATATATGAATTTTGCATTGTCCCTTTGTGGATTTTACAAATGTGAACTGGCGCGGTATTTGCATAATTATGGGATAGTTTGATAACTTTTGTTGTTGTATGTTGTACTGAAATGTGCATTTTAATATTACAAACTCAAAAACTGGCTCCAATACTATTAGATGCCTTCTCCAATGTAATTTCACGATGTTGAGTAGAAACATAGTAAGAGAGAATTGCGTCTGAGTAATCACATTGAACAAATAAGTGAAGCTTTAGAGGATTACAATTGCTCTGTAGTCTCTTAATTAGATTCCAAATATATTTAAATACTTTGCAGATGTTATATTTTAGTTTGCAACTATAAACTTTGCATATGATATATTTTATTTTGTTAACAGTGCTTAGAAAAATGTGATTTATTTTATTCTTTAAATTTACACAAAACAGGTGCACATCCTAAACCAAACAACTACAAATAGAACATCAAACATATTTGACACGACGACGTCAGTCAAGTCGAGACCAGCAAAGAGTGACTGACGATAACGAAGAAATCCAAACCCATGCAAATCTCATTAATGTACAACAATCTACATGTATATATACATGTATATATTTGCTTATGTTAATCCACTTAGGTTATTGATCAATTAACGCCTCCACGTATAGTGGGAATATAAATGAGAAAAACCAACATCTAATGCCAATGACATCTCTATGTAGGGGGACAAGTTGACTTTATTGGAACAACTACATGATTTCCTTTTAGATGCACCAATGACGTTGAAGCATCAACTTCAAACACCACTCATGATGAAGCATCAACAATGATACATTCTAGCCGTATAAGACAGTTGGCACATTCAAATATTTTCGTATATATGCCTGATGGAATAAATTTGAGTGATGCTCCCGATGGTTAGCTACCTAATTTTTTATTCTAATCCAATTTTCCTCATATTAATTGTTGCCTTTTAAACTACTTCTATTGTATGTACATTCATTAATATATTAGAAGGTTCCATTTTCTATGTAATAGTAGTGCATGAAGATACGGCGTATCATCATACTGAAGCATCCACTTCAAACACCAATCATATTGAAGCATCAACAAGAATACGTTTAAACCATATAAGACAATTGGCACGTTCAAATAGGTTGCAAATTCCTAATGGAATAAATTTGACTAATGCTCCCAATGGTTAGCTACCTAAATTTTTATTTTTATACATTCTTTCTCATATTAATTCTTAGTGGTTGCCTTTTAAACTACTTCTATTCCAAGTTCATTCATTAATTAATATTTGACACTTTTATTTTCTATGTGCATGAAGATACGCCGAATCATCATGACCAACAATGCAACGATATTATGCATCAATGACAACATTCAAGAAGAAGAAGAGAAAGGATAAATCACAATTGTGCTAGAGATTACCATGAAAATATGGGCATTTTAAGCGGCCAATTACCTGAACCAACTACATGTGCTTGCTATAGAGTGCGATTGTTTCAGGGCGAAACAAATAATATGTGTTGCTTGAAAGGAAAAATTGTTCTGCCTTCAATATCGGCTCCAATAGAAATGCAGAATCTTTTTTCAGATCAAACATTTGAGGGCAGACATTTTAGGCAAAATATTTGAGCATATAATCATGTGTTTGCATTCACTTCAATCGGCGTACATGTTGATGAAAGCATAAATATGCGAGGATGTGGAATTTATACCTTTCGCGCCCGAGGTGCAACATATCATAAGATTGGGTCTCTTTTACCAAGTGAAGGATGTAGACCACGGTTTTTACAAGCTTATATATACGACACTAAGCATGAAATAGAAAATCGAATGTCGGAAAACCAAGCTTTAGATAGAAGTGTGTTACAAAAAATACAACGATTGTTGGATCAACATAATCCATTTGTTCATACATTTTGAAGCCTTGGACATCGTCAGGATCTGCCCAATTGTAAGCTCATCATAAAAGAGCAGCCTTCTAATTGTCGTCAGTATGGTTTGCCAACAGCATCACAGATCGCTGTTATTATAGTAGGTGGTCATGGTGAAACGAATCAAATTGGAAGAGACGTCATGGTTCAGACAATTAGCGGACAACTTCACACTGTTCTAGAATCAGTTGGATACCACGACCCTTTGCAATACCCATTACTATTACCGTACGGAACATATGGGTGGGATATTAATAGTCGTGATGACCGTGGAAGGCCAATGACATGTTGCGACTACTATTCATATGTATTACAGATTGGTAAAATATATAATTATCAAGGCATCTAATTTCAACAAATTCATGCAAATGCATATTAAATTTTTTTTTTTTTCAGATGCGCCAAGGTAATACATCACTCTTGCTTCGAGGGGGTCGTCTTTTACAACAATATGTGGTTGATAATTATGTAAAAATTGAAGCCCAAAAATTAAAATGGCTACGTGACAATCAACACAAAAATCGAGCAGAATTATATTCAGGACTTCAAGACTCCTTCAATGCAAGAGAAAACAATGCAAGTATGAATCTCATGATCTTTAATCCAATATCTGTTTTAAATTTTTTTATACAAAAATTTAACCAATTGAACATGACCTTGGAGCAGGAAACATTGGTTGTAGAAGGATTCTGCCCTCATCATTTGTGGGAAGCCCACGTGACATGTATCAATGTTACCAAGATGCAATGACTTTAGTCCAAAAATATGGTAGGCCAGATCTTTTCATCACCATGACATGCAATCCAAATTGGGAAGAAATTAAAGTTGAATTACTCCTTGGACAAACTCCACAAGATCGCCCGAACTTACTCACTAGAGTATTCTGTGCAAAACTTGAGGAATTAAAACGAGACATAATTGAGAAAAGGGTATTGGGCAGAGTAGTTGCATATGCATATGTTATTGAATTTCAGAAACGAGGCCTTCCACATGTGCATATGTTGGTCGTGTTAGATGAAAATGATAAACTAAACAGCCCAGATGATTATGATCACATTGTCAAAGCTGAAATACCAAATGAAGATAATGAACCTCAGCTCTACAATGCAGTACTCAGACATATGGTTCATGATCCATGTGGAATACAAAACCCACAATGTCCCTGTATGAAAAATGGGAGTTGCAAGAGAAACTATCCTAAGCCATTTGCACATGCGACTATTCAAGGGAATGACTCATACCCTATCTATCAAATGCGTGCTGATCGAGAGCCTGTCCCACTAGATGGGCAAGGTAACATAATGGTTGATAACAACTGGGTCATACCTTATAACTCATGGTTGCTGCTAAGGTACGACTGTCACATCAATGTTGAAGTATGTTGTAGCATAAAAAGTGTCAAATATTTATACAAGTATGTTTACAAAGATCCAGATAGAGTGGCACTTGAAGTACAACCAGCTGAAATCTCTGATGAAATACGACAATTTGTAGATGCAAGATAGGTCTGTGCACCAGAGGCTTTATGGAGGATATTCAAATTTATTATGTACCGATTATATCCATCAGTTGAGCGATTACAAATACATCTGCCGGATATGCACCAAGTTATATTTAATGCTGATGATACTATAACAGAGATTTTGGCAGATGCAAGGCAAACAAAGACAATGCTTACTAAATTTTTCACTCTTAATTGTCAAGATTCCGCTGCTAGACAATACTTGTATAGAGATATCCCAGAGCATTACAGATGGCTTAGGCAAAAAAGATCCTGGGAGAAAAGAAAGAATTGCATCAAGGTTATTAGGCGACTATATACAGTACCACCAGTTGATGGTGAGAAATTTTTCATGCGCGTCCTTCTTAATCATATCAGAGGACCAACATCTTTTATTGATTTGAGGACTGTTGACGGTGTAGTGCATCTAACTTATAAGCAGGCAACAGAAATGCAAGGATTGTTAGAAGAAGATAATAGTATTCGACAATGCTTGCTAGAGGCCTCTGCAATTCGAATGCCAATAGCTTTGAGAAGATTATTCGTCACAATTTTGGTATATACTGAACCAATTGGCGTTCGAAGATTATGGGATGAGTTTTATTCATTCATGATTGAAGATTTTACAGCTGCAAATAACGTATGAACTATTTTTACTATAAATAGGCTTTTACAAGAATTGAATGGACTATTGGTACAGTTCAACAAGACCATTAAAGATTTTGATTTGCCTCAGATGAACAGGGACGTTGAAGCATTATCCGAAGTTCCGAGATGTATTGAGGATGAACTCTCTATAAGTGTTATGCAAACAGATCTTGACGCAATTAAACGCTTAAATGATGACCAAAAGCTTGCGTACAACACTATAATGGGGGCAATGGAACGAGGTGAGAATTCAATATTTTTTGTGGATGGTCCAGGCGGAACATGAAAAACTTACTTATATCGTGCACTTTTGGCAAACTTGAGAAGATCTAGTCATATAGCACTGGCAACAGCAACATCTGGAATAGCTGCTACGATATTACCTGGAGGAAGGACAGCTCATTCAAGATTCAAGCTTCCACTCAGTCCTGATGGATCATCAACATGTTCAATTAGTAAGCAGTCTGATCTAGCAAAACTAATACAAAAGGCAACGGCAATCATATGGATGAAGCCACAATGGCGCATCGCTATGCTTTTAAAGCACTAGATCGCACTCTTAGAGACATAATGGAAACAAATTTACCATTTGGGGGGAGGATTATGGTTTTTGGGGGAGATTTCCGTCAAGTTCTTCCTGTTGTGCCCAAGGGAACAAGATCTGAACTAATTCAAGCTAGTGTGGTAAAAGTAACATTTTGGTCACAAATAAAGATCCTTAAAATCAAACAGAATATGAGATCTCGAAATGATCAACAATTTTCAGAATTTTTGCTTCGAGTTGGAAATGGGGAAGAACCTATATTTATGGATGAAATGATAAACATACCTGACTGCATGGTTATACCATGGGAGGGTGAGCAGTCCATCAATCAATTTATTGATGAAGTTTTTCCGAATTTGGAGGATCATGTAAATGATGCAACTTACATGGTGGAACGCGCAGTGATAACTCCAATCAATGAAGATGTTGATATGCTTAATGAAAAAATAATCAATATGTTTCCAGGTCCAGAACAGACTATGTACTCCTTTGATTCAGTTGAAGATGAGACCAGAAATTTGTATCAACCAAAATTTCTCAATTCGATCTCAGTTGGTGGTTTGCCTCCACATAAATTGACATTGAAGAGAGGTGCTCCAATCATGTTGTTGAGAAACATTGATCCAAAATTGGGATTGTGTAATGGTACCAGATTACTATGTCGTGGCTGTCATCGAAACCTTATTGATGCTGAAATCCTAACTGGACAATGCGCAGGAAATAGGGTGTTTCTCCCAAGGATCCCTTTAAAGACTCCCGATAGTGCCGGACTCCCATTTGAACTTCCAAGAAAGCAGTTTCTAGTCAAGTTGAGTTTTTGTCTCACCATAAACAAATCTCAAGGACAAACGGTACCCCATGTCGGGATTTACCTTCCAGATCATGTGTTCAGTCATGGTCAATTATATGTTGCTCTATCTACGGGGGTCTCAAAGTCAAGTACAAAAGTTTTGGTTAAAAAAGGCTCAATACCTGGTCAAGAAGGAGTATTCACCTGAAATGTGGTATTTAAAGAAGTTATACTTCATTCAAGCTCATGAATTGTTCTCTGACAGGTAACCACCATTTGTATGACAATAAAGTACTGTACTTTTTATTTATATCTTATATTCTGTGGTTGATGAAAAAAACTTGACCCAAAACCCAAAAAAAAAAAAAAGAGGAACAAAACTCTCCATGCTCAACCAAGTGATGGTTGCTTAATTCTATCTTATACATACCATGTTATCTACTATTGCATGTCGTCATTTGTAGCGTCGATATATATAAAATCGCCTAAGTGACACATAGCATGTGTGATTGAAAAGAGGCCTCTCGCGTGTGCAGAGAGGCTAACGTAACATATCTTTAGGGGCGCGTAGCGCCCGTGAATAAAAAAAAGCCTCTCGCGTGCGCGTCAGCGCGTGCATAGAGGTTAGTATTTTATTAAATTCAAGTCAATAAATAATTTTATATTTTGTTATCAGTTAATGGCTGCTTTATTTTCAGATATAGGACTATTAATAAACTATAGAAAATTTATGTTCTCTTCAACTAAGTTCAATAACATTCGCTTAATTTTTTCTTTATTGACCTCGTTTTAAAGCATAAATGTTGATTTATTTAATTTTAAGATTGAAAATGTTTTTGAAGTAAAACAAAATATACCCTTTGGTAGAAATTTTTTTTGAAGTTAGTTTGCGCCCTAGTTACAAGCTTTTAAACTTTTTAAGCATTATGATTAAAAAATTAACCTGTTTGTTTTGAAGCTAATAATTACTTAGTAATTTATTTACATTTATTTTTTTTGAAATAGAAAAAATTTTGAAAATATTTTTCAAGTTGGGTACCAAACAACCACAAGTCCCTAGTATAAATTTAGCTATTTAAGAACATGAAATAAGATGCTTAAGATGGTGGGCTGCTCTCCAACTTGCAAGTATACTAGATAAATAAAAGTGGGCTAAGGATGCAGTTCATCTTTGGGCCACATAAATGCCAATAACTTTGTAATTTCTGGGCCGAGCCCTTTTATGGTGATTTATAAGGTATGAACTTCAGTCTTCACAAACATATTTTAAAAAAATTTTGGGTGATACGTACCATTCAATGGTCTGGCCATTGAATGGTCCCAGATTAATTTGCAGTGGATTCTAAATGAATCTTAAATCATTCAACAGTATATATCATTAAATGATACGTATCATTAAAGTTTGACCCACATATTCTGCAGAATAATTTTATTTGTATGCATAAAACTAATGTACTTTGTTGACACTTTATAATATAAGTGAATCTTAACATCTCTATGTTTTAAAAAATGTGTCAATTTTGTGTGTCCCACTCTATTCCTTGTTGTTACTAATTAACAAGACTAGAAGTAAAATATGCAACAATTTCAATCACCAAACCACGCAAAGCAGAATAATCGTTCACAAGGCACAGAATTGTATAATTGCAGAAGAAGCTTATCGGCCATGATGCTGGTTTCTTGTATTAATTTTGGTGCAGCTTTACAATTATGGTCTTTGCGCTCTTTTGACCATAATATTAACCCTATCTCTAGCGTAGACACGTTTATACACCTTTACTTTAGATTATGTTTGAATGAGAGATTCTAAGGCCATCTCCAATGGTTTGGCCATATTTAGTCACCATTCTTAAATATAGCACACTTCAAATATATTTTTTTAAAGAATAGTGCAGGGCTATAATTTTTCATCTCCAATGGTACATGGGCTACATTTTATTTCTCTCAATATTTATTACTTTTTAGCATATTGGAGAATATTATAGTACAACACTCGCATAACAACTACTATGTGTTGTTTAAATCAATTAAACTACTACTTGTACCTATTTAAATATAATTTTTGGAACACACTGTTTTTTTTTTAAGAAGATGTATATTGAAAATATCTATATTTAGAGACAAATATTTTGAATATGACCCGTGTAAGATTGAGAACTATTTAACAAGATTTCATATATTTTTTTAGTTTAAAATCTGTTTTTACGTTTTTAAAATTATAAAAAAAAATGATCCTAGCCTTTGGATTTAAACAACCATGTCATCTTATTGACAAAAAACTACGGGTGCATGATAAAACATGTAACCTGTAGCACAAAATTGCTGTTATGTGATGTCTCATACAACTTTTTCACTTCATGGGACCCATGAATAGTGATAGCCCATTCCTACCAAAGGGGCCAAATGTAGCAAGCCTCCAAAGAATTGGCCCCTGAATCTTTTTGGGTAGATTCTTTTTGGCCCTACGTTGGAGATGAGTTTTGAAGAAAAAAATGCTAAATTTGGAATTTGGCCCTCCATTGGAGAAGGCCTAAGTTTCAAGAGATTGAGATCAAGCTTGCTAGTAAGAAATGGATCACAAATTGTTGATAGAAAGAATTAAAAAATTCACCCATTACATAATTTGTAAAGGACTCATTTTAAGTAAGAATTTGCAAATTTCTCTCATATGCCTTTATAATGTTCATACGAGAATTTTCTAATTCCTCATATCAACATATTGTGATCCATTTCTTCTTAACCTCAATCCCTGGGACTTAAAAATGCCTATCCAAACATAGATAGCTTCAACACAAGAAGAACCACGAAAAGCAAGGTGGGCATAAAGAGGTTTGGGGACCTTTAACATATTTAATTCTTCAATACATCAATTTCCTGTTAAATAGATCAACAATATAATACTAATTTATAACTTTATTTAGAAACACAAAACTTACTATATTGGCGACACACTTTTTAAGAGCGTGTAAGTAATGTGGTTAATTTTGTGTGTCAAAATAAGATTACTTATTTATAATCAGTACTATCATTAAGAAAAAAACTATGTAAACTATTGTTTGTAAAATGCCAATTATACTCTTTTGTATAACATTCTTGACAATAAACTTGAAAGCCAAGGGGTAATATGCAAGGGACATTGGTGGCAAGAAAGGTATTGAACATTCACCCCTGCACTTGAAGTTTCGAATTCTATTCTCCCCCTCCAATATCACTCTTATAAAAAAAAATTCCTCAAAAATTCCATTTACACACTTCTCCTTTTTTAATTTCAATCATAAAAAAACCAATTATATTTACACGCTTCTCCTTATATAGTGAAATCTCTTTATGTAATATTGTTAGGACCAACCAATTTTATCAATTTATTGCTATAAAAAGGTTATTACTAAATATAAGTGTGGTTAAAAAAATTATTTTTTGACTTAGTTTTAGTGAAAGTTGTATAGATGTAAAGTAATGCGGTAATAGTGGAGTACGTCAATTTCCATTAAGTAGATATTGAGAAAAGAGAGACACATAGTTTCAAATAACTAGTGTATGTGTAGTAGTTAAGAAGATAATAATACAAAAAGCTATATAATGAGCATAAAAGAGAGTTTTAAATAGCTTATTACTATATATCAAGGGTGTTGTTATTTTTTTTATTTTAATAAGGGACCAGCTGGTAGCCAAACCACTGCAGTTTATTCTTTTGAGGGCCAGAAAAAAGATGTTGTTATTGACAGTTATAAGGAGTGCACATTGAGTTTTTTAAAAGTGCTAAAAATGATAGACTTTAAATAGTTTATAATTAATTTATTACTCTTTCAATAAAAAAAAAAACATTACTCTTTATAAGAGTTTTTCTATTTAAACCCCACTACCTATCTATGTTCACTCCATTTTTTATTTACACCCCACTAAAAAAATTAGAATTTAAATCTTATCTAAGTACACCCCATTTGTTTCCAAATTACCCTTAAACACTAACACACCACACCCCAACAAAAAAAAAAAACTGCTCTCTAACCAAACGCCAAATCCGCTACAAAAAAAACATACTATAAATATAAAATTGAAAAAAAAGAGTAAAGTTTCGTACCTTGTTTGACTATTCCAAACAGACTATTTGGCTCTCTATACTTGTACTTAGTTGAAGTGCGTGAAAAAAAAGTATGAACTTAGGAAGGAGAAGATGAAACGATATAAATTTTTTGTTATAATAAAAAATTAGAATTTGAGTGGGTGTAGATAAAAATATTTTTTTAAGTTTTAAATAATATGTCCTATTTGGTCTTTCACCTAATTAAAAAAGAATAATAATTAATTGGATGAACTTAGATGAGCAGTGAGGTTTAAATAGAAATACTCCTTTATAATAATAGGAAGAATTGGGACCGAAATGTTTTTATAAGTTGGCAATGTGAGAGGATTTTACTATAACTTTTTACTTCTATAGTTGTAATCAAATTAAACTGAACAGTGCACCGAAAAAAATATTAGTCAGTTGAATTGTGTGCCATTGGAAGAAAAAGAAATAATGAAACTGTTGAATCGAACAGTGTGCCGCCTTATAAGAACAATTTACTTCAGTTTTTTTTTTTCCAAGATAGTTATTGGTATATATAAATTGGGTGCAATTTGGGCGGGTCGAAATATCAACTCAATATTTATAATTCAGGCTTGGATTCGGGTTGAGTTTCATTTGAGTTCGGGTTTAATTGAGTTTGGGTTTACTCGAGTTAAGTTGGGGTTGCCCAACTTTTTTGAGTTTAATTCTGTAACAACTTATTTTGCAAGTATTTTTAAAAATTAAGCCAAATAACATCAAAGCTAGTTAACTTCAATTTCATAAATCAATCAAAACTTCAATTTAGTGCCATAAATTAATATCTGCTCAAAAGTTAAACCAAATACGAAAATTTCAACCATGCAAAGTTTAAATTAAAAATTAAAAATACAAGAAAATACCAAAACTTGTACAAAAAGCAAAAAAAAGAGCAACATTTCATTATCCAAATATAAACAAGCACCGAACTCAAGTCTTGTCGTCTGAAATTCAATCTGCATTCCTTTTAAATAAGAAAAATAGTTAGTTGTATATCATATATTCACACCTATCATTATGATCCTTTAACCCAAATATTACCAAATAGAATCAAGTCTACGTAGTGCTACTTGAAACCTCAATGCCAAAAGCTTCAGCAATATCAGCTACATCTATAAATAAAACTGCACCAAATATTATAAAGGCTGTTGGTTGTTTGGACTTCGGTGTAATATGTGTATTAGTTTATTTGGGTTATAATCGGGTTAGAGTGGGTTGATAAATTGGGTTGGGTTGGGTTGGGCATGGGTGGACAAAAAATTAAGCCAATCCAACCCAAGAAATGACCAGGTTGAAGTTGGATTGGGTTCAGACGAGTTATAACTAAAAAAAATGTTTGTTTGGGTTTATAGTCGGATTGAACATAGGCGAGTTAGGGTTGGCCTAACTCAAATTACTTTATAGGAAACTTGCCTCAGGTGATACATAAGATGTACACGTTTTCATCAGAAAATTAACCACGTTCAGTAACTATTATAAATGATACCCCATATAGCCTAGAGCTGAATTCATAGGCAGCAAATTAATATCCAAATAGTATAAAATCATATCATTGAGTCACTTGAATCGATAAGAAAGTTGTAACTCAAACAAGAAGGAAGGGAAGAAGAAAACGAATTATATTATATTAACTATAGTTTTGGTGATAAGGAAGCAGAAAAAGAAGCTGACATTTGTTGCCCTAGATCTTAGAAGTTGGACACCTGGTTCTCATGCAATGCCTCTCTCTCTCTCCATCAGAAGCACACAAACACATGCTAGCTATCTTAAAAGACACCAACCCATTTGCTGGTTTTTGCAACTCGGTTACTTGGATATATACAAAGCTGTATAAGGAGCTGCAAGAAAGTAGTAGTAATTAAGAGGCTTTGTTTTGAGTGTTTAAGAGTTGAAATCATATAATCATAGAGTAATTATGGCTAAGCAGGGCAGCTCCATGGCCTCAGCAAGCACTGCAGCTGATATTTCTGAAGCAAAGATCACACCAATTGTCATCATTTCATGTATACTCGCTTCAAGTGGAGGCCTCATGTTTGGTTATGAGGTTGGCATTTCTGGTCAGTAACCACAAACAACCACAATTTAAATTTTTTAATTTGTTTGTTTAAATTAATCAATATTGATGGTTTATTTATTTATTTATATTAATTTTTGGTGTACATTTTGACGAATGATATATATGATATTCTACACTAAATTTATTTAAATTATGGGAGGGGATTCAAACTTAATTATGTGTAGAGAGGGACTACAATGTTTTAGCCAACTTGACTTTAAGTCCATATCTGTATTAATTTTGCGTTCTAATTGATGCAGGAGGTGTGACAGCCATGCCAGGTTTCTTGAAAAAGTTCTACCCAGAAGTGTACGCTAGTACTCAGAAACTAAAGATCAATAGCAACTATTGTAGATTTAATAATCAAGGCCTGCAATTGTTCACCTCTTTGCTGTACCTTGCTGCTTTGGTGTCGACCCTCTTTGCATCGTACACTACCAAAAGGCTAGGGCGAAGGCTGACCATGTTAATTGCTGGAATTTTCTTCATTGTTGGTACAGTTCTTAATGCTTCATTTCAAGCACTTGCCATGGTTATCATTGGCAGGATCTTTCTTGGCTGTGGAGTTGGTTTCGCCAATCAGGTTTTTAACTTTTTATTTTTACAATTTTCTTTTTCTTCCATATTTTGAGAGTTGTAACAATGTTCTAATGATTTATCAATTTCTAGCAAGACGCTAGGTAGGCAGGGCAACTTTAGCCTTAATTTAAGGTAATAGTGTCACTTTCAAATCTTAAAATATCGGATGATTTTAAGGAGGAAAAAAAGAGTGGCAACCACTGCCAAGTCACTCATCACCACTGTATGAAACAAGATGATATTTTGGTGCTTCTTCAATGAGGTTCCACGATAAAACTAATTGACCTAATTATTTACAAGAACATGTTACGTCCCTTCTTTTCTTGATGTGGGATTGAAACTCTTAACACGCCTATTCACGTGTGACTAATTTTCACGTCTAGCATGTGGACAACACAAATTGGGTGTCCTGGAGGATGTGTGGCCGTTAGGTTTCACACTAGGGACAACCTGTTCTGATACCATGAAGAAGTTCAGTTTTCACCATAAAACTAATTGGCAATATATGAAGTAATCCAATTACTTATAAGTACATGCAATATTTCTTCTTTTCCTGATATGGGATTGATACTCTCAACATATTTGAAAGAAAAAAAGGAGCCCTTTTTAGAGGCCAGAAAGACACTTGTTTTTAAAATTCTTAAAGGGTAATGCTAGAGAGATCAAAATTTTTAAACCAAATTTGTAAACGAAATGATGTGGTAGCTGACGGTTGGTCTTCTTTTTTAAGATCATTAAATCATGAAGTCTTACTTTATTGACACATTATTTGGTTTAAAAAATTGTGTCTTCTTAGCATTACCCATTCTTAAAATTTAAAATTTTGTCATTTTACATTGAAAACTTAATTGAGCTTGTACTTTTAATTAATTGGATTCAAGCACTTTGTTTGCCTAATTCCAATTGCTCAACGACCCCTCGAGAAATCGACATCGCTTGAGTATTATGGCATCAAGCATATATAGCACTCAAGAGGGATAAAGTTGTTCTTGATGCGGTATCGAGCAGTGGGAACAAGGCAAAAGGTTTGAATACAATTAAAACTATAAGTTAGGGCTTGTTTGGTATTCTTCTTGAATCCATCTTATTGTTTTTGAAACTAATGACTATCAAGTAATTTAGATATATTCATCATTTTTAAAAACAAAAAATTGGATCGAAGAAGAATACCAAACATGCCCAATTTTTTATAAAATTCTAAGAATTTTGAATAGAGGGGCAAAAGCCCCTTTGAGAATCTAAAAAAGGCATTTCTCTAAATTTTCCATTTTAAAACTATGTTTCTGAGGATTTATAGATTAAGCATTGTGTGTTTCACATTTGAAGTTTTGGGATTTAGAGTTTAAAGCTCAAATGTAAGTCTAAAACGAATCTTGATCTATATCAGATGCTCCATATGAAGAGGAGCTTCAGCTTTCATTTTCTTGCTTTTAAGCCATATGCGTTTTTGCCCTAATTTGGTCATCGAGTAATGATTTCGATGTTATGCAGGCTGTGCCACTATTCCTTTCGGAGATTGCACCCACAAGAATACGCGGAGGACTCAACATCCTTTTCCAGCTTAATGTAACCATTGGAATTCTTTTTGCTACCCTTGTCAATTATGGTGCTGCTAAGTATGTCCCCTTTCTCCTTGGTTTGAAAGAGTACTACTATATATGAAGAATATCAACAAATGAAATTAGGTTCTTATTCAACTAGACACGTGAAGATAAATGTCTATAACGATTAACGAGATACCACATTAATAAGAATGAAATGATTTTTTATTTTTTTAGTTCTTGTGCTTTACCACCATCCACTATAACTAACATGGAATATATTATGTGTTCTGCCAAATACAGAATTAAAGGGGGATGGGGTTGGAGGGTATCTCTGGGTTTGGCTGGCGTTCCGGCACTCTTGCTAACCTTGGGGTCTCTCATTGTACTAGACACTCCTAACAGTTTGATACAACGTGGTAAGTTGGATGAAGGAAGAGCAGTACTTAATAGGATCAGGGGCACTGAAAACATTGAAGCAGAGTTCTTGGAGATACTGGAGGCAAGTCGTGTAGCCAAAGAAATAAAGCACCCCTTTAGGAATCTCCTTAAACGGAAGAATCGCCCCCCACTGGTTATTGCAATAGCAATGCAGGTCAGTATATACATATATACATACAATGTTACTACAATTGAAAAGTAGTAGTGTAATGTTGACATTAATGAATTGCCAATGTTGGCTATACAGATCTTCCAGCAGTTCACTGGCATGAATGCAATTCTTTTCTATGCTCCCATTTTATTTGCGACCATGGGTTTTGGCAACAATGCCTCCCTTTATGCCGCAGTTATACTAGGAGCTGTCAATGTCCTCTCGACGATTGTATCTATCTTCTTGGTTGACAAAGTCGGGCGTCGAATGCTGTTATTAGAAGCTGGCATCCAAATGTTGCTTTCTCAATTGGTGATTGGAATAGTGCTAGGCTTCAAGGTTAAGGATCACTCTAATAACTTATCTCATGGTTTGTCAATTGCGGTGGTGGTCATGGTGTGCACTTTCGTCTCCTCCTTTGCGTGGTCTTGGGGACCCCTTGGGTGGTTAATTCCTAGTGAGACATTTCCGTTGGAGACTCGGTCAGCAGGGCAAAGTGTGACGGTTTGTATGAACATGCTCTGCTGTTTTCTTATAGGGCAAGTCTTCCTTTTAATGCTTTGCAGTATGAAGTATGCCGTCTTCTTGTTTTTCTCTGCTTGGGTCTTGGTCATGTCACTCTTTGTGCTATTTTTGGTCCCCGAGACCAAAAATGTTCCTATCGAGGAAATGACAGAGAGAGTGTGGAAGCAACATTGGTTTTGGAAGAGATTTATAGACGACTACGAAGGTGGTAGAGTCAAATAATTTTTTATTTTTTGGTTACATTGGAGGGTTCCAAGAGAAAATGTCATCAAATCTGTATGTCCCATTCACTATGTTAAAGCCCTCTCATGTACCACTAAAGTTTGGAAGAGATTAGTAGCTCGCTTTGTTTAATATATGTGGAATTACAGGTGTGGCAATTGACTTTTTTAATTTTATTTGATATCTTAATTTTATTTTTAAAAAATTAATATACAATTTATGATTTTTTTTTTTATTTGATATCTTAATTTTATTTAAAAAAAATTAATATACAATTTATGATTTTAAAAAGTTCAAAAAATGGTTTAAATTGTTTTATTAAAAAGTTGTAAAAAGGAGGGACATTTTTGGTATTATGAATATTTTATCAAATTTGCCTTCTCTTTTTATATATATAAATTATGAGTTTGTTTGGAAATGGTTTTAAAATGACTGAAAACGCTTTTGATGAAAGTGCTTTTAGAACAAATTTTCAGTAAAAATACAAGTGAATACTGAAAAAACACTTAAAGTTTTTTTGGAATCCAAAAACAATTTCATCAAAAACACTTTTAGTCATTTTAAAAGCACTTCCAAACAAACAAATTTATTACTTATTTGATTGGCGTTGCTTGATGTATTAATCTCCATACAAAAGCATCATGATCATAATCCATATAGAAAACTAATGAAAAGTTCATATTCAAACAAAATATTAATTATAAACACTCAATAACAATTTATTAATAATAAGGATAATAATTCAAATAATATATTAATTATAAACAATTAATAACAATTTATTAATAATAAAGACAACAAATAAAAAAAAAACAAATAAAAAGATGCGGTGACATTTTGTAAATAAATTGAATTTTGGTGACATTGACTGTTTATATATAGTTAAGTCAATTGTTTATACATATGCACGACTGTTTATACACAATTAGGTCCACTGTTTATATACGGTACCATCAAAATTTTGACTTATTTACAAAAATGCCACTCCTCTTTTTTTTTATAAATTCAACTTAATTACGATACTACCACTAAACTTCAAATTATTTACAAAAATGCCACTGTTTCTTTTTTTTTTTTATAAATTTTTTTGTCTTTATTATTAATAAATTGTTATTGAGTGTTTATGATTAATTTTTTTTAATCTCAAGGGCTTTTCATTAAAACTCCCTATAAGTATAAATTACACCTGAACCTATATCCTAATTAATTCTGATTCATTATCCCACCTCCCTTACCACCTTGAAGCATATTGACAAATGTAGTAGGGCTTCTATATCAACCTCAAAAAATAAAAATCTGCAGTTTTAATTTTCGTTTGCTTACGAAATCGCTGAATTGAGAATTGATTTGCGCTAAGTATAAATTACAACATAGAAACAACGAAAAAAATACTGAAAAAGCTATTAGCTACAGTTTAGTGATATTTTTCTCTAACTTCAAAGAGATGCGTCAAATTTGAATGACCTGGAAGGCAAGTTCGAATTTTTCCTCTCCAATATGGTTGTTTAAAAAATTCAAAAAAATCTAGCGTCTTGTTGCTCTCTACTACTTGAAGATGGCTATAAAATTTCAATGAAGTCCATGACGGGTGAGCAACAGAACATTGTTAATCCAATATGCATGAACTAAAGAGTGATATGCCCTTAATTTGCGCAGCTTTATAAGGATAAATGCTGCACATAAAGTAACAAAAAATTTGATTTACCCTAATTAACTTGAGTCCGTTTTTGCTCACCCCTCTAACCCAAGGTGACCGTTACTCTCCTTCCAAAATGTTGCCATGTGTCTATTTAACAAAATATGGCTACCTATGAATTTAATTAAATATTTTTGAAAAAAAAAATAATTGAATAAATTAAAAATAAAACTTACCATTTCTTCTTTGTTTATTCTCTCTTCATAATTAATAATTGATTGCAATTTTTAATTTCACATTCTCATCCAATCCTCCTATCCTACAGTCTGCAACAAAAAATAAAAGTTCATGCCCGCACTATAGCAAAAAAAGAAAGGAAAAAAAACCCGATCTGTCCTATAACAAAATTGAAGAAGCAGTAATACATGTGCTTGGAATGAGAAAGAAGCTTTAAAGGATAGGTGGAAGATGTGAAATTTTCACTTTTGTGCCAACTTTAAAGGGACTGTATTGTTTGAATTATACATGAATTTTCTGTTCCTGTAATGCGTGTAAAACTTGATACTTGTTTTCATGCATTTTTTATATGTGAACTCAATTCATCTTTGAGCACTTGCTAGAATTGTTTGAAAAAAAAAGAAAGAATAGCAACTTAAACAAAGGAGCAATATGAATGCAGTACTTCTTCTTTCAATTTTGGTATGGGGTAGTTTTTTTTTTGCTATGGTGCAGACATGAACTTTTGTTTTTTAATTTTGTTCTTGCTGCATATTATAGGATAGGAGGACTGGATGAGAATGTAAAATTAAAGATTGCAATAAATTATTAATTATGAAGAGAGAATAAAAAAAAAAAGAAATGGTAAGTTTATTTTTAATTTATTTAATTTGTTTTTAAAAAGGATTTAATTAAAGGGAGCTTTAATGAAAAGGACAATTTTAAAATTTTTCTTAACCAAAAACACCCTAATAACTTTCTTTAATATAAAGGACAAAAATTTTAATCAAAATGACAAACTTTACCACAACAGGACAAAAAAACAAAAAGGCCCACATGTTGGAAGCAAAGCCCAACATGCAAGCTATAATTTTTTTTCCCAATTTGCCCCTGACATAATCCAAACTTTGTTAGCCCAAATCTGTCACTTTTTAATTACAAAAATGCCATTGAAATTTTCATTATTTACAAATATGCCATTAAATCATTAAAATCCAAAGACCACAATGGAAAAAATGAATTTTTTTTTTATAATCAGCCCAATGCTCCTGATTATAACATTTTTTGTTGGGCTCTTCAAAAAATACAAAAATAAGCTATAATTATCACTATTCCCTATTATTCATGTATCAAATAATACATTCTAATAATGAAGCAACATGAATAAAATGCAAAATTTTAAAAATCTAACAATTCAACAACAAAACACAAACTGCATATTAAATTAAAATTACAAATAAAATCATTCAAATAACATAATAGCAATATCTCATCCAATTATGCTTTATACCAACGAATCAATTATCTTGAATTGCATCTTTACAAATTGCTTTGTCGTGACCTAACAAGAATTTGAAGACAAAAATCAAAAGTGCATCGTTATTATACTAAAAATTTGGTACTTTGCGAATCATCAAGTAAAACAAAATGATCAAAATAGCTAAAATGTTTCTACAGGTAAAACAAAATAATCAATTATAAACACATAGTGCGAATGATTGTGTGTATTACCATTGGGGTGGATTTTGGTTTAGTTTTGGGTCTAATTCCATACTAAATTTTAAAAATAAAAAAATTCAACAAATACAACTAACTATTTATATATATATATATATGCCAACTATTTCTAAAAATATATACCAACTGTTTCTAAATTCTTCCTATCCAACCACAAAAGCAAATGATTGTGTATTAGCATTGAGGTGAATTTTGATTTATTTTGGGTCTAATTCAACAGAAAAATCCAAAAATAAAAAAAATTCAACAACTACAACTACCTATTTTTATATATATATATATATATATATATATGTCAACTATTTCTAAAAATATATGTCGACTGTTTCTAAAATCTTCATAGCCAAACTACAAATGCAAATGATTGTGTATTAGCATTGGGGTGGATTTAATTTTGTTTTGAGTCTAATTCCATACCAAATTTCAAAAATTAAAAGGAATTCAACCAATACACATAACAATTTATGCATGTATGCTGACTATTTACAAAAGTATATGCAGACTGTTTTTAAAATCTTCATATCCAAACTACAAATGCAAATGATTGTGTATTAGTATTGGGATGGATTTTGATTTTGTTTTGGGTCTAATTCCATACCAAATTTCAAAAATTAAAAGGAATTCAACAAATACACATAACTATTTATATATTATGCCAACTATTTCTAAAAGTATATACCGACTGTTTCTAAAACCTTCATATCCAAACTATAAATGAAAATTATTGTGTATTAGCATTGGGGTGGATTTTCGTTTTACTTTGGGTCTAATTCTATATCAAATTCCATGAATAATTTTTTTTTTAACAAATACAACTAACTATTTATATATATATACCGACTA
Organism: Gillenia trifoliata; assembly: GCA_018257905.1. Taxonomy (NCBI): domain Eukaryota; kingdom Viridiplantae; phylum Streptophyta; class Magnoliopsida; order Rosales; family Rosaceae; genus Gillenia; species Gillenia trifoliata. The sequence continues at coordinate 14,050,372 of CM031083.1, read as the reverse complement.
TTTACAAAAGTATATGCTGATTGTTTTTAAAATCTTCATATCCAAATTACAAATGCAAATGATTGTGTATTAGCATTGGGGTGGATTTTAATTTTGTTTTTAGTCTAATTGCATACCAAATTTCAAAAATTAAAAGGAATTCAACAAATACACATAACTATTTATATATTATGCCAACTATTTCTAAAAGTATATACCGATTGTTTCTAAAACCTTCATATCCAAACTACAAATGCAAATTATTGTGTATTAGCATTGGGGTGGATTTTTGTTTTATTTTGGGTCTAAATCTATATCAAATTACAGTGGCACTCTTAATTTTTTTATTATAAGCTATTGTTTGGACATTATAAGCCCTTGGTTGACCTTTCGGTTGACTTTTGTGTCGTAACTCGTTATGAACGCGTGGACGTGAGCGGGACGCCGTTCGGAGTCCGAACGAATATATTTACGGGCGTTGGATTACCGACGTTTCCCGTATTTTTATTTTGGGACAGTTTGGTAGTTGGGTTGGGGCCCAACTTTCCTGTTGGCCCATGTGGCCTTGTCCCCTGTCTGTTGACTCTCTGTCCCTCACTCTCTCCCGTGCCTTCTCTCTGTCTGCAAACAAAAACAAACCTCACACGTTTCTCTCCCACACCCGTGCTCTCTTCTCCTTCTCTCTGAACCATTCCTTGGCCAAATGAATTTGCAGACCACACCACCACCTTCATCGACCTCAAAATACCCTGACTGGACCCTGCAAACCCGAGCTGGAGTCGCGGGCCCAATTTATAGAAAATTTCCGGTGAGGCTCGAAAACTTTCCTCGGTGATCTCCCGGTGAAACCGAGCTCGATCCACCTCGAAATCACCACCATTGGACTCCTTGAAGTCCCTAGTACCTTGCTCGAGCCTTGGATGGCAGCGTTGTTGGAAGTATGCCCACAAAGCCACTCATTTGATGTAATAGCTTTTGGAATACTTAATGTATTAAACTATTATTTGTTTAATGAAAGGGCAAAACTTATTGTTAATCACTATTTATTGTATCATGTGTTTAAGCAATGAGAGAATCCAAGGAATGTATTTGATCTAAGAGAGAAGTGATCTAAGTAAGTTAGATTAACGAGACCTCTCTCTTATGTTCATTCCTAAAACGTTCCTAGCCATAGGATTGCCAATTGGGCATTGACAATCCGCTAAGGTTAGTATGTGTTATGTTAACTCAAGCTTGAGTATGACTAGTCTCAAGTCATTTAGTGTTGGACACTGAGACAAACACATAGGTGCTCAAAAGGTAATTGAGTACACTGAACAACGATCAAAAGAGAGTTCATACATACATGTCATGTAAGAACTTTTAAGTTGCAATATGCAAAGTAGTCCTTTGACCTGAGGCATCATAGATGTCTAATGATTGGGTCCTTGATCTTTGATCATGTCAAAGGCATTCCATTGCGAGTGTCCACGACATTGTTGGGGTCAAGCTATCTAGTCATGTAGGCATATGAATGCACAACAAGGGATCTCTAACCTTCCATGGTGGAAGGAGAATACTCTGAGATATGATTCGAAAGTCTTTGGCCAAATCATGTGAATATGACTTAGGAAGTTTGTTTCAAATCATATTCAATTGAATCATATAGAAAAGTATCACATTGGATAGTAGACATGAAAATAACTATCATTCAAACAATGTGATTAGGAGTATTGTATTAGAGAAGGACCGTATTGCATTGTAATTGTAACTGGATAGGTTCTCCAACCACTTCTACTTAGCTTGGGTAGCCATGACATACTGCTAGGTGTCACTCATGGTTTGTGGAAGCCCTGAGGATTAGCAAACACTAATCTTTATAAAAGGGAGAATTGAAATGTGGTTTCAATTCACAATCGATCGTTAAGAGTAACAATCGCCCACTGCCTCGCTAATTGGAACCTAATGGATCGTACACCGAGTAAGGATGAAAGTGAAGATATAAAAGAATGGATAAGCAATTAAATTGTTTAATTGAGCAAGATTAATTAATTAGTTAATTAATTATACGAAAGGTTCGTATTGGGCTTTTAAGTTGGTTTTGGGTTTCGGGGCCCAAAAGGGTTTTTGGTCCACAAGGCCCATTGAGTTTAGGTTGTATGACAACTAAAAACTAAATGGAAATTAACCCAATAACAATGTCAAAACCGGCCTAGAGTGAGTGGAGGCAAGCTTGGCTTAATTACAAGTTTGCCACTCACATGTGATGAGGTATAAAGGGAACTTTATAGCCATTATCACTTAAGGGGTTTTTCTTGAGGAAAATGAGGTGAACTTTTCTCTCTTTTCTTCAAGGGAGGCCGGCCATTTTAGAAAGCAAATAGCTAGCAATCTCTTGCTTCTAAAATCATCCATTTCATCTTCACACCTCATCCTTGGTGTGGAGACTTAGAGACACCAAATCTTTGGTGTTTAGGAGATCCTTTCCCAACATCCTCAAGGAGCAAAGGAGGTGACTTGAAGGCCCTCCACTTGGGTGAATCCCTTGTGCAAACAAGGATGAGCTTCAAGGGTAATGAATCTCCAAACTTCACTCTCTTTAATTTTGTTAAAGAGTCTATGGTTCACCATATTCTAGGCTTTGAAAGTCATAGGTTTTATGAATTGTTTTTGAATGCATGCTTGCTTTAAATTGTTATTAGTTGGCATATGTATTCAAATGTTCTTGAATTGTTCTTAGCTAGGACAAAATTTTTCCTTCAAGCGTTTGGCCGAGAATCGAAGAAACCAAAATTGGCTGGTTTTGCACCGTGGGTTCTTCCCCATTTTCAGGCCACTTCTGGCCAGTTTTTGGCCCCCAAAATGGTAAATTCTTGTTCTCCTCACTTCTAGCTTCATTTTGGTACTTGAATCGTGCAATTTGGCCTTGAAATGATGAAGTTATGAAGCTCTGGAATTTTCCCAAAAATTCCGGCCAAAATTTCCAGTTTCCGGCGACGGCGACAGCGGTCGGCGACCGGAAAAAGGACAGGGATGACCGGGGCTGATGTCAGTGATGACGTCAGCAAACCGGTTCAGACCGGTCCTGCTGACGTCAATAAACCGGTTCAGACCGGTGATGACGTCAACGATGGCGTCAGCAACAGGTCCAGACCGGCGCTGACGTCAGCATTGACCGTTGACTGGCGCGTGGCCGCGCGTGGTGGGCTTCCAGCCGCGCGTGGTGGCAAGTGGAGGCGCGTGTGACCTCACAGCTGCGCGTGGCGGCGCGTGAGGCCATTTGGCAGCGTGTGGCGGCGCGTGAGGCCATTTGGCAGCGTGTGGCGGCGCGTGCGGCGGAGCACGGCGGCGGTTTTGGGTTTTCCGACCTCGTAACTCCGTTTTCGGGTTTTCGAACGCTGTTTTCTTCGTATTTTTGAATACTTTATTAATTGTGGGTGTTCTAAAATAGGTTTTGGTGACCCGTGGAGTACGGAGAGCGTGCAATTGGGCTACTTAGGCATCGGTATATGTGAGTGGGCCCTTTCCTTATTAAATTGATTATTTTTGTGCTTGGGAAATTATATTTAGGCTATGCCTACACTTTTAATTGGTTTTTACCATATTATACTTAGTGAACTTTAGTATTATAATTATACTCGGTTTACTAGTATTGACCCGGCTATATTTTTAGGGGTTTTGGAAATTATTATATTGCCTATGCTTTTAATGGGATTTATATTTATACTTGGCGAACCTTGGTTTATACTTGGTGAGCCTTGGGTTATATTCGGTGAACCTTGGGTTTATTATTTAAATTGTATTTTGGTTCACTTGGTATGTTGTTAAATTGGTATTTCTATACCTTGGTACCTTTGTGGTATATACTTGGCTTAGTATTTTAAGTATTTTGGTATATACTTGGTATTTCGAGTACGGCATTCGTGAATACCTAATTATACGTTGACTTCGAGGCTTATTTTAGAAAGGAAATTACCCCACCTTATTTTATTTAGAAATATTCCGTGGTATGTTTTCACACGCTCAATTAGGAATGCTTACACGGTGTCAGTAGTACTGTCCGGGGCCAGGACCAACTTCACGTGGATGTTCACACGCACCGACACGCTCACTTTGGATCCATCGTAGGTGCCAGCCTGTTCTAGGTTGCCTTGGCGACTCGAACTCGTTATGATGCGCTTAGCGCCATCTTCACGTGTATGTAGTACATGAGCGTACCATTATTCATACACCCAACCTGTTCATGACAGAATACCTCTGTATGAACTCGTGTGTCTGTCATACCTAACGAGCGTATACCCTATTGATTTATATTGTGATTTTACTATCAGATTTCACTGATGCCACGGAGGCTTCTACTGTTTTACGGTTTCCCGTACTATCTTATTATTACGGATTTTCTAGTAAAGTATTTTTGTACTAAGCTGTGGCTTTCTGCCTGTTTTGGACGATAAGTACATTTCCGTACTTACACTGATTTTCTATCTACTACCATAGTATGTTTTCCAGAAAGGTTTTCCGAAACTATTACTTGTTTTGACGGCGAGGGGTTATTACTTTCAGAAAGGAAAGGTTTTACAAAATAACTACTTATGGCCCACTCACCCTTCTGTTTTTGCGCCCCTCCAGGATAAGTGGCTTGGAGCTGTCGACGTCGAGACGCGGTGGTATGACAATTGTAGGAATTTCTTGGTACTTGTAATTATTCAGTATTCCGTACCTTGTACAACCAATTATTATTTTTATTAGTTCTTTCTGCCTGCACACTTTCGTGCACTCTAATCCTTATTTAATTCAATTTGCTTAAATTATTTCATAAATTCTTCTAAATGGCTTTCGTCACCCCACGTGGTGTCGGCCAGCACACTCGACTTTTGGGTGTCCACCTGTACATCCGGGTCGGGATGTGTCAATATCACTATTTAGAGATGAAATTGGAAGTTTGCCAAAGGAAATTCTAAAAATTAAAAAAAAAATCAACAAATACATAACTATATATATATATATATATATACCAACTATTTCCAAAAATAAATGTCGATTGTTTTTAAAATCTTCCGATCTAAATTACAAATGCAAATGATTGTGTATTAGCATTGGATCGGTTTTTTGTTTTATTTTGGGTCTAAATCTATATCAAATTACAGTGGCACTCTTAATTTTTTTATTATAAGTTATTGTTTGGACATTATTTCTAAAAATAGTGTCACTTTTTTAGAAATAGTGTCACTGTTTCTAGAAATAGTATCACTGTTTCTAGAAATAATATCATCGTTTCTCTAAATAGTGTCCCCATTTCTAGAAATTGTCACAATTTCTAGAAATAGTGACACTACTTCTAGAAATGGTGACTGTTATTTCTAGAAATGGTGTAGTTAGTTTCTAGAAATAGTGTCACCGTTTTTAGAAATAGTGTCAGTTTCTAGAAATAGTGTCACTATTTCTACAAATGATATCACTATTTAGAGATGAAATTGGAAGTTTGCCAAAGGAAATTCTAAAAATTAAAAAAGAAAATCAACAAATACATAACTATATATATATATATACCAACTATTTCCAAAAATAAATGTTGATTGTTTTTAAAATCTTCTGATCCAAATTACAAATGCAAATGATTGTGTATTAGCATTGGAGTGGATTTTGATTTTGTTTTGGGTCTAATTCCATACCAAATTTCAAAAATGAAAAGAAATTCAATAAATACACATAACTATATATATATGCCAACTATTTCTAAAAGTGTATGCCATATATGATCGTTTATTCAAGCTCTTCACCTCCACGTCCATCATCTGCCCTCCAAACACAGTTGCCCGCCCGCCCTCGTCTGCACCTCCATCATCAATTCAACTGGAGAAATTCTAAAACAAAAATAAAACCGCAAATTGAAAACAGAGCTCATGTAAGAGCACTTTATAGAGTTAACAGTTTAACCATCATTGTATCATCGCCAATCAACCTCAATATAATTGTGATTCTATAGTTACCACTCTCACATTTTAAGTTTTAACTTTAGTAAAAATTAAAATCTTACTCATTCACACAATGCCCATCTATTCTCTTCCATCTAGAATGTGAGCTAGTTAGTATAATACACTCTTCAAGATTACACAAAGAATCAGCATTTCATGTGATTTTTGAGAGAAAAGTGTTCCAAGATAGAATGTTTAATGCAACAGAGAAGATGAATAATAACACAAAGTAAACGTTTCAAAATATCACACATGAATGTTTCAAAATATGGAAAATCTTGAGTGCTAAGTGCTAACCACTATCTTTTCAGCAGCTTCGCATATCTTATCGACTTTTTCTTTTTTATTTAATTGACACCATATTCAAATTGCTTCATTTAGTATATTAAACTTAAGAAACACATTCAAGCCCACAACAAGACTCGTTTGGATTAAGGGGAGTGAGAAGATTTAAGAACGCGGTGTGTGTGATCTGGTACTGAACCTGTGAGAAAATTGGCCACTGGGTTTTTGAAAACTTTAGCATAACATGTATGTCAAGTTGATTGGAAATGAATGTGGGGGTAAATAAAAAGAACAAAATTATTGGACATCGCAAGATTAAGCAGTTATCTCGAGAATGCATTTGCAATTATTAGCATGAACACAATAATATTCTCTTCTTTCCAAAATAAAACCATTATCAGCACACAATGTAAAAGAAAATAAATAAGTAAATGACACGAAGAATAACAACATCTTAAGTTGTAAGCCAGATATTTTTTTTTCTCTCTTTCTAAGCCTGTAACATTATGCACAAGATGTATTGAAAAATTCAAGGGCTCAAAGTATTATTATTATTATTTTTTATAAGAACCATAATTTTAATAAAAAGAAACAGAACAGTAACGGGAGCAAGTTGTTCGCTGGTCTGGCTAGAACTAAAAGTAGCTATCAAACATTCAACAGAGACTGCAAATGTAGCTGTAACAAAAGTGGCCTGAAAAGAACACTAGACAGAATTCCTAACATACAATGTCGCCTGAAAAGAACAATCCTTAAATTCTAGACCAAACAGAAATTGACTTGAATTGCCTTTACATTCATAATTACAATGCTTATTAGATGAGCCAGAATAGTATTTGGTATCAACTAAACAACACCAGACAGAACATAAATCCTAAATAATGATATTTCTCGTATGAAGATTACCAAAAGTTCAAATGACTCGCAAAGCAGCCTCTCAAATCAGATCAATTGACATAAAGGATGGTCGATCGAACATCGCACTAATCTAACTAAAAAATAAAATTAATTGTAAAATGCAGATAAACAGATAATGATATATTCTAAATCGAGCATTCAACCACTACATGCAGTAAGATCTAAATTCACCGTCATGAACAAGAATTCACATATATAACATTCTGAACCTCCTCCTTTTAATTTTTGCATTATTTTACCTTATGGAACATTCCATAGACTTCCACAAATTGATTATCGTGCTCTCCACTGCTTTGCTGGTCTTTGATCAATTTGCTAATCTTTCTTTCTACAGAGTGTGATAAACTCTCTCTTCCTTCTTCGTAACCTAAAATCCGATTCAAATCGCCAATTTCAAAAATTGAATGTAGAAAATCAAATGGAAAGCTCGAAGATGAACTGGAGTGATGTCACTACTTATTGTGAAGTGAGCTTGCTTCATTCTGGAGAGATCGACGATCTTCTTGCGAAGATCGGGGAGGTTGAGGTACTAAACGGGACTTCGAGGAGGGCGAGCCAGCAAGAGATGGCAACCGTGTGGTCACAGAGGGAGGCACAGAGGTTGGGGCAGTTGATGAGGATGAAGATCTTGCTTTTGGTTCTGTCAAACGATAGCCTTTCGACTGCAGAAGCGAAGTCGGCGGCGATGCTTTTCAAGGCGGTGTGGATGGAGTGAGGGTGGGAGTTGAGTGATGACCAAGCGCGGGTAAGGTAGGTGAGAGACAGCTGGAGATGGGTATCGAAGCCAGAGAAGCGGCGGGGGGAGGTCGAAGAGAGAATGGCGATTTGGAAGACGACGTCATTGAAGAGAGAAGAAGGAAACATGCCAAATAAACGGATCAAGGTTTCCCTTTAGAGGTAAAATCGGAAACTCCGTAAGCTACTTTACTTGGGCCAACTTTATTTGGACTGGTTTGATGTTGGGCTTGCCTTAACCATTAAATAAAAGTTATTAAGGTGTTTTTGGTTAATTTTCAAAGTTTTTATGTCCTTTTTATTAGTTTTCCTTTAATTAAATGCATAGATAACCATAGTTTGTTAAATAGACACATGACAACATTTTGGAAGGGGGGGGTAACGACCACCTTGGGTTTGGAGGGGTGAGCAAAAAATGGACTCAATTAACTTTCTACATTATCTTTGTTTTTTTTTTTTTTTTTAAAAGGTACCAGCTGGCGGCCAAGTCATAGCAGTCCACCTTTTCGGGAGCCTGGAAGACTCACAGAGACATTTTCAGCCTCTCCCTAGCCACCATAGTGTGATTCACCAGTGCTAAGAATGGAACCCAAGATAGGCCGTGTGAAATACGGGCTTAGAATTCGCCTCAAGTACTGGGCCACCCCATGGTGGTTAACTTCCTAAATAATCCAGTATGCTCAGGGTTGTCACAATTTCGTTAAATATGCCACAATTAGCTACAAAAGAGGCTTAAAGGATACATATATATGGCCTAATTTGGGATATTAATTTCCACAAAACTTCTAATATTGGTAAATGGTTATTGAAAAATCCGTGTCATATTAGACTGGATCATTAACCAATAATGTTGGTTTATACAGATATATCTCGTTGACCAACAAAATCATCAAGAATGATTACCAACCATAGATCATGCCATGTGGCAATATCCTGACCGTGCACGGATTAAATCGTCCATTTTCCACGTCGTTCACTCTCTGTTGTCTTCAAGCTGTCTACGTATAAATAAAGCCTCTCGTGTTCGTATAAATAAAGCCTCTCGTTTGAATGTAACATTCACCTCATTGCAGTCTCTTCTTCATTGCATTCCGCTCACCCAGACGTCCTTTTACCTAAGTCTGAGGGAGAAGTAGAGAAATCAATCATGGCGGGAGGCTTTGGAGCACCGACTTCCGGCGGCGGAGACTTTGAGGCAAAGATCACGACTGTTGTGATCATTTCTTGTATATTGGCCGCCAGTGGAGGCCTCATGTTTGGTTATGATATTGGTATTTCAGGTACGTGTGTTAGTCGCAACTCTCTTTCACTAGTACAAATCTGGCCTAAGGCCATTGATTATCTATGACAAATTTGAATATATCAGGATGCACATTTTAGGCCTTTTCTCTTTTTGATAATTGAACTTTAGGAGTGAGCATTATGCATTCTTTTGATGAGTGTTTGGAAGTGGTTTGGGTGTTAGAAATCCGAGTAACACCATATGGCCGATTCAATCCAATCCTAAAAAGTTTAATTGGATTTGATTTATTGGCTCATGGATTATTATGAATGTGAATTTTTTTTTCTTCTTCTCAATGACATCTTCTAGCATTGGAAAAATAGTGTCTTTGGACCAAAAGATAGTTGGTAGATGAATGTTAAATTTTTTATTGGCAAAACAATATTGTGTAATGTGATTTGGTAAAAAGAAAGTGAAATTTGAAAAGTTATAACTAAATTTGAGTGCTGTTATATATATACACTGTCTTATTTTTTTCACCCACCTTATATGTATTTGTCAATCATATTTTTACTAATACATGGGTGAGAAAATAAAACAGATGAGTGGGCATAATAGCACTCCTAAGTTTAATCGAAATGACTCAATTCAAGGGTGAAAACTAATCAAACTGACCGATCTAATTACACTTGTAGTTAGGGCTTGAGTTCTCCGTGTAATTTAACAGTGTGCTGTTTTCCAGAGTCATAATTCCTCTTATTGACTAGGAAAATTGTGTGGAAAATGGATGGGGTACTAAAATCCAGAATTCACTGGATTGGATTTAATTTATCTCAAGAGACACCAGAATTCACTGGATTACATTTACATACAGAATTTTCAAAACTGATTGGTTCTAAATGGTGGTAACAAGCAATATTAAAGGCACCGATTTTTTCACTAATCCTATTCACTAAATGATTTATAGTTCTTGTTACAAATACATGAGGTTCACAGTGAGCTTATGTTTAAACAAATGACAAATGCATGGTGAACAAAAATGAAAATATTTGGCTTGCATAGCACATTACTTAAGTGATAATGGTGAAAAAAGGTTATCATTATCATCTGCTCGTTTAAACCTATAGATAACTAATGGTTCTCAAAATTTTTTCTAAGCTCCTTCAATCAATATGAGAATTTACTGTGCAGCACAAAAGTGGAGCTTATTTGGTTGGCTTCACCTCAATCTAGTGTATTGCTGAAAATTAGTTTTCCTTTATTGTATATTTCCTGAAACATTTTATAGCTACACTTTTACACAGATTCTGTTTAGAAAAAAAAAACATTCTTCTAATTTTATTTTAATTTTAAATATTGGTATAATATTGTTAATTTGGTGCAGGGGGTGTTACATCCATGCCCGAGTTCCTGAAGAAATTCTTCCCAGTTGTCTATCAGAAAACTCAACAGCCAGGACTCGACAGCAATTACTGCAAATACGATAATCAAGGCCTACAACTATTCACATCTTCACTCTACCTCGCTGCTTTAACATCAACCTTTGCTGCATCGTACACAACCCGAACCCTAGGCCGAAAACTAACCATGTTGATTGCTGGGGTTTTCTTTATACTTGGAACAGTTTTCAATGCTGCAGCTCAGAACCTTATCATGCTCATTATTGGGAGGATTTTACTTGGATGTGGCGTTGGCTTTGCTAACCAGGTATCTTAGGTTTCAATTTTATCTCAAACTACCGCTAATAGTAGTTTTTTTTTTTGAGCCTAGCATGTTTGGGAGTGCTTTTGTAGGAAACACTCTTGTTGGGATGATTTCATTAGAAGCACATAAAACATTTTAATTAGCTATAGGAAGGCACTGCAAAACTGGCCCTAAAATGCATACACGAGCACATATATGCAACCTGTTATAAACCTATATTTTTATTTTTGATCAAGCATGTTGTATTTTCTGTGCACATATCAGGCTGTGCCACTGTTCCTTTCGGAGATTGCACCTACAAGAATTCGTGGGGCACTTAACATACTCTTCCAGCTCAATGTCACCATTGGCATTCTTTTTGCAAACCTTATCAACTATGGAACTTCCAAGTAAGTCCAATATTTCACCTTAATTTCAAAAGAATATGAAGTCATATATAGTACTTATTCATACATGATGAGTAGTTGTCTTAATACATTTAGCTAAGCTACAATGTACACCTGGTTTTTATTTTGGACCGTTATAGTAATTATAATGTTGTTTTGCACCACAGAATTGCAGGGGGGTGGGGTTGGAGGCTATCATTGGGTTTGGCTGGCATTCCTGCATCTATGCTAACCTTGGGTTCTCTCATTGTGGTAGACACCCCTAATAGTTTGATTGCTCGTGGTAAGTTGGATGAAGGCAAAGCAGCTCTTAAAAAGATTAGGGGTGTTGACAATGTGGAACTAGAATTCTTAGAAATTTTTGAAGCAAGTCGTGTGGCTAAAGAAGTGAAGAATCCCTTCCAAAATCTCCTTAAGCGTAGTAACAGGCCTCAACTGGTCATTGCAGTTATGATGCAGGTCAACAATAGATAAATTATTTCATTCGTTGATATCTCTCTTGGTTAATTTATAAAACCTACATTGTATTAGTTTATTCTGATATTATCTTTGAGTTAATGTGTTAATGTTTTGTACAGGTGTTCCAACAATTCACTGGCATCAACGCAATCATGTTTTATGCTCCGGTTTTGTTCCAAACCTTGGGATTCAAGAGTGATGCTTCCCTCTACTCAGCTGTTATAACAGGAGCTGTCAATGTCCTTTCAACCGTTGTCTCAATCTACTTTGTTGACAAAGCCGGTCGTCGCGTGCTCTTGTTAGAAGCCGGTGTCCAAATGTTTCTTTCTCAATTGGTGGTTGCAATAGTGATGGGACTCAAAGTCCAGGACAACTCGAACAACCTTACCCCAGGCTTGGCAATCCTTGTGGTGGTTATGGTTTGCAGTTTTGTGTCGTCCTTTGCATGGTCTTGGGGACCTCTTGGGTGGTTGATCCCTAGTGAGACATTCCCGCTAGAGGCTCGCTCAGCCGGCCAGAGTGTGGCTGTGTGCATCAACATGCTTTTCACCTTTATTATAGCACAAGCCTTCCTCTCAATGCTTTGTCACATGAAGTTTGGCATTTTCTTGTTCTTCACTGCTTGGGTCCTTGTCATGACAATCTTTGTCATGTTCTTAATTCCTGAGACCAAGGGTGTCCCGATCGAAGAGATGACAGAAAGAGTCTGGAAACAACATTGGTTCTGGAAGAGATTTATGGATGACGGCACCAGGGGGCATGCTTGAAGCATCTCTGTATGATTAATATTGATTATTGACTTAAAATATTATTTTACCAAGTAAACAGTTTTTTTTTTTGGCTTATTTTTCGCAACACCTCTTGGAACTCGACTTCAATCTCACTTCTTTCTAACGTTAACGTTTCTCCATTTAACCCTTGAAATTCAATATTTCCCACTTTAACTAGATTCTGTCAATTCCGTCAGAAATACTGTAATGGCTTAAAAAATGTGTATATGGTGTCCAAGTGTCAGTCTAGGGGATGAGTATTTTGGTCAAATTGCCAAGTGAAGCCTTCCTTAACCCTTCACCTTAAACAACCCCACAAAATTCAACCCCAAAATCATTTGAAAACCCTAATCGCGCAACAGAATCAAGGGAAAGGATTTTTTGCTGCAAATTTGTTTACTTTTTCACCAAATTTACAGCTGAAATTCTATCCAACTCATGGATGTTGTTAATTTTGAAAAGATGGAGGAAATGCTATTAGACTCGCAAAATAATGAAATAAAACCTTTAAATTCTGTTGTTAGACGTTACAAATTAGAAAGCATACTTATTTGTTCAAAGACTTCCACAAAACCTGTTTACTAAATGATGTACCGACTATGTTGAGAGTATCAATCCCACATCGAGAAAATGAGGAATTGAGTTACTTCTCATATTGCCAATTGGTTTTATGGTGAAACTTCAACTTTCTTTATGGTAATAGAGCAGATTGACGGATCCACCATGGGTTGGCGAGCACCTCCGGTGACCCTTTGCTCGTCTGGGTAATGACCCCTAAGTGTACAGAAGTTGCTCGACGAAATGTCTGAGTGAGCACTCAGCAGAACTCGACATAAGCCTGCTGCACAGCTGCAGATTTTCTTTCAAAAACGACCTGGTCAACGTCGTTTCTTTAAAAAACTACTAAAATAAAATCATTGATCAGTCAGCTTTGTACTTGACGGTATACACCCAACGACAACCAATAGGTTTCTTCCCACTAGGTAACTGCACGATCTCCCAAGTTTTATTTTTCTGCAAAACAGACATCTCTTCATCCATAGCTTAAACCCATTTAGGATCTTGTAGAGCTTCTTCCACCTTAGTTGGAATTCTGGTTTTGTAGTAAAATCTAGAATAACTAAAGTTGTGCCTAGGATGAATTTAAGCCAATGTTAACCGACTTAGTAAGTCGGTTTAGCAAGCCTATAAATATATAAATATGAGTGTGATGCTATGTAAGAAACCAATCAAGTAACAAAGAAGTAAGAATAAAGAGAGAGCTAAGTAAGAGTAGTCTTGTAGAAGTGTGAGTGGTCTAGAGTTTGTCTCTAGAAAGTGAGTGAGTGTCATTGCTTCAAAAGTGTGTCCTTGAGAGTTTGTGTTATAATATTTTGTGTGTGTAATACAAGTAATTTGTTTACTTGTGCTGTCTCTCCAACACTTGTGTTAGAGTTGTGTACTCTAATTTACTCCTCAACATATATATTATTGATTGAATAGGGTTTACAATATATAGGCACACAAGCCTTGTTTTACAAGGAAATAATAAATATAAAATCTACTCTTATTAAAATAAGGATTCCTAGAATGTTTACAACTTAAGACTCATTCCAACACTTCTTCTCAAGTTGGTGCAAAAATATCATACATGCCTAACTTGACAAGTGAGACACTAAACACTCGACTACACATTGCATGGATGAGGACATCCGCAAGTTGCTCTTCCTTTCCAGGTTCTCCTTGATAAAGTGCCTATCAGTCTTCCTTTGCAGACTTGTTATCACAATGCAATTTCATTGCTTTCTTTGGTCCGAAACTAAGACATCTCGAAAGCTTACGCAACCAAAGAAGCTTAGATATCCCTTGTGTCATACCTTTATACTCAGCCTCAACCGACGACCTTGACACCACTTTTTGCTTTTTACTACGCCATGTAACCAAATTTCCTCCAACAAATGTAAAATACTCAGTTGTAGAATGTCTGCCAGTAGCATTACCAGCCTAATCTGCATCTGTGAACTCTTCAATATTTAGGTGTCCATGTCTTCCATATAATATTCGTTTACCAGGAGCAGACTTCAAATAAGATAAAATACGCATTATTGCAATCATGTGATCATCACTAGGTGAGTGCATAAACTGACTCACAACACTTACAACGTATGAAATATCAGGACGAGTATGAACTAAATAAATTAGTCTCCTACAAGTCTGTGATATCTACCCTTATGAACAGGTATCTGATCAGGATAAATACCCAAGTGATGCTTTTCTACAATATGAGTATTAACCGGTTTACACCCCAACATACCAGTTTCTTTTAACAAATCTAACACATATTTGCTGCGATAAGAAAATACATGTAGGTGAGCGGGCAACCTCAACTCCAAGAAAATACTTCAAATCACCTAAATCTTTCATATCAAACTCCGACGCGAGATTCACCTGTAACGTTTGAATTTCTTCCGAATCATCTGCTGTAATGATCATATCATCTACATAAATGATCAAAACAGTTACTTTACCCTGCCACGCTTTAGGAACAAAGTGTGATCTGAATGACTCTGGTGATATCCATATTTCTTCATTGGTTGAGTGAACCTTCCAAACCACTCACGAGGTGATCGCTTAAGCCCATTGAGAGACTTGCGTAATTTGCACACCCCAGTACTACCACTCACACTATAACCCAGTGGAATATCCATATACACTTCCTCTTCTAGATTCCCATAAAGAAAAGCATTTTTCACATCAAACTGTTTAAGAGGCCAATCCATATTTGCAGCCAAAGAAATTAAAACACGTACTGTATTCATCTTAGCTACTGGAGAAAAAGTTTGTTGATAGTTTACACCATACGTTTGAGTATAACTTTTAGCTACTAACCTTACCTTATATCTTTCAATTGATCAGTCAGCTTTGTACTTGACGGTAACCAATAGGTTTCTTCCCACTAGGTAATTGCACGATCTCCCAAGTTTTATTTTTCTGCAAAACAGACATCTCTTCATCCATAGCTTAAACCCATTTAGGATCTTGTAGAGCTTCTTCCACCTTAGTTGGAATTCTGATGGACTCCATATGATTCACTAGTACTTTGCGCTCAGGAGCAACACGCTCACATGACTCATAATTAGGAATTGGATACTTAACTTTTCCTTCTGGAGAAAAGCTGTCAGGTGGCACACCCCAATTGTGTCGTGGTGGTAATTTGTATGTACTCACAATAGCATTAGGGTTAGTTGTATTATTATCTAAGAAACTTACCTCTTGAATATTTAGAATAGGTGGGACATGCACTGTAGAATCATAGAGAGAGGGCAAGGAACTGATATCAGTAGACAGAATCACATGAGGATTAGTAGGCATAATACTTGGGCTAGCTAAATTAACAACATCACTAAGCTCTTCCGTATAGGGCTCAGTACTATTTTGTCCAATAGTGGGCTCAGCAATCCTGGGCAGGACCTCATCTCCAGGCTTGGTACCACTGAAAGCACCAGTGGTCTCAGCAATCATTAGTGGTTCCTTACTTGTATTCTCTTTTATCTCCCACTGAAGTACAATCCAACCAACACAGATCATCTAAAACAACGCTCTCCCTCTGATGATCTGAATTGGATAATAAAGAAGAATAAAAATATTCAGACTCAGAAAAAGTCACATCCATTGTGACATACATACGCAGAGTCTCTGGATGATAACATTTGAGTCTGTGGGGTGTGTGGACATGTAGTTTCATGTAAAATTCCATGATCTTGTAAAAAAACGGGACAACTATGAATTTATATATTCTCCACCATTGTGAGAAAGAAAAACTTTAATATCAAAGGAGTATTGAGTCTTCACCATTTGATAAAAAACATGAAATATAGAACCAACCTCGCTTTTTTTTTTCAACACATACAACCATATCATACGGGTGCAATCATCAACGAAAGTAACAAACCACTTAATTCCAGAAGTTGTACTAACAAGAGAAGGTCCCCACATATCAAAGTGTACTAGATCAAACAAGAGTAATTGCCTATTCATACTTGAAGGAAACGAAGCACGATGACTTTTAGTAAGAATACTTGAAGGAATCGAGATGGTCATGGTAAGGTGGTTGTGGCGACATGGTGGTGGAAGTGGTGATAGTGATAGTCATTGCATTATGGTGGGTAATAGAGTATATCATCAGAGAATTGAGAAAAATGAAATCTATCAAAATCTTAAGGGGAGAGATTTTGTTATGATAAAAAAACTTGCCATAAAAGCATTCAAAGTCCATCAAAATCCATTTGACTTTTTAAAATTCATTAAAATAAATGAAATTTTGAATACACATGAATTTTTGTAGACTTACAAAAAGTCATAATTGAATACCAACATTGGCGCCGATGGAGTGTACCATCATGTGCAATGGGGAAAAAAAAAATGTAAATTGTCATATTCTTATAAATGTCCTAACCCACAAATTGTGGCTTAATCTAAATATAAAGAGTTCGGCTTGTTAGTTTTCCTTAAAATTTGTATTTTTCCTTAACACTTGCATTTTAATATCAATGGAGCATACAAATCTTAATTAACTTATATGTAAAAACA
Organism: Gillenia trifoliata; assembly: GCA_018257905.1. Lineage (NCBI taxonomy): Eukaryota > Viridiplantae > Streptophyta > Magnoliopsida > Rosales > Rosaceae > Gillenia > Gillenia trifoliata. Next base: position 14,033,391 of record CM031083.1, on the reverse strand, counting down.
TGCAAGTGATGGATTGTCCTGGTAGTTAGGGCCTTACTCTTAAACTTACTGTATCCCCAATTCAAACCCCACCCTCTCCTTAGCGTAGATTTGTGTAGAATATCGTTTGTAATCAAACAATCTTAGATGTCAAAACATACAAATATTAATTAATTAGTATTGTTAAAGCAAACCAGATTTAGCTTATAAATAGAAGTCTTAAAATAAACACATGGTTTACCACTGGATATAACTTCAATCACTCATAAAATTAGTAAAAATGTATTTAGAAAGCCTACATTTAGCTAATATATTTAATCCCAAAAATGATAATAGTTCTAGTTGAATGCGGATCTAATGTTGGGCTGTCTAAATATATCTTGGTCATGAGTAAGACTAAGCAAAGCAACAAGAAGGAAGAGTAGACCAAGAGTTGATGACGCCATGTGGAAAGGTCCTGTCCATGCAACTTACTAAGTCATTACAGTCATCCATTTTCTACGTGGTTCACTCTCTGTCGCTTTCAGGTCTTGAGGTCGTCAGGTATATAAGCCCCTCAAGCCCTTCAGGTCTTGACCTAGTCTCTTCTTCTTCTTCTTCTTCTTTGTTCAGTTGAATTGAGGTCTTCTAGTAAATATATATAAATAAACATATGCAAATACTTATGTGTACTTAGTTAGAAACTAAAAATTTAGGGTACAGCAAAGTAAGTTTAATCTGTAGTACATAGCAAAAAAGAAAACAACATAAAAGCAGAAGCGCAATGGCGGGTGGTGGATTTGGGGCCGCAGGAGGAGGCGGAGACTTTGAGGCAAAGATCACCCCTCTTGTGATCATTTCTTGTATATTGGCTTCTACCGGAGGTCTGATGTTTGGTTATGATGTTGGTATTTCAGGTACGTACATACGTGTATGTCTGCCATTAGGTCATCACATCTAGCCAAGAGCTAATTAGCTGGCTATCTCATGCATGCATGCATTCGGGGAAAATTGAAACTCAATCAATTAATTATGCAAATTATGCAGGGGGTGTTACATCGATGCCGGAGTTCCTGAGAAAATTCTTCCCAAGCGTGTATAGAAAGAATCAACAGCCTGGGCTTGAAAGCAATTACTGTAAATATGATAATCAAGGCTTACAGCTATTCACGTCTTCATTGTACCTCGCTGCGTTGGTAGCAACCTTTGTTGCGATGTACACTACCAAATCGCTAGGCCGGAAGCTAACCATGTTGTTGGCTGGCATTTTCTTTCTAGTCGGAACAGTTTTAAATTTTGCAGCTCAGAACCTTGCCATGCTTATCATTGGGAGGATCTTACTTGGTTGTGGAGTTGGTTTTGCTAACCAGGTTCAAATAACTAACTCTAGATTATATCAATGATGATCTTAACTATCTTAAATCATTAAATATTTTCAATGTAACTAATTAAGGTAATATATATGATACAGGCGGTGCCACTTTTCCTTTCGGAGGTTGCACCCACAAGAATTCGTGGGGCACTTAACATACTCTTCCAACTCATGTGCACCATTGGCATTCTTGTAGCAAACATGATCAATTATGGAACTGACAAGTACGTGATTAAGCCAGTTGCCCACTTCAACCTAAATTATATTAGCTAGCATAATGTTTTTTAATTAACTAATTTGTGTCAGATGCATATATGCAGAATTAAAGGGAACTATGGATGGAGGATATCACTGGGTTTGGCTGGCGTTCCAGCACTCATGCTAACCTTGGGGTCTCTCATTGTGGTAGACACTCCGAACAGTTTGATTGCTCGGGGTAAGTTGGAGGAAGGAAAAGCAATTCTTAAAAGGATTCGGGGTGTTGACAATGTCGAACCAGAGTTTTTAGAAATTGTTGAGGCAAGTCGTGTGGCTAATGAAGTAAAAAGTCCCTTCAAAAATCTCCTGAAGCGTAGAAACAGGCCTCAATTGGTCATTGCAATTTTCATGCAGGTGCACCTATAGCCTATGGTTGTGCATGTTAACTAACTAATTTAAGCAATATATAATAATTTTGAGTCACACAAATATAAATATATTAGTCTGACATGTTATGTTTTTGAATGTACATACAGATTTTCCAGCAATTCACTGGAATTAACGCAATCATGTTCTATGCTCCCGTTTTGTTCAAAACCTTGGGATTTAAGAGTGATGCTTCCCTTTACTCATCAGCGATAACAGGAGCTGTCAATGTCCTCTCAACCATTGTATCAATCTACTTTGTCGACAAAGCTGGTCGCAGAGTGCTTTTGCTAGAAGCTGGTGTCCAAATGTTCGTTTCTCAAGTGATGATTGCAATAGTGATGGGACTCAAAGTTAAGGACGATGTTAACAACCTTGGACATGGATTGGGAATTCTTGTGCTGGTTTTTGTGTGCAGTTTTGTTGCCTCCTTTGCATGGTCTTGGGGACCTCTTGGGTGGTTGATTCCTAGTGAGACTTTCCCATTGGAGGCTCGCTCAGCTGGCCAGAGTGTGGCTGTCTTTTTCAACATGCTCTTCACATTTATTATAGCGCAAGCCTTCCTCTCAATGCTCTGCCACATGAAGTTTGCCATTTTCTTTTTCTTCGCAGCTTGGGTTTTGGCCATGACAATCTTTGTGATCTTCTTACTTCCGGAGACCAAGGGCGTTCCTATTGAAGAGATGACTGAAAGAGTATGGAAACAACATTGGTTCTGGAAGCGATATATGGATGAGGTTGAAGATGATCCCAAGCCTAAAGCGGATGCTTGAACCATCTTACGGTCTCTGGTGGTTGCTAATTTTGCAGCTGGTTTCTCAAGTTTCTGCCGTTGGAAATTTTCTTTCAATTTTCTCTATCACAATTGTACGTACTATTACAATGTAGATTTCCATATTTCTTTTATACTAAAGATTTTAGCAATGCATTATTTGGAGCTCTCCTCTCATACTTTTTTCAAGATACAGGTTCTAGCAATGGTGTTATATTTATTCTTTGGCAGAATATCATTGTAGCAAGTGATATAGAGCAGCTTCCTCCAAGAGATTATCTTATTAATGCTTTGAATTTGTTCCTTTTTGTTGCCTTGACATATATTTATTAATTAACTCATCATCCCATAGAAGACGGTGATGTTTATAAACGAATGAATATATCAGAAACTACTCCTACCAAGTTAAAACACAACTAATTAAACGGATAAATGAGATCAAAAGAATAGAATGCAAAAGGGAAGTACAACAGGAGTACATTTTGGAAGTGCAAATAGCATCTCAAAACATAAACAAAGCATTTCGCATGTGGAGAGCTCCCGTTGTGAGGCAACTAGCTAGAAGTAAAGGAAGAATTAATTAATCCTAAGCTTCAAATTTAAGGAACTCATGAAATGTAATAAACTGTGAGGAAGAGACTGGAGGTGAGATAGTTCAAACATGGGCCTTGCCCTTGGGATCATCTTCAAAGTCATCCATGAATCTCTTCCAGAACCAATGTTGCTTCCAGACTCTTTCTGTCATCTCTTCGATCGGGACACCTTTGGTCTCGGGAATTAAGAACACTACAAAGATTGTCATGGCAAGGACCCAAGCAGTGAAGAACAAGAAAATGCCAAATTTCATATGGCAAAGCATCGAGAGGAAGGCTTGTGCTATAATAAAGGTGAAGAGCATGTTGATGCACACAGCCACACTCTGGCCAGCCGAGCGAGCCTCCAGTGGGAAAGTCTCACTAGGAATCAACCACCCGAGAGGTCCCCAAGACCATGCAAAGGAGGCAACAAAACTGCAAACCATAACCACCACAAGGATTGCCATGCCTGGGGTAAGGTTGCTATAGTTGTCCTGGACTTTGAGTCCCATCACTATTGCAACCACCAATTGAGAAAGAAACATCTGGACACCTGCTTCTAACAAGAGCATGCGACGACCGGCTTTGTCAACAAAGTAGATTGATACAACGGTTGAAAGGACATTGACAGCTCCTGTTATAACAGCTGAGTAGAGGGAAGCATCACTCTTGAATCCCAAGGTTTGGAACAAAACGGGAGCGTAGAACATGACTGCGTTGATGCCAGTGAATTGTTGGAACACCTGTACACCATGTTAACAGAAAGATTAGTTCAGTAAGAAATGTCAGTTTGAATGAATTATATGTAGATTTATAATCTAACCAAGGGATATATTAATGAATGAAATAATTAATCTATTAATGACCTGCATCATAATTGCAATGACCAGCTGAGGCCTATTCCTACGCTTAAGGAGATTTTGGAAGGGGTTCTTCACTTCTTTAGCCACACGACTTGCCTCAACAATCTCTAAGAATTCTGGATCAACATTGTCAACACCACGAATCCTTTTAAGAACTGCTTTTCCTTCCTCCAACTTACCTCGTTCTATCAAACTGTTAGGAGTGTCTACCACAATGAGAGACCCCAAGGTTAGCAACCCTGCTGGAATGCCAGCCAAACCTAGTGACACCCTCCATCCATATCCCCCTGTAATTCTGTTGCATGTATAGTAAGTAATACAAGACATTAATTAGTGATATACTATTACCAATGATTGGGAAATACTAGTTGTTTTATTTACTCATATATTCTTAGTTGGCGGAGGAGAACTTTGGAACTCCTTCAAGGGGTGAAATTCACATTAGGGACCGATGACAGTCTCCTTTATAGTCATTAGGGACAGATCATTATCAGTAGGTAGTGGCCTTTTTGGTTTACATATATGTTTGTTGGTTTACGTAGTCTTTTGAATCAGCTAGGCAAGATTGGGCTGGCTTACCTGTTAGTTCCATAATTGATAAGGTTTGCAAAAAGAATGCCAATGGTGATATTGAGTTGGAAGAGGATGTTAAGTGCCCCTCGAATTCTTGTGGGTGCAATCTCCGAAAGGAAAAGCGGTACTGCCTGTAGTTATGTAAATTGCTTAGTAGTTGTATTTTGTTCAGAACATTTAACAGGAAAAGCCAGCTAGCATTAGCAATGAAGTACAAGGCAGATTATTACGAATTTATATTATATACCTGGTTAGCAAAACCAACTCCACAACCAAGTAAGATCCTCCCAATGATAAGCATGAGAAGGTTGGTAGCCGCAGCATTAAAAACTGTTCCGACTACAAAGAAAATCCCAGCAATCAACATAGTTAGCTTTCGACCTAGCGATCTGGTTGTGTACGATGCAAAGAATGTTGATATTAAAGCAGCGAGGTACAATGAAGATGTGAACAACTGCAAGCCTTGATTATCGTATTTGCAGTAGTTGCTCTCAAGTCCAGGCTCTTGAGTCTTCCTATACACAACCGGGAAGAATTTCTTCTGGAAATGGGGCATGGATGTAACACCCCCTGCATGCGTTATATACCCGTATATCAAATTAAACAAAATTATACATGAAATCTCATAAAGTTTTGACAGAACACGTACGTTAATAGTTAAATGTATGTGTGGATGTGACGGAAAGCTCTTGAGTAACGTATGTGTACCTGAGATACCAACATCATAACCAAACATGAGGCCTCCGCTAGCGGCCATTATGCAAGAAATGATCACAAGAGGCGTGATCTTTGCTTCAAAGTCTCCGCCTCCTGATGGGGCCCCAAACCCACCGCCGGCCATGGTTTCTGGCTCTTAATTAAGTACTCAAACTTATTTTGCTGCACTTTATTTCACAGTATCTAATTTGATGAATGTGGAAATTTTTGTATATATTAGATGACCCAAGGAAACTCTAGAAGAAGAGACTAGCTCGTTGAAATAAGAGGTGTGCTTGAGGGGTTTATATACTGGAAAACTTTGTTGCAACAGCGAGTGAACTACGTATGATTTAGTCACTACCACGGTCAGGATCTTTCCCCATGGCATGATCTACGGTTGCTTTTCTTCCTTTATGCTTGGTTAGGTATTCACGAGAAGTTAGCTGCACTAAAGTTGATCAAGTCTTAAGAGTAATGGTTGAACGACGACCACATTTCTTTGCAATATGTGGCAGTTAATCCGTCAACTATTACCTCCATTTGTCTGAAATTGCCTGTGTCTAGGAATCTAGTATGCATAGTTTATTAGAACATAATATTAATATATTTGCCACAAAAAGATTAAAGGCTTGTGCTTTTTTGTGGCTATTTCAATTAGACCCTCCGCATTAGACTCTCCTTTTTGTTCCATAGGAAGTTAGAATTTCTAATATATGGATGTGTTTAATGAATGACATAACAATTTCTAAGGTGTCAAAAGTTGTTCTAACACAACTACATATAATTCATACGAAATCCAAATCTTATACACCCTCCAAATTCTCAAGGATGTAATGCGATTAAAAATATTAATATGAATGCTCTACACCTGCTATACTTCACATGTTAAAACTGTTTCTTCAAGAACTGAGCAAAGGTAAGATCTTAAGCTCACCTGCCAAGCAAGAAACCAATTTCTCTATGCTCTATTCTCTCTTCTCCTCTCTTCATTCACCACAATTTTTTTCTTCCTCTCGTCCTTAATGGCTTGACTTATCCTTTTTCTGGCCTCAATACCTCTTCCTCTTGTGACCCTTGTGCACAAACGTCCAATAGCACACGCTTAATTAGGGTTTGAATTGTTGTATATATTTCTCTGTAGGAGGCTTTGATATATATACAAGTACAATTGTCTAGGTACATGAAATTCCTAATCAAGGAGGAAATCTCTAACAATAAGAAAAGTTACAATTTTTTATACATTAAATATAAAAAATGTTGGCTCACGTCAACACTCCTCCTCAAGTTGGTGCGTAAAATTACCTAAGCCCAACTTGTCAAGTGAGTCATGGATCACCCCTTATGTCATAGCATGTATCAAAACATCCAGTAACTGCTCTTCGGATCTCACAAACTAGATTTCTATCAACTTCACATCCAGTTTCTTTTTTATGAAATACTGGTCTACCTCCACATGTTTGATCTGATCATGCTGAACCAGACTATTCGCTATTTCTCTAGCCGCTTGATTATCATAATAAAGTTTCATAGTACCCTGAGGCTTGAAACCGATTTTTGTCAATAATATGCGAAGCCACAAAAGCTCATAGATGTCGTGAGCCATTCCTACGTACTCAGCCTCTATTGTAGACCAAGCAACAACATTCTGTTTTTGGCTCTGCCATCACCACGTAACCAAGTTACCCGTCATAAACGTAAAGTGCCCTGAAGTACACCGTCCGCCTGTCACATTTCTAGCCCTGTTTGCATCAGTATATCATTTTCCCTCCAAATGTCCATGCTTCGGGACAATTAAACCCTTCCCACAAGAGGACTTCAAATAGCTTAAAATTCTCATTACAGTTGCTATATGTTCGTCAAATACAAGTAAGTGCTCGGCTGAGAGTTCGACGAACATAGGTGAGTGCTCAGCCAATTGATCGTCAGACACATGTGAACATTAGGCTGACAGTTCGGCTATTCCTTCTAACACCGAAGACGTACCAAATCGGTCTTTCATAAGTTGCCTCTTCCTAAAGGACATGATTGGGTTTATCATAAGAGAGGAAAATTTCTAATTCGGAGAATGTAACATCCATTGTTACATAGAGTATACGGGATGAAGAATGGTAGCACCGGTAACCCATCTGGTGTGGAGTAAAGCCCAAAAAACGCATTTCAATGCATAAGATTCAAGTTTAGAGCGCTGATTCTTGTGAAAGTGAATATAAGCCATACATCCAAAAATACCAAAAGTGAAATTGAGTGAAGAGTGTAATGACACATGATCTGCTAACACCTCCATAGGAGTACAGAAGTTGATGACTTTTGAAGGCATTCGGTTGATCAAATAAATGGTATATGTGACTTCTCATGAAGAATACCATGTTTAAGAAAAAACTGTGATAGCTCTGAATTCACATATTCGTCACCATTATCTGATCGAAGAACCTTGATAGGATGAGAAAATCTAGTGCAGAAAATATGGTTAAAATTCCAAAAAACCAATAATACCACTCTTATTTTTCATTGTATACAACTAGGTCATCCTAATATAGTCATCTACAAAAGTAACAAACCACTGTATGCCATGTTGAGTGGAAACAGAAGAGGGACCCTATACATCTAAATGAACTAAATCAAATGAAATTGTTCTTCTAGTAAAACTCACAGGGTACGAGACATTGTGACTTTTAGCCAAAGTTTAAACATTACACTTAGATCAGAGTCTTGCACACTACTAAATAAAGATAGAAGTAATTTCCACAAATAACCAAAGGAAGCATGCTCTAGCCGACGATGTCACAACCTTATTTTTTAATCTTCGCACTGTCCCAACTGCGAACTTGATTCACTCGACCAGATGCTAACTCATCAACATAATACAACCCCTTCTCATAGTACCACCCTCAATTATTGCCCGAGTCTGAATTTCCTAAAGTAAACAAAAAAAATGAAAACATTAGTACAATGCAATCCAATTGTTCGGTAACTTGACCAACTGATAAAAGATTGTTTGATAATGCTGGAATAAGCAAGGTATTATATAGGGATAAAGATGGGGTGAGTGCAAAAGAACCAACCCATGTTATTGAGATAACATATCCATTTGCAGTGACGATGTTCTCTTTTAAGGAGGAGTCAGAGGATTGAAATAGTGATTTGTCATACGTCATGTGATTGGTAGCACTAGAATCAATAATCCAACCGGAGTCACGATCTGCAGACACAACCAAGGCTTACCCAGGATTACCAGAATTATCATGACCATCTAAGATAAACTCCTGATCAATAAGGAACAAACTTGGCATCTTTTTGTCAAAAGCCAATTCTGCACAAGCTATAGCCATAGTTGGTCCACGTGCATCACCACCACTAGCCTTGCATTGCAACTCAGAAAAATGAGACTCACCATATCCATCACCAAACATCTGAGACACACTATCCCAGATTTCCTTAGCAGTCGATAGTCCAATAACTAGTGCGAGTAGGTGAGGCTCCATGGTTTTTAGTAACCACTTATTCAGAATTGTATCTTCAGTACTCCACTTTGAGAATCCGGGATTGCTTTTATCCAGCTGAGGCGATTTTCAATCAAATATCCAAGCTTTCCCAACCCTGCTGCATGGACTTCAATCATTTGAGATGATGTAGAATGGCTAGCCGAGACGTTCATGGAGCAACCAGACAAGTGTAAATCAAAGAAAACTCGGTTTTGACAACTTTATGGGTTTTTAATCTCAAGACTTATTTTCCAGAAATAAGTACCTGTCACATCCCGGACTGTCTCCGCCGTAGCACGATATTGTCCTCTTTGGGCTATGCCCTCACAGTTTTGTTTCTGGGAACTCACGAACAACTTCCTAGTGGGTCACCCATCTTGGGATTGCTCTAGCCTAAACTTGCTTAACTTCGGAGTTCCGATGGAATCCGAAGCCAGTGAGCTCCCAAAAGGCCTCGTGCTAATTAGAGGTGGGCATGTACATATAAGAGACATCACCCCCTCTCCGTTGGTCGATGTGGGATGTCACATACCTAAATTTCTGGATTTTGAGTCTAAAGACTTGTTTTCCAGTGATTTGTACCCAAATCTCTAGATTATCAGTCTTGAGACCTATTTGCTAGAAATTCTTATTCCGTATTGTTTGGATATTTGAGGAAGTTTAAGTATTGTATTATTCATATTTTATTTTCTTTTTGGAGGCTAGGGTTTGCTAAGCTTATATAAACAACTTTTAGGGTTGTATTTGAACATTCTCTCATATTATTCAATTACAAAATTTGAGGTTTTCTCATACCTCTGGTGGATTCTGGATTTCATATTCACTTAAGAATAACGTTGTTTATTCTTTATCACGCTGCATCAAGTGGTACTCAGAGCAGGTATTCACCCTATTCTCTATGGCCAATAATGGTGGTGTAGATACGAACTCTGGCGGCGATGCTCGTCGAGGTGAACTGGTTACTTGGGCAAATTTTGATGCCCTAACAGCATGGGTTGCTCAACTTACTACAAAGGTGACAACCTTGGTTAATCAATTTCCTTATAATCGTCATGAAGATGCAGAACTTGTGTGTGGTGCATAAAGACCTGACCCTAGGCACGCTCCACCGAATAGTGAGAAAGATTCAGAGCAGAGTTTGCAGAGCTTAAATGTGTTAAACCAAACAACCAAGAGAATCGCTAAAGTCAAAACAACCTTGATGATTGTCGGATGGAGATTGAGATGCTGTTTTTCAATGGTAATTTATAGGTCAGGTTTTCTTGATTGGTTGTGTGAGGTTGAGAGATTTTTTGAGATGATGGAGGTTCCCGAAATAAAGTTGGTGAGGATGACCACTTTCTTGCTGAAAGGCAGCGCATCCGTGTGGTTGGACCAATTACAAAAGACTCGGGAAAGGCAAGGCAATAATACAGTTTGAACTTGGCGTCGTATGAAGCAGTTGCTGATGGACAAATTCTTACTGAAAGATTATGAGTAGTATCTCTATCGTCTTTATCACAATTGCGTTCCAGGAAGCAAGTTGATTTCAAAATATACCAATGAGATTTTACAGCTGGCAGAGCGCAATAACTTGGACAAATTTGAGATACAGCAAGTGGCAAGGTACATCAATGGATTGAAACATTCAATTTAGGAGAAAATATGGCTACAGACCTTGTGAACCATTCAAGGTGTGCATAATGTTGTGTTCAAGGAAAAATTGTTGAAGAAAGAGAGGCGTACTACCTATAACAACATGCCATACTAGAGAAATTCGAAGTAGCAAGCTCCCGTGACAACAACCAAATAGCAGAATCTTACGACAACGAATGAGGAAAATAGTCGGAATACTAGCAAAGGACAAGTTCAAACCCAACAATCAAATCCCTATGCTAAACCACATCTTGATACTTGTTATCATTATGGACAAAAAGGACATCCTTCTAATGTATGCCATAATCGAAAGCAAGCTAATCTATTGGAGGAGAATGTCGATGGGAAGATTTCTAGTAGGATGATTTTGAAGGGGTCGAGTTCGCACATGAGAATGGCGATGAAGTTCTCAATCTTGTGTTGAAACGAGTTCTTCTATCACCAAAACAAGATGGCCAACAAAATGTCATTTTTTGAAGTCTTTGCTCAATCAATGACAAAATTTGTCATGTGATTGTGGATAATGGAAGTTGTGAAGACTTTGTGGCACAGAAGTTAGTTGGTCATCTGCAATTACCTACAGAAAAGCACGTGGCTCCATATTTGCTTGGATGGGTGAAGAAAGGGCCTTCCGTTCGAGTGACTCAAACATGCAAGGTACCTATATCCATTGGAAAGCATTATAAACATGATGTTCTTTGTGACGTAATCGATATGGATGCTAGTCATTTATTACTTGGAAGACCTTGACAATATGATGCGGATGCTACTCACAAAAGTCGAGCTAATGTGATTTTGTTTACTTGGGGTACCCACAAAATTGCTATGGCTCCTGTGAATCGAGATGGGCAAGTTGAGCAGCCCAATTAACAAGGTTTTAACTTCCTAATGTTGAGCAAAGATGAGTAATTGCAGATGTTAAAGAAGTAGATGTCATTTATCCAATTATAATCAAGGAACTTTACATTGTTGTTTTAGATAAACTGAAGATTCCTAAGAAGGTGCAGAAAATTTTGAGGGAGTTCCAAGAGTTTATTTCTGATGATTTTCCCAACCACTTTCCACCCATGAGAGATATTCAACATCAAATTGATCTGGTTCTTGGAGCTAGTCTACCAAATCTACCCATTTATCGAATGAGCTCGAAAGAAAGTGAGATTCTAAGGGAGAAAATTGAAGAGTTGCTGAAAAAGGGGTTTATCCGTGAGAGTATGAGCCCTTGTGTAGCACTAGCCTTATTGAAGCCTAAGAAAGACAAAGACAGGAAAAAGGCATAGCATATGTGTTTTAACAGTAGAGCAATCAATCGAATCACTATCAAGTACATATTCTGATTCCTTGTAAGGATGACATGTTAGATGTTTTGGAAGGTTCTAAGGTGTTTTCCAAGCTGGATTTGCAAAGTGGTTACCATCAGATTCGAAATAAGCCAGGTGATGATTGAAAAATTGCTTTCAAAAGCAAGGATGGCTTGTCCGAGTGGTTGGTAATGCCGTTCGGATTGACAAATACACCTAGCACCTTGCAGCTCATGAATTAGGTTTTTCGTCCTTTTATTAAATCTTTTGTAGTAGTTTATTTTGATGATACATTGATCTATAGTCAGACCAAGGAAGAACATCTAGTGCATTTAAGACAAGTTTTGGGGGTTTTGAAAGAAAATAAGTTGTTCCTTAATTTGAAAAAAGTGTACTTTCGTTACAATAAGTTTTTATTTCTGGGATATGTTGTAAGTGATGAAGGTATACATGTTGAAGAAAACAAGGTGCGAGCCATTAGTGACTGGCTTACTACAAAGTTAGTTAGTGAAGTTCGTACTTTCCATGGCCTAGCTACATTTTATATGCGGTTTGTGCGAAACTCCAGTACCATTGCCGCTCCTCTTACTGAGTGTCTAAAGCGAGGCAAATTTAAATGGGGAGAGGAACAATAGATGAGCTTCAATCTTATAAACAAAAAACTTTGTATTGAACTAGTTTTATCCCTCCCAAACTTTGAGAAAATATTTGAGGTCGAATCTGATGCTAGCAGAGTAGAAGTGGGTGCTGTTTTGTCTCACGAAGGAAAACCGATAACTCTCTTCAGTGAGAAACTTTGTGAGGCCCGACAAAAAAATTGTCTACTTATGAACTAGAATTCTATGTTGTGGTTTGAGCTTTGAAACAGTGGGAGCATTATCTGATTTAAAGAAAATTTGTGCTTTATACCAACCACCAAGCCTTGAAGTTCATAAATGACCAGAAAAGTGTTGATAAAATGCACATGCGTTGGGTATTTTCTCCAGAAATTTTCTTTCGTGATTAAGCATAAATCTGGAGTTTCTAACAGTATGACAAATGCTTTGAGTAGAATAGCAACTTTACTGGTCACTTTGTCTCAAGAGGTCATTGGCTTTGAGTTTCTAAAGGAATTGTATGAAAAGGATGATGATTTCAAAGAGATATGATTCAAGTGTGTCGAAAATTAAGCTGCCGAAGATTATCACATAATTGAAGGGTTTTTATTTAAAGAGAACAAGTTGTGCATTATGATTTCTTTCTTGAGGGAGAAGTTGATTCGTGATTTACATGCTGGCGGCTTGAGCGGACATTTTGGGTGTAATAAGACCTATGCAAGTGTTGAGGAACATTATTTTTTGCCCAAGATAAAGAGAGACGTAGCCAATCTTGTGCACAATTGTTATACTTGCCAGGTGTTTAAGGGTTATGCCTTTACTAGTGCCTAATGATATCTGGGAAGATTTGTCAACGGATTTTGTATTGGGTTTGCCTCACACTTAAAGAGGTGTAGACTCTGTTTTTGTGGTAGTTGATTGATTTTTCAATATATCCCACTTTATTGCTTCCTGGAAAGCTGCCGATGCCTCTAACATGGCTCGTTTGTCCTTTAGAGAGGTGGTTCGTTTGCATGGAATGCCTAAGTCCATAACTTCTGATCATGATATGAAGTTCCTCAGTCACTTTTGGATTACTTTGTGGAAGATGTTTGGGACTGCCTTAAACCGAACTAGCACAACACATCTTTAAACCGATGGACAAACTGAAGTTACCAACATAACTTTGGGTAACATGATTCGAGGTGTTTGTGGAGAGAAGCTGAAGCAATGGAACCTAGCCCTGCTTCAAGTTGAATTCGCTTACAACAATGTTGTTCATCGATTCACATGAAAGTCACCTTTCTCTATAGTTTACACTTCAATCCTAATGATGTGGTTGATTTGGTGAAGCTTTCGAAGGGACATGAAGTTAGTCTAGCAGCGGATCATGTGGCAAAAGAAGTGCATGCTACGAAAGAAGACATCAAAGTCAAGTTGGAGAAGACCAATGCGAATTATAAGGCTGCTCTAGACAAGCATAGGCGAGTTAAAGTGTCGAATCAAGGAGACTTTGTTATATATGGTGTTGCTACGAAATGAGAGCTTTCCAATTGGCACTTACAATAAATTGAAGCCACGCAAGTATGGCCCTTACAAGATTTTGAAGAAGATCAACGATAATGCTTGTCTTGTGGAATTGCCGGATTCCATGGGAATTTCCAAAACTTTTAATGTTGGTGATCTTCATGAGTTTAAGGATGATGAGGCTTTGTATCCAAAAGATAACTCGAGGTCGAGTTCTTTCGAAGTGGAGGAGACTGATATAGAACGGTTAGCCGAGACATTCATGGAACAACTAGACAAGCGTAAATCATAGAAAACTCAGTTTTTACAACTTTATGGGTTTTTAGTCTCAAGACTTATTTTCCAGAAGTAAGTACTTAAATTTTTGGATTTCAAGTCTCAAGACTTGTTTTTCAGTGATTTGTACCCAAATCTCTTTATTATCGCTCTTGAGACCTATTTGCCAAAAATTATTTTTCTGTTTTGTTTGGATATTTTAGGAAGTTTAAGTATTTTATTATTCCTATTTTATTTTCTTTTTGAAGGCTAGGGTTTGCTAAGCCCATATAAACAACTTTTAGGGTTGTATTTGAACATTCTCTCATATTATTATTCAATTACAAATTTTGAGGTTTTCGCATATTTTTGGTGGATTTGGGATTTCATGTTCGCTTAAATATAATGTTGTTTATTCTTTGTCATACTGCATCATGAGATAAAATTGGTGCCATAGAGTTTGAACCCAAACAACAAGGCATTGATACTGAGAATATCACTTGAAACAGTATTGACGGGAATCAAGGTGCTGGATTTCTGCTCCTCTCCCATAGTTGCAGCGGATTGATGTGGTAGACTTAGGTTCAGGGTTTTTTTTTTTTTCTGATTATTTTTTGGTAGGGTTGGTTATCTAGAACACAAGACAACCAACAAGAAATAGGGGTTGGTTGCCAAGAACAAGTCGCATGACAAAGAACAATAGGGTTTTTTTTGTTTTTTGGTATAGGTCTTAGGAAACAAGGCCACACAAAGATCGGGTTGACTGTAGAGAGTAGCCGGCGATAGGATTTTTTTTGGTTGGAGAAGAGACAGGCTGAAACATGCTCTGATGCCAAGATAAAATTGTAGTAGAATGTAGGGTTTGAATTGTTGTATATAATTCTCTCTAGGAGGCTTTGATATATATATACAAGTACAACAATTGTCTAGGTACATGGAATCCCTAATCAAGGAGGAAATCCCTAACAATAATCTCTAGGAGGCTTTGATATATATACAAGTACAACAATTGTCTAGGTACATGGAATCCCTAATCAAGGAGGAAATCCCTAACAATAAGGAAAGTTACAATTATACATTAAATATAAAAAACTCACACCGACAATAACTATATACTTTGGATACACCTTTTTATCCCAGTATTGCAAACATATGATATGCTTGATAGTTAGATCTGAACCATGTCCACCTCAATTTCGTTCCACCAATAGTGAGAATCCCTCTTTTACACATTGAATAACAAAGGATAGAACTTGTAAGACTCGAATAAACTCACCCCTCTTTGAGAGTGTTCTTCCCTATATCGTTTGATATACCGCAACTAGAGATTTTTGGCTCAATCTTGAGAAATATTTTTCTGCCATTACAAGGCGTCACTTGCTTTAGCTTAAATTTCACGTACAGAGCCTTAAAAAGACTCTTTCTATGTTATAATTCCTTTGGCTCATCAAGCATACTGTTGATGGCCTTGATGTTGCCGTTTTCCTTTAGATGATACTTGTTTTGGAGCACGTCATCAATAGCCTACCAAGTGAATATAATGTCTTTGCTACATCTATTTGCGTTAAATATGTTCTTGTCAATCCTAAAGAACTATGTGGGCTCTAACTGAGCGAAGAAATGGATTGTAAACAACAGAAACTTCAAATTTAGCAAAATGCAAGCTTTGTGGACTCTCTTGAGCATCTCTAATGGTACAGGTAATTAAAGTAAGCAAAATTGTGTTGTAAAGCTCACCAAAATGCCATCAAAGATCACTTGGAGACAATGGAATAATTAAAAGTATAGCTTGTAGACAATTCTGACACAATTTTCCAAGAGCTCACCAAAATTTCCAAAAAGATCATCAAGGTCAGGGCGGCGGGAGTTCGTAAGTTTCTCTCTCAATTGGTCCAATTTGGTTTGTTTTTGATAGTTCTCTAATTTAACTTTGTCCAATTCGGTTTGTTTTTTTATAGTTCTCTAATTTTTTTTCTTAATCATCAGTGAATATATGGGTCGCTAAGGACTAGTTTCCAAGTGCGGCTGGAGGTAGAAAATCAATGTTATTTCCTTTTTCTTTTTCCTTTAACTGGCCTCTACATACCAGTTAACCAAATTGTAGTTTTCATTTATCCTATTTCTGCAAACCTTTCTACTGGAACACACGATCCATGAAATGATGCTTGATACTGTTCTAACCATAAAATTGATTTTTAGGTCTTGAGACAATGACTTTTGTTAAAAAAAAAGAGCACAAGAGATTCAGCTATTGTATTATGAAAATTACAGTTATCGATCGGGGATAAAAGTAATTTAGTTAACTGGTATGTGATTGTGTTTTCATCATGTGTAAGGTGGAAACAATACTTGAAGAAAATTGAGGAAGAGTGGTTGTTGGTGAGTCATGAGTGGTTGAAGAATATACTTAAATTTGTAATATGATGATGATAAGGTGCACTGTTAGATGGATCATGGGGTCGAATAATGATGGTGGAAAATACTTCTCAAGCCCACAAAGTGTTTCCACGAATTCTTGAATTTTTTGAAGCCTTAAAACGTCGACCACTTTTTTGCATATTTCATTAAAAAAAAATACAAAATCTGATTATTGTAGACCTCACTGGCTTATCCAACACTCCCTGAATAGCCACAGGAAGTAATTGTTGCATCAAAGTATGACAATCATGAGACTTTAGGCCAAGCAATTTAAGGTCCTCCATGTCTACCAGACTTTTAACATTTGAAAAATAACCTTCAGGGATCTTCATATCATGAAAAGATTGGCACACGGATCTCTTCTCATCTTTTAACAAATTCCAACTTGCTGGAGGCAAGCGTGTGCGTTTCCCAATTTTTTCTAGAGTCTTCAAGTCAGCTCGTATCCTCATTTCCTAAGATATCTAAACAAGCAGCAACCCCCATCTTTAGTTTTTCCAAGAATGTTCAACAATGTACCAATAAGGCTATTACATACATTTTTCTCAACATGCATTACATCGAGATTATGCCTAACATAATGATACTTCCAGTATTCAAGTTCAAAGAATATCGACTTCTTTTTCCAACAAGGTCTGCACTCATTCTCATTAACTTTAGAAGCATTTTTCTTCCCATATTCAGGCCAATTTATATCTTCAAGCTTCTCTCCAGTTAATGGCACTGGTGGTGGAGAAAATTTTTGTTTGTTGTTAAATGATTTCTTTTGCCTCCTATATGGATGATGACGAGGTAAGAATCTTCGGTGACCGATATACAACATTTTATTACTATGTACCAATCTATGAGGCTTTGTCTCATCACCACATATTGGACACGCGTTATACCTCTTTACAACGCACTCGGATAAGTTACCATAGGCTGGAAAATCATGTATAGTCCACATCAGTACAGTCTTGAGTGTGAAGTGTTCTCGTTTGTGTGCGTTGTACACTTCTGGAACTCCATCCCATAGTGCATTCAAATCTTCAATCAACGGTGCTAGGTAAACATCTATATCATTTCCTGGTTGTTTAGGACCAAAAATCAACAAGGTTAGCATCATGAACTTCCTTTTCATGCACAATTCTGGACGAAGGTTATAGTTGACAAGAATAACTGGCCAACAACTATATCTACTACTTAGAGAGTTATGTGAATTGAACCCATCAATTGAAAAAGCTAGTATGAGGTTTCTTGGTTCTTGTCCAAATTCAGGCCACTTGTGGTCCACTAACTTCCAAGTTGGGGAATCAGCTGAATGCCGCATCATACCATCATCAGTCACTCTTCTATTAGCATGCCAAGTTAATTCTTTTGTTGTCTTTGAAGATTGATACAACCTTTTAAGTTTCGGGATAGGTGGAAAGTATCACAAAACTTTATCAGGAACCCCTTCCTTGACATTTGAATTATTGCATACCTTCCACCTCGAGAGACCACTCTTGGGGCAATTAGTAAGATCGCAAAACTCTTTTCTGTACAAGATACAATCGTTAGGGCATGCATGTATCTTTTTGTACTTCATTCCCAATGCACCCAAGAACTTCTTTGCTTCATACGTAGATGAAGGTAACTCGTGACCTTCAACAAGATAACTTCCAAGCTCAAGCAACCACTCACTGAAACACACATCACTCATTCCATGCTTGGCTTTCAAATTGTAAAATCTGATAAGTGTGCCTAACTTGGTGAACTTTGTGCAACCAGGAAACAAGGGTTTGTCTCCATTCGCCATGACATTCATAAACTCATTACACTCGTTCTCGACTTCCTCATGCATTTCCTTCCATGTCTACTGTTTCAGTGAAAAATGCATGATCCCTTTTAGTCATTTCCGCATTTATTGTTACATTGGTGGCTGACCTAAAAGGTTGCCCATGCCATATCCAATCTTGATAACTTTTGTCAATCCCATTGAAAAATAAATGGTCATTCACAACTTGAACAGAAAAATGTTGCATATTTCCACATTTCATACATGGACAACTTATGAAGTTTGGATTTGTAGCAAATTCCAATGCAATTTTCAAGAATCCTTCAACCCCTCACTGTATAAATGTGATCTTCTATCCGCAAATATCCATTCATTCTCTATTGTAGAACTTATAATTTAAAAAAAAACAAATAAGTTATAACAACCGCAATACTATAAATTAAGGATAATAATTTGGAAAGAAAATATGCTAATTCAGTTATAGATGTGCATGTATAAAAATATAGAATGCAGAACACAATATATACATGAACATGCATATGAAGATTATAGCTCATTAGTTTTATAAAATATAGAAGAATTTAGATTTGGCTTATAAGTCTGTTAACACACTATATGGTTTTTATTTTTTATTTTTTGGTTAATAGCACACCGTAAGTTTTGAGAATATTAAACAGAACAGTAAAATGACATCAAAAACCTCTAAACACTTTGCTTATATATGTAAGGGTGTTAGACGGAAACTAGTGGTTCCATTCTTGTTGATATCAACTAATGTACAAAAAATAAACACATACAAACAGATTTATATTCTAGAAAACATTAGGACCCAATAATAGAAGTAGATCTTCATACTTTTATATCTAAGATTAAGTGTACTATTAGTTAATTATAATCCATTGTTGTATACAACCATGCTCATAATTATACCTTAAAAGTAATTAATCAAGCAATGCACAGACCTATATCCCATTGTAATATTATTGTTAATTGAGTGGAAGAATGATGGTTCTTGAAACAAACTTAACAAATGTCCAAATAGAAAAAAGAAACAATCTTAATAGGGTTTCAAACTTTATTCGAAGTAATCCAATAATGGCTCAAGTATTTTTTTCACAGCATCCCCTATAAATTTTAAAAGAAAACATCAATGCATATGCTAGTTGGTTTCAAGGTTTATTCAAACTAAACCCTCAGTCAATATCTGCAATATATTTCCACCTCATGACAACCAAGATAATTTCATGATGATAGTGATAGATATTATAAAAAAAAAATTCATTTCTATATTTCCATTAATCCCATCTCATCCAAAATTTCTAGCAAACTCTCTAACTCACTACCCATCTATAATAAGACTGTTTTGATAGTCCAACTCTTTCCAAATGTCCAAAATTAGTATAATTTAACAAAAAGAAAAAAAACCCAAAAATTTCCTTATTACACAGTGATGAAATCAGTAGAAAAACCACAAATTTTAAACCTAGGAAATTTATAAGAAAATTCATAACCCCAAGTCACAAAAGGAAAACTATTTCACATAAAACCTTTACCAAAATTAAGTGGGTTCTAACACAAATCATGTTTAATGAATGGAATTGAAGACAAATAAATATAGTAAAGAACATTACCCGTTGACAGATGATATTACTCAGATCGAAATAATCGAACTAGCGGTGGCCGTCGTGAGTATTGAGACTGGGTTGCAGATGATTGGTGCAACTCAATCTGAGACGGAAGAGAAGAATCGGAAAGTAGCCGAAGAAGAAGACTAGCAGGTACATAGAAAAAGAAGGAAAAATAAAAAATAAAAAACCATCCAATCAACACCAAATTTGAACATTCATGAAGGATTAGAACTCAAACCCTAAAAGACCCATCTTACCTTTCAAAGAAGAAATTAGTGGAGATGTTGGAGTACGAGAGGAATTAGGGATGTTGAGCGTTTAGGTCCCTGTGAAATTGGGTACCACAAAAGGAATTTCATCACTGAAGATGCTGGAGTGCGAGAGGAATTGGGGATTAGCCTATGAAGGAGTTAGCTTTTTTTTTTGTCTGGGCGTTTATTTTTCTCTTAAACGCGAGACACGTTAAAAGTTTCAAGCCAGCACCTTTTTTTTCTTTTGGCCTTGCTGCATTTCACCCTAACGACACTTTTACATGTCTTGTCGATTATGTAGTGGATAAAGTTTCAAAATCTCATTTTATCCCACAAATATGACCCCCTGCACGACAGATTTTAGCAAAATTGACATTTGGAAAATTGGAACAACGGTAAAAATAAAAAACGTCGTCTGGTCAGTGTTGTCTAAGGCCTTTTTTGTACGAGACAATAATGACTGTAAAGTTATTATGATGAAGACAATAATGGATGTGTTTAATATTTGTCTGTAGACTCTTTACTTCCTCTTATAAATTTTAGTTCTTTCACCCATCGATTAGAGCTTAGTACAAGCTTTAGTTAGAGTCTAGTATTTTAGCAAAACAAGTGCTTTTGTCCTTTCTAATTGTTGATTAAACTTCCCATTTCAGCACAACATCCTCAAACATAAGTACCAAATTCAGCACAACATGCTCAACACGCAATGAAAAGAGTCGCAAATCTCTATATGTTAAGGAATATGCATAACTGTATATGTATATGTAATATCAAATACGTACAAAGTGTAACGAATACTGAATCAAAGTAAAATTCTTCCTCATAATGAGAAATACTATGGCTCAATATGTTACAGCCCGTACCGGGAAATAATAATATTTTATTCCCGGAGGTGCAAAATGACGATTTTGCCCTTGGCTGACCTTTCGGTTGACTTTTGCATTGTAGCTCGTACGACGCTTCCACTTGTATTTTCGTGACGTGCTCATCAATACGAATTCGTAGACGCGAGCGGGGCGTCGTTCGGACTCCGAACGAATATTTTACGGGCGTTAGTTTCGACGTTTTCTGTATTTTAACTTTTGGGCTGTTTTGGGTTAATGGGCTGGAGCCCATTTGTCTGATGGCCATGTGGGCAATCCCTGAATTCCAGGAATCTTGTATGGGCCTTGTCCCATCCTTTAAACCAAGGCTTTCTTCCTCCTTTCTTCTCTGCACTAAATCAAACCTGATCAAGCCATTTTCATGGCTAGCCATTCCTCTCTCTCCCCGAGGCTTCTCCCTCTTCACCAGCCACTTTGAGGCTGAATCGAATGGCAGACCATAACCCTCGAACTTCTTCTTCTCTCTGGTTCTCTGCAAATGACCAAAACAAGAAAAAACAAAACCAAAAAATTTCCAGAAAATTTCCAAGAGCCTTCTCGACGATTTTGACCACGATGGTCCTCGAATCATTCACCATTCGACTCACCGAGGTCCCTGGAACCTCGATCAAACCCTGCATGGCCGAGTTTGGCCGAGATTGGAGAGCTGGAAATTTCTCAAGGCACCCAGGCCTTCTTCACCAACCTTTCCCCAGAGCTGTTTTCGTGGCCAACTGCCACGAACCTTGCAGACTTTATTCTTCTCTATTGCTGCCAATTTTCGAACCCCAGCAAGAACTGGAAGTTGATGCCGACGAGGATGTTTAAGATGTTGTGGCTGTGGTCGGTTTCTGGGGTGATTTTGGGTTGGCTGCGATGGACGATCAGGAAGGCTCATGGCCTAGGTCGGTGACCTCCATTGCACCTTGGAAGGTTGCCTACCTATGGTCTCCCCAACGTGGGAGAGCCATTGTCATATTTTGATGAAATTTGCACGGGCTTGAAAGAGCTGCAGAGAGACTAAATTTGTATTAGCTGATCTCATTGTTTTGTAAGCCTCAAGACCCACGAACCTCCTCGATCTCTTTTGAACCTTCCAGTCCTGCCGAGGAGAATGCCTGCTGGATTGGAGTTTGGTGGTGGTGTATCAATGTTGGAGTTGGCTGCTTCTTATTATAGGAAGATGAATGCCAGATTATTTCTACTGAAGTTCTGCATTTTGAAGCAGCTGTCTATGGCTCAAGTGAGCTGCTAAATCTCTGTCTTACTGGATTAAGAAGATGAGAATTGATATCGGGTTTTATCTGTCAAACTGGATGATGTTGATGATGCGTTTTGCCGGGGGGAGGGAATTGTTGAAGGAGATGGTGCTGATTGTGTATGCTGGATGATTATGAGCTGGTCATTTAGATTTTGGGCCCTGGGTGTGTTGAACAAAAGTGGACATTTCAGTTGTGGGCTGCTGTGCTAGACCAGGATGTACGTTTGGACTCCCCGGCTTCGGTAACTGTGAGTGGGCCCTTTTCCTTACTTAAAATAAATGTTATGCGTTTTAGAAATTAAATCGGTTTTACCTACGCTTTTAAATTGATTATATTACTTGTTGCAAACCTTATTTCATGCTCACATTCTTATTATTATTATAACTTTAGATTGGGTATTTGTCCCGTAATTCCAGTAGGCCTCGTACTACTTGGTATTTACTCGGTTACTAATTTCGACTCGGTAACTTATTAGGCCATGGAAATTAATGGGTCTTGGCCTATATTTTTCCATTTGGAAATTATACCATTAAATGGGTGATTTCCGTATTGTTTTGTATGCGTATCGATAGAATCGAACCGGCCCTATTTTT
Organism: Gillenia trifoliata; assembly: GCA_018257905.1. Taxonomy (NCBI): domain Eukaryota; kingdom Viridiplantae; phylum Streptophyta; class Magnoliopsida; order Rosales; family Rosaceae; genus Gillenia; species Gillenia trifoliata. The sequence continues at coordinate 14,010,412 of CM031083.1, read as the reverse complement.
TGGGGTTTTAGGAAATTAATCGATTTTGTGCCTACTCGCGATCATGGGTTTTTATACCTATTTGACGGCCTTGAGCCGTATTTGGGTGAGCCTTGGAAATGGAAATTTTCTACCGTATTTCTGGGTTCACCTAGCTTGCCATTAAGTTGGTATTTCTATACCTTGGTACCCGTATGGTGTATTCTTGGTATTTCACGTATTTTGGGTTAATACACGGTATTTCGGGTACGGCACCCGAGAATACTTTATTTATTGGTTGTTTTAAGGTTATCCCAAAAAGAGAAATTACCTCACGCTGTTTTATTTAAAAATACTATGTGGCATGTTTTTGCACGCTCAACCTGGGAGGCTTACACGGTGTTTATTGTACTGTCCGGGCCAGGACCAGCCTTCACGTGATTGTTCACACGCACCGATACGCTCACTATGGATCCATAGTAGGTGCCAGCCTGTTCGAGGTCGCATGGGCGCCCGAACTCGTTGTGATGCGCTTATGCGCCAGCTTCACGTGATCGTAGTACATGAGCGTACCTTTATTTATACACCTAGCCTGTTCATGACAGAATATATCTGTCTGAACTCGTGTGTCTGCCCTGCCTAAACGAGCGTTTACCTTATAGTTGGATTGTGATATATTTCTGATTTTCGCTGATGCTACGGATACTTCTATATGATTTACGGGTTTCCCGTATAACTTTATTTTACAAACTTTTTGATAAAGTATTTTATTGCCGAACGGTGGCTTTCTGCCCGTTTCGGACGGTAAGTACGTTTCCGTACTTACCTTGATTTTCTACCTATTAGTATATTACGTTTTCAAGAACAGTTTTACGAAACTTAGTACTTGGTTTTACGGCGAGGGGTTAGTATTTTCTGAAGGAAAGGTTTTTACAAACTAACTATGGCCCACTCACCCTTTTGTTTTGCGCCCCTCCAGGTTTAGCGGCTTGGAGTTGTCGACGTCGAGACCCGGTGGTATGAAGATGTTCAGAATTTTCTTGTAACTTGTAAATTTTCGGTATTCGTACTTGTACGATAGTGTTATTTATTTATTAATTCGTTACTCTGTACGAAATTTGTATATTCTACTCATTAATTCTTTCCAATATCCTTTATTTCCTCAATTTGGCTTTCGTCACCCTACGTGGTGTCGGCCATCACGCCTCGAAATCCGGTGTCCACGTGGCATCCGGGTCGGGGTGTGACACAATAACCATTCAAAACTAATATAAATATTTAGAAACAAAACTTGTCCACCATTATAATTAAGATAAAAACATATCAAACCAAAATAGTAAATACTATAATTAGATACAAATTTAATACCAAATTAAACTTAAACTTGTCATCTGAAAGATATCAACCCAATTTTCAAATTATTTCACGAAAACAAATTAAGGAAACGAAGTCCAACTCATATCATAGCTTTTAAATCAACCACTCATGACTCACCAACAACTACTCTTCCTCAATTTTCTTCAAGCGTTGTTTCCACCCTACACATGATGAAAACGTAACCACATACCAGTTAACTAAATTACTTTTATCCACGATTGATAATTGTAATGGTCACAATATAATACTTGAATCCCTTGTGTTTTTTTTTTTTTGACAAAATTCACTATCTTAGGACCTAAAGATCAATATTAAGGTTAGAACAATATCAAGCATCATTTCATGGATCGATCGTTTCAGTAGAAAGTTTGCTAGAATAAGATAAATGAAAACTAAAATTTGGTTGAATAAGAGGCCATATAAAGGAAAAAGGAAAAGGAAAAAACATTGATTTCCTACCTCCAACCGCACTCGGAAACTAGTCATAGGTGACCCATATATTCACGGCTGATTAAAAAAAATTACAGAACTATAAAAAACAAACTAAATTGGACGAAATTAAATTACGAGGTCCCGCCGCCTAGATTTTGGTTACTTCTTTGAAAATTTTGGTGTTTGGTGTACTATTGGGAAATTGTGTTAGAATTGTTGACAAGTTGTATTGTTAATTGCTCTGTTGTCTCCATGTGATCTTCAATGGTATCTATGCTTGGGGTATTGTTGCTCATATAAGCGGTAGAGCAAATCATTGACTGTGTTGTAGTGACAATGCTGGGTACCTCTCTATATAAATTTTTGAACGACATTGTTCTAATGAGGAATTTAGGATGTTTTTTTTTGTTCTTTTATATGGTGGATTGGTATTTGGATTGGACTAGAAAGGGCTAGCATCTCCAATGGTGTAGGCAATTGAGTAGGCAAACTCATTTTGATAAGCCATGTAGGCAAAAACTAGCTCAAGTGGTAAGCAGTTGAGTATGCAAATTTTGCCTACTCTTCTAAAGTAGGTAATGTTGCCTAGTAGGTAAATGTTACTCAACTTTTGCCTACTCTCCTAAAGTAGGTAATGTTGCCTAGTAGGCAAATGTTGCTCCTCATCTAAAGTAGGCAATGTTGCCTACTCTCATACTTTCCTAAAGTATGCAATTCCTACAACACCATGAGTAGGGAAATTCGGCCCCTCATCTCTTTTTAATATAATATTCTATGTGGAGGAAGAAGAAAAAACTAAAAGGTAAAAGTAAATGTTATATAAATGAAAGAAAATAATAAAATACAATTTTGCTACTTGGTTTGCCTAATCTATTGGAATAACAAACTTTTTCACTAGGCAATTGAGTAGGCAACATGTCACGTTAGCTTTTATAGTACAATTTTACTTTGATTGCCTATACCATTGGAGATGCTCCATGAGAGTCTTTTGCTAAATTTGAAGTGTCACGTAGAATTTTTTTGGTTCAACATAGTTGATAAACCCAGTCCACAAATTTAGACCTTTTACTCACTCTCTAAATTTAGAGACTTTCTATCCCACTCCACAAACCTCTTTTTTTTTGCAATTATTAAATATTTTCTTTAAAATGTAGTTTTCTCTGGATTTGAAAATAATAAAATACTAAAATTTGTGAAGTCTGTTGTAGTGTAATTGTGAAGTAGTAAATTTTAGTCTTCAAATTACCACGTATGTTAACAAACTTGTATTTAAAGAGTCATGTTTATAAAAAACTGTTAGAGATGCTCTTAGTGCCTACCCACATAAGACAGCATGGCAAACGAGGTGGACTCTTTAAAAAAAAAATGGAAGAAGCCTTCCACAAATGCAATCTTGCTCCTTTCTCCACTTTAAGCATTTAAGATAACTCCACATGATTTTCATTATTATATGCACAATACTTAGTGCGTACTCTATATACTCACTTTAATAATTTTGCACAATAATATTTTAAAACATGTTTTATTATTTTAAAAATAAAACATATGCTATTTAATTTTTCTTGGACTTTTAAAAATAAGAAATACATGTCATTTTTTGATTGAGTCAAATCAAAAAATAAGTATATAGAGTATTTACTAATAAGTATCCAAATATTATCCTTATTATATTATGGTGATAATACAACCACAATATTTTTACTTGATTTACGCCATTTTAATTCCAAGAATTTAATCAAATGTTCATTCAGTGGCCTTGGTTCTCTTCCATTGGACAGCTTAAAATACATGGACCGAAGGTGTAAATCGGATCCAAGCAAGTAGTCTTTTTAGTTATGTGGAGTTCATTACTGTTTACATGCATGTATCATAGATATTTTTTTTAATTAATCTACCCTATATTTTTTTTTTATTTTACCTGTACTACATATTAATTGTATTTTATCTACATATATCACAAATTTTTTGATAATCTATCTCAAATTAATTGTTTGTATCATAGATTTTTTTTTTATTAATCTACCTCTATATTTTTTTTAGACTTCTTTAGAGATAGGCCCTTATAATTTCTATTTCCATGATAAAAACCCACCTTGTTTAAAATATCTAAATAAAACCCAAAATTTGAAATAAACTACCATGTAAGCAAATAAGTAACTTATTATTACAATATATTTACAACTTATACCACAACACTCTAATTACGTCAATAAATATTATCATTACTCACTCTAACTAGATGAGCAATGAGTACCCATAATGTTCCACGTATTTAACCCTCATACTATTCCACACGTATTACAAGATCAAAAAAATATGTTTATACACACACTAATATATTATACTAATTTACCTATGACGATTACTGAACAATTTGAATTTTAAATTGAATATCATCTATTAATTGCTAGATTTGTAATAGGTGGAAATTAGTGCAGTTTTTAAGGCTTAATTATGGATGTGTTTAAAAAAAATTTATGACAGCATTTGTAAGTAAGGAAACTGGTAAAGCTAATTTAATATGATGTGGCATTGAGTATTAAAATAGGAATCTAAATTAGATTTATAACACCATTCAGGTTTTAATCTAAACAATATCTTGTTTAGGTCCTTTAAGTCTAAATGCCCCTAAATTGTTTTACATGTATTATTACATATATTAGGCACTTTTAGTTATCACTCTCATGTAACATTCCGTAAAACGTTTGTTATAAAATAATTCCTACTTTTAGTTAACTTTTACTTATTCATCCTCACGAGGATGTGAATGTTTATACTCTATGCACTATTTACTTTGCTCTGACTGTTATGCACCTGTAATAATGGGTCTTGACCCATCACCACACTCTGACTTCCGCATCCAACTCTATTTGTACTCACTTTTTCACTTATACATGCATAATTGGCTTTCGCCACTTAACATGTGTCAGCTAGCACTTCCCGACACCTGGCGTGTTAGGATCGGGATGTGTCAGATTGGTATCAGAGCATAAGTTTTAGGCAGTCATGCATTTGTCACTCTATGATATTTTCATTAATAGCTTCTTAATCTGAAGGAGATGTTACTTCAGTTTAGAAAGGGTGCTCGTAAGAAGCTTCGTACTACAACATCCTCATATCCATGCACTATTTACCAGGAGTTCTATGAGGCTTTGCTCCGTGTCGAGGATTCTGAGAACACTCCCAACATTGGTGGTGATGATGACGAGGGAAATGGTAGTCAGCGAAATAATGATAACAACAGGGGACGTTCGAGTTTCGGGCCGAAAAAGAACCAGTCGTTTAAGAAAAGTGGTTACAATTCTAGCGGATCATCCAGTGGATGCTCTAACTCCAGCACACCTCGAGGAGGTAAATCCACTGTTGGTTCCCGTTTTCAAACTCAGAGCAGTTCAGGAGGCTCTAACACTACTTGTTACTGTAACTGCAACAACTATCATTCTGGAGAGTGTAGCCAGACGAGCCAAGGATGTTTTACTTGTGATCAGGTGGGCCACAAAGCTAGTAATTGTCCTCAGAGACAGCTGAATCAGCAGGCTAGTACGGTTCCCCAGCAGCAGATGCCACTGTACGGATCAGGCCAGTTCCAGCAGCCATCTTCTGGCGGTGATGTTCATTATCAGGGTGATATGTCTCAGTATTCTGGAGACGTTTACCAGTACCCGATGGGCATTTCTCAGTTCACACCAAACATTCCTCAATTATAGGGAGGCTATACTCAGTTTCCCCAAAGCTTTCCGCAGTTTCAGGGAGGTTATCCTTCGTATTAGTAGGGCGGTTCGCAGTGGTATGGAGGCGGTCAATATCAAATCAGTGAGGCAACTTCTAGTGGCAATGAACCGAGGAGACAAACCGGTCAAAGAAACTAGGGACGTGGCGGACAGGGTAAGAGTAACCAGGGATTTAGAGGTCGTACAGGACAGCAGACACAGGGCCGAGTCACAAACATCACTGCCCAGGACGCTCAGACTAATCCTGATCTTGTCATGGGTACGTTGAACATTCTTGATCATTTTGCTAGAGTTCTAATTGATCCAGGTTTTTCTCATTCAGTTATATCCCTTCAGTTTGCTCAAACCACTCAACCATACTCTACTCATCTTGAGTATGATTTGGGTATCGCTATGCCTAGAGGCGAAGTCTGTTATGTTCAGTATGAGTACCAAGGATGTCCTGTCCTTGTTAGCGGAGAGGATATGCCAGCTAATTTGATTCCTTTGAACATCAAAGACTTCAATGTTATCTTAGGAATGGATTGGTTACATCAGAATCAGGCCATGGTGGATTGTCGTCGCAGGGTTGTCATTTTCCAGAGACCTGGCAGGTCTGTTGTGATTTTCACCGGCGAACGCAGCGGTCTAAGACATGGACTTATCTCCGCCATGAGGGCGAAACGAATGTTGAGGAAAGGTTGTCAGGGTTACATTGCTCATGTTGTGGTGAACGACGATAATCCGGCACAAGTCGAGGACGTGCATATCGTGAACCAATTTCCTGATGTATTTCCTGATGATCTACCTGGACTACCTCCGAATCGTGAAGTGGAGTTCATCATCGATCTTCTTCCAGGTACCAATCCTATTTCTCTTACACCCTATCACATGGCCCCTGCGGAGTTAAGAGAATTAAAGTTGCAGTTGCAAGAGTTAGTGGACAAAGGTTTCATCCAACCTAGCACCTCTCCTTGGGGAGCACCGGTCTTATTTGTGAAAAAGAAATATGGGAGTTTGAGACTTTGCATCGACTACAGGCAGCTCAACAGGATGACGATTAAAAACCGTTATCCTCTACCTCGTATCGATGACTTATTTGACCAGCTCAGTGGTGCTCGAGTCTTCTCAAAAATTGATCTGAGGTCAGGATACTATCAACTGAAGATTATGCAGGATGATGTTCCCAAGACAGCGTTTTAGACTCGATATGGTCATTATGAGTTCCTTGTGATGCCATTCGGGTTAACGAATGCTCCTGCAGCGTTTATGGACTTGATGAACCGGTATTTCGTCCCTACCTGGACAAGTTTGTGATTGTCTTCATTGACGATATCTTAGTGTTCTCTAAGAGTGAGGTTGAGCACGCTAAGCATCTTCGTCTAGTTCTGAAGAGCTCTGGCTGACTGAAGTATCTTTCTTGGTGTTGGAAATATGCCCTGAAAGTCAATCTTTGGAAGAAACTTTTCAGGACATTGACTGTATATTTGGATAACCCTAAATACAGTAAAAGGGCAAAGTCACTTATTAGGACAATCTCAATAGTTGATATATGTCCAAATAGTGAATCCATGGACAATGGATTGATGGAAGAAGTAATCTAATGATGTTAGACTGTAGAGACCTTCTTCTCATAACCATGATGTTCAAAATGTTCCTGGTCATGGGATTGTCAGAGGGATACTGACAATCCATAGACCAGTACGTACTGTGTCAGCTTCAAATTGGAAGGATGGAAAGTCTCAGCCATTCGTGTAGTGACACTATGACAAGTATGTAGGTGCTCATTAAGGGGATGAGTTCACTGAATACAATCGAAGGGAGTACTTGCATGGAGGTCTACTCACATGTCAAGCAAGTAACTCCATTGATTGGAATATGTAAGTAATCCTTTGACCTGAGACATCATAGTTGTCTTGTGGTTAGGTCCTTGATCTTTGATTATGTCAAAGTCACCCCAATCCTGAGGGTGTCCACGGCATAGTTGGGGTTAAACTACTTAGCCATGGAGGCAAGTGAATGGTCAACAAGGGATCTCTAATCCTCGTTACGAGAGGAAGAATACTCTAAGATATGATTCGAGAATCTTCGGCCGAAGTACTGAGCGTAGTGATGGAAAGTGTTCCTTTACGACTCAATTGAATCATACAACATAGTATAATCACATTAGGGGTTTGACATTGTGTATCCATACCCTCATAGTGTGATTGAGAGTATTGTATTAGAGAAGGATCGAATTACATTGTAATTCCAATTGAATAGGTTCTCCGAACAAACTTCTACATTAGCTTGGGTAGCCATGATATATGTGTAGTGTGTCACTCATGGTTTGTGGGATCTTGTGAATGATTAATTAGTAATCATCAAAGAAGATAAAGAATTAAAATAAGTTTTAATTCACTAGATGATTGGAACTAATCAATTGGATTGATACCAATCACCTCACTGCCTTGCTAATTAGAACCTAAAACGATTGTACACCGAATACACTATAGTGGTGGATCAACACGTGAATGATGGAAATAATCCTTTGGATCAATTGAGTGTTATGATTAATTAGAAAGTCTAAGGAAATCATAGAAGCGATAAAAGATCGCTTTGGGCTTAATGAAATAAGTTCGGGTTAATCCGGGCCCATTGGGCCCTAACCTCTTTGGCCTTTTATTCAAGCATAAGATGACTTGAAATTGTAAAAGCCCAAAAGCCCACTCAACACTCTTTTGCCCGGCCATGAATGAGAGAGAGTGAGTGGAGTCAATGGTTGACTCACTTCTTTTATATATTGAAAGTTTATTGAAACTTTCACAAGTGGAAGATCACCATACCTCACACTATAACTTGTTATGGCTTTGGATTGAGTTTGTCAACCAAAGATAAGAAAAATATCTCTCCCTTTCTTGCTAACACAGCCGGCCAAACCAAGAGATTGAGATTGCTACACTTCTCTCTTTCTTTTGTGATCCATCATCCATTCCATCACTTGGTGGGTGTGGATCCTTAGAGGTCTTCAATTTTGGAGGCTAGAGGAGAATCATTCAAATCTTTCAAGGTGGAGGAAGCAAGGAGGGAGGCTAGACTCAAGGAGTTCCAAGAAGAGAAAGCTTGGAGGTGGTCCATCCTTGGTCTAAAAGCTAGATCAAGAGGTATAAAATTCTACCTCCACTTTGTTCTTCATTTTTGTAGATGCATCAAATATTAACCTATGCTTCTTGAAGGGGATTTGCATGACTATTGCTTTGATAATTTAGCTTCCGTTGCTTATGCATATGAATTTTGAATTGCTTATGCATGCTAGTCATTAGAAATCCCAACATAATCTCATAATTTCCCTTCACTTGGGACACGTCATATCCTCAGAAGGAGTTCTTGTTGACCCACAGAAGGTAGCTGCAGTGGAAAATTGGGATCGACCACAAACTGTCACTGAGATCCGAAGTTTTCTTGGTCTTGCTGGCTACTATCGGCGCTTTGTGAAGGATTTCTCGGCAATAGCCCTTCCTCTCACGAAGTTGACTAGGAAAGAAGTCAGGTTTGAGTGGGATGATGATTGTGAGCGGAGTTTTCAGAAGTTGAAGCATTGCCTCACTCATGCACCTGTCTTGGCACTTCCTGATGACAGTGGGAATTTCGAGGTCTACAGTGATGCTTCTTTGAATGGTCTAGGCTGTGTTCTGATGCAGCATGGTAGGGTAATCACTTATGCATCCCGTCAGTTGAAGCCGCATGAAATGAACTACCCTACTCGGGATCTGGAATTAGCAGCCATTATTTTTGCACTAAAAATCTGGCGACATTATGTCTACGGAGAAACGTGGAAGATGTTCACTGATCACAAGAGTCTGAAGTATTTGCCTACGCAGAGGGATCTGAACCTGAGACAACAAAGGTGGATGGAGTTGATTAGTGATTATGATTGTTCTATGGAGTACCATCCTGGACGAGCTAACGTAGTCGCGGATGCACTCAGTAGGAAATCATCTCATGGTCGGCTCAACGCACTGTACGCTTGTCACATTCCTCTTTTGACTTATCTCACGAGTATCGGTGTAGTCTTAGGTTATGATCATACTGGAGCTTTGTTGGCCAACTTCTCTGCTAGACCTATTATGTTGGATCGTATTCGTGAGTCTCAAGCGAGCGATCCTACTTCTTAGAAATTCATTCAAGCTGTTCTTGACGGTACCAGAGATGATTTCAGAGTTCGACGTTCTGACGGATTACTCTTGATGAATGACCGAATGTATGTGCCTAATGATGCGGACTTGAAAAGGGTAATCTTGGACGAGGCGCATGTTTCCACCTATGCCATGCATCCAGGTAGTACTAAGATGTACCATACTATCCGACCTTTCTACTACTGGCGTAGAATGAAAAAGGAGATTGCAGAGTACGTGAGTCGTTGCTTAATTTGCCAGCAGGTCAAGGCTGAAAGGAAGAAACCGTTTGGATTACTATAGTCACTTCCCACCCCTGAGTGGAAGTGGGAGAGTATCACCATGGACTTCGTGTATAAGCTACCCCTAGCGCGTGGAGGCTATGATGGTATTTGGGTGACTGTTGATCGACTGACCAAGTCAACTCACTTCCTGCCAGTTCGTAAGAATTATTCTTTTCACCGTTTGGCTAAGCTTTTCATTGACGGTGTTGTCAAATACCATGGTGTTCCTATCAGTATTATCTCCGATCGTGACCTCAGATTCACTTCGAAGTTTTGGAAAGCTTTCTAGCAAGCTTTGGGTTCAAGACTACTGTTTAGCACTGCTTATCATCCTCAGACAGACGGACAATCGGAGAGAACTATCCAGACCCTTGAGGACATGCTGAGGTCCTCAGTGCTACAATTCGGAGATAAGTGGCATGATAATCTTTCTTTGGTAGAGTTTGCCTACAACAACAACTTTCATTTGAGTATTGGCATGTCTCAATTCGAGGCGTTGTATGGTAAGCCTTGCTGAACCCCTTTGTGTTAGTCAGAAGTCGGCGAGCGAGCTCTTGTTGGTCCTGAGATTGTAGAGGAGACGACTCAGAATATCCAGGTAATTAAAGGAAACCTGAAAGCTGCCCAGGATCGACATAGGAGTATTGACAACCGTCACTTGACCGACTGAGTCTATTCAGTTGGTGACATGGTGTTCTTGAAGTTATCGCCATGGAGAGGCGTTGTACGATTCGGGAAACGAGGAAAGCTGAGTCCTCGTTACATCGGTCCGTATGTCGTCACCGAACAGATTGGTGAGGTTGCTTATCGACTTGAGTTACCTTCCGAGTTGTCAAGGGTGCACAATGTCTTCCATGTGTCCATGCTCGGACATTATATCTCTGACCTATCTCATGTTATTCATCCTCAACCGTTGGAGATCAACCAGGACCTGACTTATGACGAGTTACCGGTGACCATCCTGGATTGGAAAGACAAAATTCTACGGAACAAGTCGATCCGTTTAGTGAAGGTTTTGTGGAGAAACCACTCGGTGGAAGAGGCTACCCGGAAAACGGAAGAGCGCATGAGAACCAACTACCCTCACTTGTTTTTCGCTTCTACTTGATTGTAATTTTGAATTTCGAGGATGAAATTTTCTTAAGGGGGTAGATTGTAACATCCCATAAAAAGTTTGTTATAAAATTCCCGGGGGATATTTTGGACACGTGCGTGATTATTTTATACATGGGATTGTGTGATCTTACTGTTTTTGTGGGTGCACAATACCCCCAAAACTCAAAATATATCAATTTCTCTCTTCTCCCTCGTCCATCTCTCTCTTTTCTCCCTTATACATTTTTCTGATTTTTCTCTTTTTCTTTCTCTCTCATCGTATGTGCATAGTGCACGTCGACGAAAACCCGTCGAACTAAAATCACCACTTTCTTCGTCTCAACGCCCTGGACTCAACGGTGCAAACCGTTCGTCCAAACTGCCAACCGTTTGACGGGAAAAGCTCACGGAAGAACTGGACCTTCCCGGCAATTTTCTCGCCATTCTAGACCGATGTGAGGTTTCTAACTACAACTATTGGGTTCCTCTCGTTGAGTAAATGAATTTTCATATGTGGTTTGCTTGATTTGGTTGAGTTTTGACGTAGATCGGTGAAGCTACAGTACCCGCGACCTTTCGAGCCAATTACATGCCATTTCCCGAGCTTGTACAGCCAAACCAAAGGCACACCGTAATTCTATTTCTCTCTAGCTTCATTTTGGTATAAGGAACGTGAAGTTTGGCCAAGAAATGAAGAAGTTATGGAGATTTGAAAATTTCTCCAGAAACCGGCCAAAATTCCAGCGACGGCGGTCAGCGCCGGTGCCCGCGACCGAAAAAAGTTGCAGCGGCGACGTCAGCAACGGTCCAGACGGGGCGTGACGTCAGTAGTGACGTCAACGTTGACCAGTGCGTGAGCCGCGGCTGGGCCGCGTTTGAGCCGCGCATGAGGGCGCGTGGAACAGTATTTTTCAATTGCGTCTTGGCGAGGCGACTCGTGACGACGCGTACTACCTAGGGGCAGTACGTATGGTATTTTACGGAGTGTTTCGAACCTCTGTGTTGAGCAAACAAGGGATAGATTTAATTAATTACTTTAATTCTAACCTTTATGAGTTTAATCATTACTATAGTGATATCTCATATAGGTGAGACTTATCCAGAGGACTACCGGGGCTACCCAGGATAGGGGGGCTACGACCCGGCTACTTACAGGTGAGTGAGTGGGTCCTTGTTTTGATAAATGTATTATACGTATGGTTTTCAATGCTTTCTTTAATTTGTTAGCATGACTCATATCATATACGATTGTTGGAGGTAGAACATTCGTATTGTATTGCCATACATGTTTTTATATTGTTGCTCATTGGTGGATGTATAACACCCTGGATATCAGTACTCAGTCTTGTGGCTAGGACTAGCCTTGACGTTTGGAGATGTCACTACCAATACCGCTACGCAACTTTGGATCCATTGTAGGTACTAGCATGTTCTAGGTTGCACTAGGCAACTCGAACTTGTGTGACGCACTTTGTGCACAGCACTTAGGGTTAGACTTGTGTCATTGTAGTACTCAGCGTATTACTTATATACCTAGCCTGTTCCTCGTAGCTTATCTACTTGGGCTTGTGTGTTTACATATGGGTGAGCAGTCAGTCATGCATATTGGGGAGTACCCTTGTTTTGAGCATTACTATTATAGTATTTTGAGGATCATACCGGGGAGTATGACGTATTTTCAAAAACTATACATGTTTTCCAAGCGAGGGGATAGTGTGCTCTTGAAAACAAAGGTTTTATCAAACTTTGCTTTTTGACCCACTCACCTTTTTATGTTTTGCTCCCCTCCAGGTCTTAGTAATGGAATTGATTTCCAATGAGACGTGGGCTCGCTTCGGCTGTGGTTGGCAATTCTGACACTTCCTCCGGATTATGTAGGATTCACTCCTACTTTTAGTTAACTTTTACTTACCCATCCTCACGAGGATGTGAATGTTTATACTCTATGCACTATTTACTTTGCTCTGACTGTTATGCACCTGTAATAATGGGTCTTTACCCATCACCACACTCTGACTTCCTCATCCAACTCTATTTCTACTCACTTTTTCACTTATACATGCATAATTGGCTTTCGTCACTTAACACGTGTCGGCCAGCACTTCCCGACACCTGGCGTGTCAGAATCGGGATGTGTCATCTCATATATATATGTGTGTAAATAATATACCTATTGTTGTGGACAGTTTTTAGTGAAGGGTGCGGCAAGAGAAGAATAGAGAGAATTTGGTGAAACTGTAGTGTATGTGGAATATGTAATTCATATATTCCACATACCAGGTGCCTTTATTTATAGTAATAGAAGTACAAGTACAATAGGATACTAATCCCTTACAGAACCGAATAGCCTAATCCATATCTACCTAGGATTTACACAATCACATTTAACACATGTTATATTTTATCTACAACACTCCCCCTTGAGTGTGCAAATACTCAAGTAGATATCGCATCAGATCTTCAGGATGATAGTTGATGAAGTCGTCTCGTAGGCACAGTAGAGAACACTCGAGTCTCATATAGGGAACTTGCATATAAAAAGAATAAAAACTCTCACAAAACCTGGCTATGGTAAAACCCAATACGGGACAAAACCCATAGTCTAGGAGAAAAGTGAGTTAATGCAATGTCGATACTTAACATCTTCAAGACGTAAGTAGTAAGAAAACACACAAGAGTATGACCAGCCCAGAATGGGTGCCTCGTTAAAACCTAGTCAGGCAACAAAAACCCAATGGGAAAAATGATCCTGATCGTAGGGAAAAAGAGTACATTAAGGTCAAGTGAGTATACTTCAGGATACTCCCCCTGAGTTCGACGAAACTCCCCCTGAGAACTACAAGCGTAGCAAATGAGAAAATTTGCACATACCAAATCCTCGAACAAGCTTATTCGGCAATGACTTCGTGAAGAGGTCGGCAAGGTTGTCTTCGGATCAGATATGCTTGACTTCAATCTTCTGATGCTCATGCTGATATGATGTAGACGCAATATGCTTGGTGTTGACTTATTGGATGTATCATGTTATGGTCTGGTCGATACATGTGGCGTTGTCTTCATAGATCGTTGTTGGAACTCAACAAAGGATGAAGAATTACAAGTGCTTCGAATATGCTCCCATGTACACGGGTGGCTTCGTGTATGGCGATGAGCTCGAAGACGTCGCAACTAAGGTCTATTTGGTTGACCTCCAAGATATTGCGGTGTTCCTAACGGTAAAGACATAATCCGTTTGGAAACGTGCCTTGTGCGGAACAGATGGATAGTCTGTATCAGCGTATCCCACAAGGTAGGCATCATTCTGATAACCAAGGGGTTGTGGTTAATTCTGAGATGCGCAGGGATAGAATAAGCCCAAATCCGTAGTAACGGAAAAACGTCTTTAACACCTATTTGGTGATAGCGTGTAGGCGTAGTGTTGTATCTTACCAAAAGATCAACAACGAATGAGATGTCATGCATAATGCAATGAGCTAAGTACAATAAAGCGCTAATTGAACTTAGATATAGAACTTCAAGTTCCACAACCTTTTCAAGGATCTCATTTGCATCTAGCGTATGAACGGTCATGGGTGTACTCAAAGGCAACACCTTCTGGGTGTAGTTCGATTGGTGGACCAGAATACCATCTGAACTTTGCTCGAAACTTCGGGTCGAGACATAAACGAGTTTTCCCAAGATCTTTCATCTCAAATTCCGACTTCAGGTGCGAGGCAGTTTTCTCAAGCTCTTCCAGAGTCTAAGTGAGATTTATGTCATCGACATAGACTGCAACTCTAGCAAATTCGGTTTTGTACACGCAGGGGCATAGTTTATTCACATATCCCTAACTGATCAAATATTCACTTAAACGGGTATACCACATCCGCTCGGATTGTTCCAATCCGTAAAGTGAAAGCCTCAATTCAATAGAGAGGGTGTTCTGTGGTCTAGAACTATTTGGATCAGTCTATAAGTTCTTCGGGAACTTTCACATATATTTCCGTATCAAGATCCCTATAGATACGTTACAACCACGTACATAAGCTGCATATTCAGTTTTTCGGAAACTACCAAACTGATAAGGTAGCGGAACGTTATGACGTCCATTACGGGGGAATAAGTCTCCTCGTAATCAATCCCAGGGCGTTGAGAGAAACCTTGCGCCACAAGGCGTGCTTCGTACTGCACTATTTCATTCTTCTCATTACGCTTCCTTACGAAAACCCACTTGTAGCCAATGGGCTTCACATGTGGAAGTGTAGGAACTACAGGCCCAAACACTTTACGTTTCGCAAGTGAATCAAGTTCGACCTGGATTGCTAGTTTCCAGTTTGACCAATCGGTTCTACGTCGACATTCATCAACGGAACGCAGTTCGATATCGTCGCTTTTCACTTATTTTGGGTAGCTACCATATACGTGAATATCATCGATGATAATCTCATTCCAATTCCATTAACTCATCCATGCATGCATAATGGACCAAGACTACAGGTCTCGGGATAATCCGGATTAATTTCATGAGGTGGAATGGTTGAGATAGCGAACGAGGAAGGGATTCATTTTGTGCCATACTTCTCCACTTCTAGGGAGGTGAATCCTTCGAACTGAATGATCTGTCGCGCTTCAGGCCGAGAACAGATTGATTGGCTAGCCGTCGGCGTACCAGGCCGTCCAACAGGGGCGGCCAAACCGTCCTTCAGGGGCAGCACACCCTTCAGGGATGTTGACTCGACGTCCGTTAGGTACGTCTATCCTTGCAGGCATGTTTGCAGCTGGTATATATGATCTCGTCACTTTATCTAGATCAGAGAAAGCGTCTTGAGCAATACTCTAGAATCTAGAATATGGGGATCGAGATGAGACATAGTGGGGACGTCCACGATAATTCGCGCCGTTCTTCAGGAACGTTGACGTTCTTATCTCCCCCTAACGGCGGGAAGACTGTCTCATCGAAGTGACAATCCGCAAAATGGCGGTAAAGAGATCGCGTGCAAGGGCTCTAAAGAGCTAATTCGAAGGAGAATCACAATCGACAAAGATTCACATCCTTCTTTGAGGACCCATATTGGTACATTGCGGCGGCGCAATATGGCAGAAGGTGCATACCAAAAAATGCGTAAATACGAAACATCAGGTTCGTACCCAGTAACCAATTGTAACGCTATAAAGTATCGGGTAGCAATGGGCCTCAGGCGGACCAACATGGCTGCATACAAGATTGCATAGCCCTAGGCAGAAACCGAAAGCTTGGTGCGTTCACCAAGGACCGGGCGATCAATTGATAATGCGCTTTATGATCGCTTCTGCGAGGCTGTTTGGGGGTTGAACATGGGGAATTCAATGTTCAATTTCAAGCCCAAAAGATATGCAATACTTATCGAATACTGTTCGATATAAACTCTCCGGCATTATCCAGTCTTCTAGACTTTATGGGATAATTAGGGTGGTGAGCCCTTAAGTAAGAATTGGCCAGGAGTTTAGCAGCAATGTGTATGTGGACAGACATGTGACCATTGTGTCGATATATCAACCAAAAACCATATTTACATGGTCCGCATTTTTGGTTGGAAGAGTCCACATTATTCCCTTTGATCCACTGTGAAAAGAGGGTTATGTAGTAACTTTGCTAGGGATGATGTAAAAATCCAATTTCCCCAACGAGCAGGCTTGGCAAAGTGTGCTTGTAGGCACAAAATCCTTACTTCAGGTAAGGTGATGCATTGTGTAACATAATGCATCGTGTTTTGACCTGAATGTTCCAAACGGTCGTGCCAAAGCAAGTAAACTGCTCGAATCACCCGGCTTCAAGCCAACCTATATGTGGCATGTCTCAGTTGGGAGGTAGCCCATTGGCCCCAAAACATAGCTTCAGGCTTCATATTTTGGAAGGTGATGCAAAGATACGTCACTCTATTTTCTACAGTGGTTTTTATGATCATTGTTCGCTCGAATATCCTTATAACTCAATGACGTTCTTCCGGAACGGAGAATATAAGGCCCCTTAATAGTAATTCAGTACCATTAATACAACGAGGTGCAGTGCCATTGCCCTTAATCAGGTTAGGTAGACCTGAATTCGTTGCTAGATGGGTGATTTAGGTATGAAGTTAGTGTGCATAGTCGCACGTTCATCCAGACAACTAACTTCCCCACATTTATACCTTATCACATGTTAATTGAATTCGGTCACATGTATAAGAAACATGATTCAATTAACTCATATTCGAGGACAATATCCATAATAATATCCAACAAATTTAAAGCAAATACCAAAACAATCATCCAAACAAAAAGGAAAAATTGTTCAAAACTTAAACCAAAAGATAGGGGATTTCGGCCAACAGGGCCTTCCATGTCAAAATTTTGCTTTTCCATATGTGTTAGGTGAAGCAAAATTAGTCTCACAAATTGATTACAGGAATGGTACTCCTCAACAACATTGGTAGGGGCACAAATAAGTGCATAGCCAATGATCTATTCCATCAAAATGGAGGTAGATATTGCACAGTTGAGGTTTGAGAATACTGTCCCTTATTCTTGAAGTTTTGGGTCTTAGTTTCCAAGGGATCACATGTTTGGTCGTGATGCCACCCCCTTGGTTGACCCTGATTCTACCACTATTCAGTACTTTCCAGCCGAAGAATGAAGAGTAGATTCGGTAGGCCTCTGCTGAAGCAGAGCCTTAGGTTCGGTACACCTCTGCCGAAATAGAGCAAGACCTTCGGTACATCCCAGCCGAATCACTGGGGTGCCGCTTTCACTGTTGTGCTTTTCAGTGAGCAAAGTGGTAGTATCAGATCCGAGAATTTAGTGAACCTCCATTCTCTAGGGTGCTTCTTCAGGAGCATTTTAGAGGTATGGAAGGACGAGAAAATCTTCTCCAGTCAAAGTTCAATCGGATTCTATAAACTTCAGAATTTGTACCTATTCACGGATGGACTTATGACGAGTTAATGTGACCATCCCGGATTGGAGCAGCAAAATTCTACGAAACAAGCCGATCCGTTTAGTGAAGGTTTTGTGGAGAAACCACATGGAAGAGTAGGCTTCAGCCCTGGAAACGGAAGAGCGATGAGAACCAACTACCTCACTTGTTTTTCGTCTCTACTTGATTGTAATTTTGAATTTCGAGGATGAAATTTTCTAAGGGGGTAGATTGTAACATCCTATAAAGTTTGGTTATAAAATTCCCTGGATATTTTGGACACGTACGTGATTATTTTATACATGGGATCAGTAGATCTGCATCGCTTTTGTGGCACAATACCCCCCAAAACTCAAAATATATCAATCCCTCTCTTCTCCCTCGTCCCATCTCTCTCTTTTCTCCCTTATACATTTTTCCGATTTTTCTCTTTTTCTTTCCTCTCATCGTATGTGTGATGGAAGGTGCAGCTGCCGACGAAACCCATTTAACTAAAATCACCACTTCTCTTCTGCCTCAACGCCCTCGACTCACCCGCAAACCGCCAGGCCCAAATCAAGCAACCGCTTGATCGAAAAGCCTCAATGCAATGAACTGGACCTTTCCCTAATTTTCGCCATTCTAGACCGATGTGAGGCTCTAACCACAACTATTGGGTTCCTCTCGTTGAGTAAATGAATTTTCATATGTGGTTTGCTTGATTTGGCTGAGTTTGACGTAGACGTAAGTGGAAGCTACAAGCATCTCGCGACCTTCGAGCCAATTACATGCCATTTCCCGAGCTTGTACACCAAAAACCAAAGGCACACACCGTGTAATTCTATTTCTCTCTAGCCTTTACTTTGGTATAAGGAACGTGAAGTTTGGCCAAGAAATGAAAGAAGTTATGGAGATTTGAAAATTTCTCCGTAAAACCTACGCCAAAATTCCAACAAATGGGATTCGTGCCTCGACCGAAAAGTTGTAGCGGCGACGCGCAACGTCCACGGGGCGCGTGATGTCGCAGTGACCGCCAACGCTGACCTGCCAGTGCGTGAGCTGCCGGCTGGGTCAGCAGCCACGAGCCGCGTGAGGGCGCGCGTGGAAACAAGATTTTTCAATTGCGTTTGGCGAGGCGACTTCCAGGATTTCCACGCGTACTACCTGGGGCACGTATGGTATTTTACGGAAAGTGTTTCGAACCTCCGTGTTGAGCAAACAAGGGATAGGTTTAATTAATTACTTTAATTCTAACCTTTATGAGTTTAATTCATTACTATAGTGATATCTCATATAGTGAGACTTTATCCGTGAGGACTACCTAGGCTACCCAGATAAGGGTAGGGCTATGACCCAAAGCCTACTTACAGGAGTGAAAGTGGGTCTTTGTTTTGATAAATGTATTATACGTATGGTTTTCAATGCTTTCTTTAATTTGTTAGCATGACTCATATCATATACGATTGTTGAGGTGTAACATCTGCATTGTATTGCCATACATGTTTTTATATTGTTGCCTTACTCCAAGTGGGATGTATAACACCCCTCGGGATATCGCATCCCGCCCGTGGCTAGGACTCAGCCTCGACGCTTCTCAAGATGTCACTACTCAATAATCAGCTACGCAACTTTGGATCCATTGTAGGTACTAGCATGTTCTAGGTTGCACTAGGCAACCTTCGAACTTGTGTGACGCACTTTTGTGCACAGACTCTGGGGTTAGACTTGTGTCATTGTAGTACTCGCCGTATTACTTATATACCTAGCCTCGTTCCTCGTTAGCTTTCATCTACTTGGGCTTGTGTGTTTACAAGGGTGAGCAAATACCATGTATATTTGGGAGTACCCTTGTTTTGAGCATTACTATTATAGTATTTCGAGGATCATACCGGGGAGTATGACGTATTTTCAAAAACTATACATGTTTTCCAAGCGAGGATATGTGTGCTCTTGAAAACAAAGGTTTTATCAAACTTTGCTTTTTGACCCACTCACCTTTTTATGTTTTGCTCCCCTCTGTGTCTTAGTAATGGAATTGATTTCCAATGAGACGGGCTTCGCTTCCTACCGTGGTTGGTAATTTCCGACACTTCCTCCTGACATGTAGGATTCACTCCCTACTTTTAGTTACCTTTTTTACTTACCCATTCTCACGAGGATGTGAATGTTTATACTCTATGCACTATTTACTTCGCTCCGATCACATGCACCGTAATAAACGGCCTTTTACCATCATCACACCTCGACTTCCTCATCCAACTCTATTTCTACTCACTTTTCACTTATACATGCATAATTGGCTTCGGGTCACTTAACACGTAAGGCCTGGCCAAAGACTTCCCCGACACCGGGCGTGTCGACCTGGATGTGTCATCTCATATATATATGTGTGTAAATAATATACCTATATGTAAAATATAAGTAAAACTAATTTTCAATAAAGTAAAATTCCTATATTTTGAGAAATGCCTCCATAATTTTAAAATTAAAAAAGAAACATCTTAGAAATTCAAAAGAAAAAGGGAAGAGGTATCGAAACCATAAAATAATGTCATTTGTAATTAAATGCATTGGAAATAATGCACTAATTTCTTTTTTCCATCCGTTGTTACCATGTAAATATTTTGTTTGTTGATGAGTAAAGACACTAAAAATTATGAAGGATATTTTTGGCATTCAAAATACAAATTGTGTGAATTCAAGCTCAATTAAGAAATTTGTTTTGTTGGTTACTAATTATTGGGTTTTTATTAGGAAAAATCTATTAAGATGGTTTTAAGTAAAGAAAATTGAATTTCAAAAAGAATAAAATCATAGTTTCAGTTTTTGCTATATATATTTTACCTGTATTACAGATTAATTGTACTTTATCTCCCTACATCACATGTTTTTGTAATAATCTATGTCAAATTAATTGTTTATCTCTATCTATACCATATGTTTTTGTTCATAATCTACCTATAACACAGATTAATTGTATTCCATATTTTTTCTCTTTATAATCTACCTTTATCACAAATTATCTACCTACATCACAAGCTTTTTTTTTATTTACCTCTCACAATGTTTTTTTTTTTTTTTTATAAACTTATCATATTTGTTGTATACGAGTTTTTAGGAAAGTTTTTTTAATTAGAAAGTTTTTTTTTTAATTAAAAAGTAGGTAGATTAAGGAATGTAAGATTCAAATTTAAGGAATTTAAATATATTTTTAGCTTTTACCATAGGAGGGTCAACAGAGAAAAAACGAATGAAAAGAGTTGGTCTCGCAGATTCTTGCCTGATGTGCTTGACTGTCCCCTACAGTCCACTACCTGAGTGGAGCTTTAATGAAAAAAATATTTAAATTTTTTTTTTAAAACTAAAAGCACCTTAATAATTTTTTTTAATAAAAAACAAAATTCTAATATAATAAAATAAAATAAAAAAACCAAATGATTTTGTCTCTCCCCCCACCCTAGCGTCTAGTCCAAGACCCTCTACATCTCTCCCTATCTTTCTCGTCTCACACCCGTATGGGTTTTTTTTTTCACCTTTCTTTTGTCCCATCCAAATACCCACCCTCTCTCGACCCCACCTTTGTTCTTTGTCCAATTTTTTTGTTTTTGTTTTGTCTCATCCACTTCCGATATTGATACCCACTGAATATCCACGCACAATATCGAAATGAGATACGCCTGCCGACATCCTGTAAGGGACGACGAAAGTCAAAGTAAAGCCACAAGTGTAGTGTCGTTGAAACAAACTTAAACTAAAATACCGCTTGAAACTTAATTTCAAAATAGTGTGTGCGAAGTGCAATTCGCCCGTAATACAAAGTAATCAGCTCCCAGGATGTGCCTAAAGCGCAGCAACGCAAAGCAGCAATTCCATCCCCGGTAAGGATAGATATAATACAACCGGTAGGAACATACTTCCACACAAAACATGTTGTTGAAGGTGCTTAACAACTAGTGATGTAAATTTCCTCTACTTGCCACCGTATCAAATCCTCCCCAAAACCCTGGAGAAGCGCAAAACGTAAAATGAGTGGGCAAAAATAAACATTTCTAAAACCTTTGTTTTTCTTCATAACATATTAACCCCTCTTTGAAAATTCCTATATAGTTTCCTGCAAAAATCATACTACGATGTAACATGAAAATTTTCAAGATATGGATTGTTACAACCCGTCCCAAAATTTATGTGAAATTACCAAAATACCCCTGCGTTAATCGCCGACTTTTGTTGACTTTTCGGGACGACTTGTAAAAATTTATTTCTTTACATATTCTTGATGTACTCATCGATACGAACGCAAGCAAAGCGAACTCACCCGAGTTCAAACGAACAATTTACTAACTTTAAAGTGTAGGGGCATTTTGGTAATTTACTACCCGTGTATGGAAATTAGGTTTTTGGCTGGCTGCACAGCAGCCAACCTCTCTCCCATTTTCGCACGCCACTTTTTCCCCTCCCTCTCTTTCTCTCCCCATTTTCTCCTACCAAACGAACCGACAAACCCTAACCTTGGACGAATCACAAAACCGTCAAACCGCTTCAAAATTCATACCATCACAATCGCCTCGCCATTCGGGCGAGACCGGTGATTTTGCAATCTTCAAACTCAAACCCGATCGTTCAAACCGACGCCTAATGCACAGGCAAACCGCTCATCAATTTTCTTCAGACACATGCATCAAGGTAAGCCTCGAGACCATTACCATTGGTTTTATTGGATTGAGTAGGTTCAAATAGATATAAAGAACGCCGAATTTGGTGCGCTTTGAAGGAGAACGGAATTAGGGATTCCCTAAGCTTCCAGCCGGGTTTCATGCCATTCCTACCATTTTTCCCGCCCCAAATTGGTATGAAAATATTCTACTCTCACAATACCTTCATTTTGATATATGGCACGTTAATTTTGGCCAAAAGAACTAAGAAGATATAAATTTTTAAAGTTTTGACATTTTCGAAAATTTTCCGTAAATTCAAGGAACTGTGCGCAAGGACGGCGGCGCGGCGACCGGCAGAGGAGGAAGAAGAAAGAATATTCCTCGCAGACCCGTAACGGGAATATTCCTCGACTTGCAGCGAATATTCCTGCCATCTTAAGGTATATTCCGTTAACTTTAACCCGCGCCGACTAGCTAGACGCTATATCGACGTCACCAAGGTGGACCCGCCATGTGCGCCGTGGTGACACGCGCCTGCTGCCAGACACGCGCTGGCCACAGTGAGACACGCGCCACGTGGCGACACGTGCCGCGTCGTCGCGCGGCGCCAAGGCGTGGCCGGCGCGTGAGCTTCCACCTCCCCGCGCGTGGCTGCAAGATGCGGCCCGCCGGCGTGGACGGCGCGGGGAGAGGGTTTCCTGCCCGAAATCGTTTTTGTCTGCTGCTAAAATAATAATATTTTGGGGGATTTTTCTTTAAGGCCTATTTTTAATTCTATTTTAGGAAGTTCTAATTTGTTCCCTAATATTAAATAGGTAATTCTTCGACTCCGCACACCGAGGAGGGCAACACCGAGGGAGATTTCACTCCGAACACCTGCGGAGTGGACTTTGCTTTATTAAATGGTTTTTACGTGTTGAAAATAAATATGAATTTGATTTCTATATGGTTTTAAATGGTTTTCAGCATGTTATTTATATATATTTATTGATAACATATATACTTGTTGATAATTATTTTATGCAACCATATTTGTTCTATTTATGGTATATATATTGGGAAATGGATTTAATTGGTGATTGAGATTATTTATCAAGTATGATTATATGATATGAAATGGGTTATACTCGATATCACTTTTGCATAAATATTAAATGATATTTTATTATATGGTTTTGAGGGAAATATTTATTTATGCTATACTTGATATTTGGGAATTATGGAATGGGATTTTGGCTCCTATATCTATACACATGAGTATGTATGTATGTTTTCAAACACACTTGGTATATTTTTCACTACGTTGCAGTACCGCTCATGGCCATAGGACAAGTCTCTGCCATGTTTGGGCCAGCCACACGCACCGTACCTGTGGGTATTGTCCTGTGAAATACCTTAGTGCAAGTTGTCTTACGTTTATTGTTGTTTATGGGGAAAAGGGGCCCCACTCACGCAGTGACTCGTGTGACGCGCCGCGGCGCAAGTGCTTACATGTGTGTGGTACTCTTTGTGAGTACAAATTAATGGATAACGTAAAGTGCTTGTACTCTGATTGAGAGGCCGTTCCCTCAACCCGTACGTGGGTGACGCGCATGTAAATTCTCGTGGTTGGTTTTCCTTGCTATATTATTGGAATTATGAACTGTGATTTACGAGTATTATATCTTTGATATGTTTCAATATACATTTATCTTTTGAACTATACTATGATAGTATATTTCTACGATTATTACTGTTTTTCAAACAGGGGGTTAATATGTTGAAAAGAGAATGGTTTGCGAAAACTTTGATTTTTGTCCACTCACACTTTTGTTTTGCGCCCCCTTCAGGACATAGTGATAGTGCATCTGGCGCAGTCGAGGATTTTGCGTGGCAGCTCTGATTATCCATCCCGACCATGTAGGGATCTATCTTTCTTTCAGTTTTTATAATAATATCCATCTCTGTTATGGATAGAGATTCTAGGAACTCAGTTTATTATTGGTTTTCCGCTGTTTCAAAATTAGTACGCTCTGAACCATATGCATATTGACATTGAATTCCGCAACTTAATAGTAATTTAATTTTGGTTACACTAAGTGTTGTCATGCATTTAATGGCTTCGTCACTTACGAGTGTCGGCCAGCACGCCCGCACTCGGTATCCACGTGGGTATCGAGGGTGGGGTGTGTCATGGATGAATACCTTTCTCTCAACATAATATATAATATTCATCGTCAAAACATTAATAAGGCACCGCTGCCAAAAATATGAGTAATACCAACACCTCAACAACTATATCGTATAGTCATCAACAAAACCGTATAAAGGCATCCATGCCAAAAGTATGAGTAAATACCAATATCTCAACAACGTATAGTATGCCCAACGACATATATAATATACTCATCAACATATAAAATATAATATGATATGCTCATCGACATATGCAATCACATAAGTCCATGCAAAAAGTAGCTACAGGGAACAGGCTAGGCGTAATGGATATATGCTCAATACTACGATCACGTGAAGCTGGCGCTAAGCGCGTCACATACGAGTCCTAGCTGCCTAGAGCAAGCTAGTACACGTGGTACCTACAATGGATCCAAAGTGAGCATAACGGTGCGGATGTGAACATACACGTGAAAGCTGGTCCTGGCCTGGACAAGTACTAGACACCGGTGAATGCATGTATGATGAGCAGTAAAATACACATGATCATGCCATCACAGTTTCACAAATTTCAACATAATATAATTTCTTTATACTTAACTCATAAGTAAAGCATGGCATGATAGAAAATAAATCATAAAATCATAGTGGGAAAACATATAAATAATATTAGTTTTTCAAAACAAAGCCCACTCACAGATACGTAGTTGGGTCGTAGCCGTCTCGTCTTGCATGACCCATGTACTCCTCGTGGTAAGTCTCACGTATATGAGATATCATTATTGTAATGATTAAACTCATAAAGGTTACTAATTAAATTAATAATTAACACTTATTCTTCGTTCGCTCAAATCGGAGGTCCGAAACACTCCGAAAAATACCATACGTACTGCCCCGAGGTAGTACGCGTCGTCACGAGTCGCCTCGTGTCGACGGAAGTCGAAAAACTAGTCCCACGCGCGGCTCACATGTAGTCAACCCAAGCCGGTCAAACTAACGGAGTTAGTTGATGCCGTTAGATTTAACGGAAGATTCCGGTATCTTCGTTAAATCTAACGGAATATTCCTAATGGCGTTAAAAGAATATACCTAAGAATATTCCCGGTCTGGACCGAGTTTGGACCGGTTGCTGACAGGATTTAGGCCCGTTTGGACCGGTCGCCATTGCAACTCCGGCCCATTTGGGTTTCCAAAATTAGCAGGGGAAAGGGGGTCCCTGGTGACACACAACACAACACCCCCAAACTGGAAATAAAATATTTAAATGAACGTAACTTTTTCGTTACATATCGGAACTACGTCCCGTTCGCACTTACGCATTCGTAGTGACAAATACTACAAGAATACGGTAAGTGAGAAGTCAAAATTTAAAAAGAAACCAAACGTCCACGTAGGACTTCCACTTAGCCCAACCAAGGGCATTTTTGTCAATTTACAACTTTGGGAAAATAAAATACAATAAAATTAGGGACGGGTCGTCACACATTCTCTCACACACACACGTCCCGACCTTTCTCCTCATTTAATAATTTTTGTCCAACAAAAAAAGAACAAATGTTTATATAATCAAGATAATATCTTCACAATTTGTGTCAAAAAACCATGTCAAATAAAAGAAAAATTCATACCAAAAAACTCAATTTAAGAAAAATACATAATTCAACAAAATTGTTATCAACAAATTTTTAATGAAAAATACTTTATGAAATTTTATTCATGAAAAACACTTAATATTTTTTTATTAAAAAAGAAATAGTCTAGATAGATAAACAATGTCACCGTTTCTAGAAATAGCGTCACATTTTCTAAAAATAATGTCACCATTTTTATAAACAGTGTCACCATTTCTTAAAGCAGTGTCACCGTTTATCAAAATAGTATCATCGTTTTTAGAAATAGTGTTACTATTTCTCAAAATAGTGTCACTATTGTTTGAAATAGTGTTACCATTTCTAGAAATGGTGATACTTAATTCAACAATTAAGTATTTTTCATGAATAAAATTTCAAGAAGTATTTTTCATTAAAAACTTGTTGATAACAATTTTGTTGAATTAAGTGTTTTCTTAAAATTTTATGTAGTACTTTTGCACAAAATGGTTATAAAAGTTTTAAGTTCCTTCCTCTCTAAAAACCCTAAACACAAAAACTAAGGCAACGGCTTTCATGAATTTGGTTTGATAGAATTACAACTGAAAGTAGGGCTGGGTTCGGTTCGGTAACCGAACCGAAACCCTCCCCCCGAATACCAAAACCGAAAAATCGGGGAGCCAACTTCGAATACCGAAACCGAACCGAAAATTTCGGTATACCGAATTTTCAGGATACCGAAATTTTCGGTTTGATTTCGGTATTGGGGCTCCCCGAAATTCATTCAATCCAATCCAATGAATTCATACATTACATTCAATCCATTCAATCCAATACATTCAATCCATTCAATCGAATCAATCCATCCATTCAAATCCATTCAGATTCAATTCAATCCATTCAAAAATCAATTCAATCCATTCAAATTTCAATCCATTCAATTCAATGATTTCAATAAACACAAAGGGACCAAAGTTCCGCTGCAAGTTATGCAGCAACCAGCAAGTAGCAAGTAACAGCAAGTTATCCATTCAAATTTCAAGCCAATGTCTGCTGCAAGTTATGCAGCAACCAGCAAGTACGACTAACAGCAACAGAAACAGCAACACACACTCTTACAAAGCGTTGGAAGTTTGGAAAAGACCAGCAAGTAACAGTGTAACACTCTTACAAATAACAGCAAACATTTTGACGGGCCCGTAAATGGAACCAACAGAAACTGACATTGACATTGCAAATGAAGAAATGCATATTACCTTCTTTTCTTCTTCTAAAAGCTCCTGGACAGGTCTATATGCAGCAGCAATGCAGAGGTTCTTCAAATCACTGCCAGAGTATCCCTCCGTTGCTTATGAAAGTTTGTTAAATTGGAATCCAGGTGCTAGATTCTCTTGAGCAAGAAATATACTCAGAATCTTCTTACGATTCTCAACATCAGGTAAGTCGACGTATATCCTACAAAGCAACCAACAAAACTCGATCAAAATTGTTTGAACTTTATTTTAATTAATTTTTTGTCAATATGAGGAGCATCTACTATCAAAGAATAAGAAACAATTGACAGATCCACCGCAGCCAATCTGGAAAGACAGAGACAAACAATTGACAAAACCAATGTAACCAATATGGAAAATATTATAAATCAACCACACCTTCTTGGTAACCGACGAATGACAGCATCATCAAGGTCAAATGGCCGATTTGTGGCACCAAGAATAAGGATTCTTTGACTGTCTTTAGACCTCAATCCATCCCAAGCTGCCATGAACTCATTTCTCATTCTTCTAGTTGCCTCATGCTCAAAAGAACCACCACGAGCACCAAGCAAACTATCAACCTACAACAGAATATTTAACAGGATGGTCAAATTCTGGGTTCGACAAGAAAACAAAAGGAACTAGTTTGTTGTACATCAATTTTCTTTTAATTCCTCAAAATTGAAAACCTCACCTCATCAACAAAGATTATGACGGGAGCAAGCTTGCTGGCAAAGGAGAAGAGAGCCTTGGTCAGCTTTTCAGCATCTCCAAACCACTGTATCAAAAAAAGTTACAAGGATAAGCATTTAACAGAAAAATAGCTTGTTATTTAGTTCGTGAAATTAAACTAACCACTGCCAGATCTTAGATTCTCAAAAGCATACCTTTGATGTTAGAGTAGAACCAGTTATGCTGATAAAGTTCGCCCCAGCTTCTGTTGCGAGCACGCACGCACGCACGCACAATTCACAGCACACACGCACACACAGAAACAGAATGCAATTCACAACACACACGCACAATCACAGAATAATCACAGAATTCAATTCACAGCACAAAATTAAATTCAATTCAATTCACTTGCTGGCTAAAACCCCCATCCCAAACTGAAACCCTAAATCCCCCAAAATTAAATTGAGGAGGTCGAGAGAGGAGAAGAACTTACCGGTCTGGGAATGGATGGGATCGAATGGCTGGGTAGTTCGATCGGTATTTTTTGTCAATTGAGGAGGTCGAGAGCTGGGAGGAGAGGAGGAGATTGGGATAGGAGAGAGCTGGGTTCGATCGGAATGTTTTGTTCTCAGAGGAATGTTTTGTTCAGACTTCAGACTACTTCAATTGAATCAATTTCGAATGGGGATGGAATGATGGAATGATGGATGGGTTCGAATTAGATCGGTATTTTCGATAAATGAGAATCGAATTGCTGATCCTTCGGTTCGGTTCGGTATTACCGAATACACGGTAATATGGTCCCGAACCCTGTACCGAAATTTCGGTATTTTTTCGGTATCGGGGACCGAACCATTCGGGATATTTCGGTTTCGGGTTTTTCGGTATTCCGTTCGGTATTTTTCAGTTCGGTTTCGGGTTTTCGGTACAAAATTCCCAGCCCTAACTGAAAGTTACCAAAAATACACATGAAAAAAATACAATATATTATATATGAGGTGAGAGAAGAGAGGAGAGAGAAAGAGAATGACAAAAAAGAAAGAGATTGACAAAAGAAGAGAGAGAGAGAGATTGACAAAAAGAAACAAAAAAAAGGACAAAATAACATGTGAGGCAGAGAGAGGGAGAGATGTGGGGTAAGGAGGTGACACATTTTTTTTTGGGTTTTATTTTTATTATATTAAACTTTTGTCAATTTTATTAAATTAAAAGTTTTTTATTAAATAAAATTATTATGGTGCTTTTGATTAAAATTTAAAATTTTTATGTCCTTTTATTAGTTTTCCCTATATTTAAAGCAGCGTTCATCTTCACTGATGATCAGCGCTTGATCGAGCATATCCATTTCCTCTGACAGTTCATCTCCAACCGAAAAATCAAATGCAAATGGACTAAATCTGAAACAACTCAAGCTTTTTGGACTTGAATCAAAATGCCCCTTTATTCAATGTGATTTTCTTTGACTTTCGTCTCAAAACAGCATCTAAAAACATATATATGTAATGCTAAGTAGCATCAAAATGAGTGAATGTTACTAAAAAAATAAAAGAAACTTAATCTTAAGTCTATGGTGAACAAATATTAAGTCACTGCCAGCATCCTAGATTGCTGACAGATAAGAACGATTATTGGAACTTTAAAATACTGTTTTTTTTCGGTCGAGTTTAACATGTTATACATCCCTATAATTGATAGTAACAGTGCAGCAGTTAAACCACGCTCAATGGTTCAGGATGGAGTTTTTAAAAATCCAGACTCCATAGGTACTGATATGCTCTTCCGTCTCTCACAAGAATATAATTTCCGTCTCTCACAAGAATATAATTTCGCAATTATAAACACAACATAAAAACAAAATAAAACTTAGCACATAACATCATGTCAACATCTTTCCCAACAAAAAGATAACGCTAACGAGAACCAAATTTTACATCACTTTCTGATGAACTTGCAAAAGACGACACTCCTTTGATAAATAAACCCAGCTATGTAAGACATCACAAGTTGATAGTATGAAATGCAGTCTTCAGTGCATGCTATATACTTGAGCCAAAATACCTATGCCGGTATCCGTTTCAAATGTTAACTTAAAAGTAAAATATTAATTATTCAATTTATGGACTAATCTTCAGTCCCCAACTGTAACCAGACTACAACAAAATAATACGATAGGGTCAATATATGAAGAAGTTGTTGATAAAAACAAATATATATAAAGAAGTTGAGGTTTCACCATAAAACCAATTGACAATATGAGTAGTAGTTCAATTACTTATAAACACATGCAAGGTCTCTCTTCTCATTAATGTGGAATTCATTCTCAACAAGCCCCTTCAGATGTGGCCAATTTTCAAGCCTAGTACGTGGACAACACAAACAGGGTGATGTGGAGCACATGTGGCCATTGGGCTTCACATGCGGAACAACCTGCTCTGATGCAATGAAGAAAGTTGAGGTTTCACCATAAAATCAATTGGCAATATGAGAAGTAGCCCAATTACTTATAAGCACATGCAAGATCCCTCCTCTCATCAATGTAAGATTCATTTTCAACAATATTGTCACACCCCAAACCCGGGGTCGGTAAAAAAATAAATAAATAAATATAACCCCGCGCCCGACGTGCGAGCTAAAATTAAAAATAAATAAATAAATAAATAAAGAGAAAACGAAACGGGATGGAAAATAAATTCCTCTTATATACATAACCAAGAATTCTTTACAAGGCTAAAGTAAAGAAATAACAACTTCTAGCCTCACATTTAATCCAATCTCATCCCACCTACCCTCTTGATTGTTTAATTCATAAACCTGCATAAAACAATATAGGGATGAGCTTTACAGCTCAGTAGGGACATAACCTTACAACAACAAATTGATCAAATTAAATTAAGTGTCATGACATCATATAACTAAGTATCAAATCATTATCGATAACAATGCAAAGTGCAATGCATATTCTTCGTCTATACCCGTTAATCCGTATAACTAAACACCCAGACCTCGTACGTCCCATTCCGTACTTATACCACTTGGTCCCGAGCACTTAATTATACGAACTAACCCCCGTAACTCAATCATCCCAATTTTCCCTTTTGTTAGTCATCTTGCCAAAACTCTTTGTCGCCAATCCTGAATTACCCTAAAAGAAACTGTGCACTGTGGGCTCGCCTGAGACTTGGTACCTACTAAGAATTTGGCTCAACTACACAAAAGATCCATTCCAACTACCCTCATTTCCAATTCTTTCTCAACACTGAAGTTCTAACCACTTCTCACACATAGCTGATGCACAAATATGTCATCTTTCACATATATCACAATGCTTTCCAACAACAATTCCACAATCAACAACAAATAACATTCCAATGAAGCAAAGATATACAATATTAACATTTAAGCACATTGATCAACCAATAAGATCAAATATCACTTCACAAAATTTAATATAATCAATCTCTGTAAAGGTCTGCCGTATTTCCCCTACTTGGATTCCATAGCATATTGCTCCGACTCTTTATTACAAGAGTCCACCTCCGTGATCAATTCCTATTCACTAGTATAAGCTATTACTAAAAGCATGACATGAACACGAATCCTAGTCGAAATACTAAAGCTACAAATTCCACATAACTCAAATCAAACAACACTTTATGTACCTTCTAAAATAGCATTACCATAATAGAAGAAACGATTGAGTAAAGTAGCTTGAGAAAATAGGATTTAGCTTATAGATATATAAAAGCTTTATCAAAACTACAAATAATGAAATCTGAGCAATGAGTGTTAACTACAGACGCATGCTTTTATTTCATATAGCCGAAACTATATATAGTAGACATAAATGTCTATAGTTTAAACAAGTGAAAACTAGTTTGTTCGAAATTCAAATGTATATATAATTATATAAGAAAAGAAACCCAATATGTAACCATATAAAGTGGTTTAAACACAAACTTAATATAGATCAGTAAATTAGAAAGAAAAATAAGAGAAGAATGAATATCGCAAAAGCAACATCATCTTATCCACAAAGCTGCAGAAAACAGTTTCAGTCAACCAAGATTAAGCCCGATTTTGAACACCCATAACTGTACCAAATGATGAAAACTTACATGGGTTTTCGAAGCTGGTTTTGTATACTTTAAAACCATATAAGATTTAAAGAAAACAGAGCTATAAATTGAAAGTTATGCCAAATACAAAATGGAGTCTCAAAACTGAAAATGCAGAACTTGCTGCCGTCTGGCAGCTTCGTGACTCAACTTTTGACATGGTTTTGATCAATCAAAACTCAATGGAAACAAGTAAAATAAATTGGGTTTTGATCCTGGACATATCTAGTTTTAAAACACATAATATTAGATCAAAAGGAATCCATAAGGAGCTGAAAATCAAAAGCCAAAATAGGCTACTTGAAACATAGTTTTTCTCTGCAGAAAAAATCAGTTTTTTTGCAACTTATATGACAGCCCGTTTCTAATTCAAATAACAACCTCAAAAACATTTACATGTCCAATAATCATGTATATACTTTCATAAGATGAAAGCCAGCCGCAGACACATATGTAGATATATAATAGTTTGGAAATAGTAGATTGAATTGGATTTGTCCAACTAATATTATAAAGGGTATCAGACGATCCAACACTTTAAACCAAAAGAAAATTTACATGATGCCAATACTATCTATACAGGACAAACTGATACCATATAGCCAATTCAACTTTTAAACAAGTAACAAATAAACTGAAACCCTAAAGACAATTAAGCTTTTATACCAAAGAAGGATTTAGGTGTCTGCATATAAAAGCTTTGCATAACAGTGGCTAGTCCACGGCAGAAAGTCTAATACTGCATAAAAATTAGTGTTCCTTAAAACTAATAAGAAAGATACAAATAGCTATGAAACTGTACATGATAAAAGAATCTTTACCCATGTATTGCAATCTGCCGGTTGAATAAATGACACCAAAGTGATGATGCAGACAGAAGCAGGAATCAAACTCCTGTTAATTGCTAGAACGAAAAAGAGATACCAAAAACACCTCTATTAATCAAGACGTAGAGGAAAATTAATGGGGAAGGGTTTTGATACAAGGGAGTTTTAATGAAAAGGACAATTTTAAACTTTTTCTTAACCAAAAGCACCTTAATAACTTTCTTTAATAAAAAAGATAAAAATTTTAATCAAAAGGACAAACTTTACCACAACATGACAAAAAACAAAAAGGCTCACATGTTGGAAGCAAAGCCCAATATGCAAGCTATAATTTTTTTTCCCAATTTGCCCATGACAAAATCTAAACTTTTTTAGCCCAAGTCTGTCACTTTTTAATTACGAAAATGCCATTGAAACTTTCATTATTTACAAATATGCCATTAAATCATTAAAATCCAAAGACCACAAGGGAAAAAAAATGAAAATTATTTTTTTTTTTTATAATCAGCCCAATACTCCTGATTATAACATATTTAGTTGGGTGCTTCAAAAATTAAAAGGAATTCAACAAATACACATATAGAATGGGTATCAAACCCACTGCCCAATTTTTAAAATTATAGAATGGGTATCAAACCCACTGTCCAATTTTGTTTTAGTTAAAATTGATTGTTTGCTTCGTACATTAACTATTTCTAGAACTTCATACATAAACTATTTCTAGAACTCACGAGTATACAAGCACTATTTCTAGAACTTCACATAGCCACTATTTACAATTATACAACCACTATTTTTGGAACTTCACACGACTACTGCCACTATTTACAAACTACACATTGCCACTATTTCTAGAATTTTACACTATTTCTAGAACTTCATACATTAACTATTTCTAGAACTTCATACATCAACTATTTCTAGAACTCACGAGTATACAAGTATTATTTCTAGAACTTCACATAACCACTATTTTTAGAAATTCACACGATGCCACTATTTACAAAACTGCACATTGCCACTATTTCTAGAATTTCACACTATTTCTAGAACTACACACATCAACTATTTCTAGAACTTCATACATCAACTATTTCTAGAACTCACAAGTATACAACCACTATTTCTAGAACTTCGTATAGCCACTATTTACAATTATACAACCAGTTTCATTTCATATACTCTGTTTTTCATCCCTCTTCACATGACTTTGTAATGCTCATGAAGTGTATTTATAATATCTCCTATCTAACATATTGTGTTCGATTCACCAAGTCAAGCCTAAGTAATTTTGGTGGTCTAAGTGTCACTAACACCACCACCACCAGCCACGGCTTCATGCGCACTGGTGCAGGCCTTTTCACCCCTTCCTTCCGGCACCAACATTGGCCCATCATCAGAAAACTCTCCATGGTACGACCTCATATGAAGCTGGTAGTGGATGATTCCTCCAGTGCTCCCAAGAACATGGCAGAACGGTGATCCCTCTGCCTGGGTGAACCCGTTATCTCCTCCACAAGAAACAGTCCCCACATCCGGTAGTTTGGCCTGCAGATGCTCAAACGCATTCTCAATGGTTTTGCCCAAATCCAAATTCTTGACAAAGCTTTCTTCCCATATGTGGTCAACAGAAAACTTCAATCTCCCGAGTGAGGCAACCAACCATTTCCTCATCTTTTTCTTCACCCATGATAATTCCTTGCCCCGCCCTCTAGATGTATGAGCTAAGAGCTTGTCTGAGTGATTATTCAAGGGCATTAACTCTTGAAATCGCAAAACCCTAACTCAGTGATTCGATTTCAAACCGCGAATTTTTGAAATCTCCAAATTCTAAATCATGATCACTTTCGAGTTCGTGATCTCAATCGGCTAGCTTCGGTTCTGGCAAGCACACACTCTCTCTTTCTTTCGCTAAATTCTAACTCGGTGATTCCAAATTCTAACTCATCAGTTTCGAATCAGCTGCAATTGTATACAAATTGGATATGTAATTCTAAATCAAAAACCCAACAACAAAACCACAGAAAGAACGAAGGAAGAAAACGACGACGATGAATTGGGTTTATTTTCCGAAACAAAAACAAAACCAGAAGCCACCACTCCGCCATTGAAATTCCACCATGAAATTGCGAGTTCCTCACCATCTCATCTTCTCCATTGTTCTCTCCCTCTCCCTCTACCTCACTCCCCTCCTCGCTCTTCAATTCCAATCCCTATCTGCAATTCACCGAGTCAAACACCCGTCCGAGTCTCAGAAACTCGTCAATGGTGGAGGACCCGGTTCCCAGATATGAAAATTGTCAGGGGCAAAATTGGAAATTAGGTTTATTAATTTGGTTGGGCCAGTCTTATTTGGACTGATTTGGTATTGGGCCTCCCTTAATTATTAAACAAAAGTTATTAAGGTGTTTTTGGTTAAAATACAAAGTTTTTATGTCCTTTTTATTAGTTTTCCCTTGATAGAAATCATCTCACCGAAACATTCAGTTTCTTCCTTTCTCATCCCTGCCTTCTCCCTCTCTCTCTCTCTCTCTCTCGATCGAATATATATACTTCAGTCAGTTGGCTTCTTTCTTATCTAGTAACTGGAACAAATTGGAATGCTCAGACCTATCTTACACCGACTAAACATATGTAGATAGGTATTTAAATATAATATAAAATATAAATGAGGAAAAAAAAAATATATATATATATATATATATCATCCCAAATAGGGAAAGAATATATGAATACATAACAATTCAAATGTCCAGTTAGAGTATATAAAATTTAATTAAAAACAACAAATTATAAACTGAAAAAAAATTAAAAATTAAGCAGGTAATAATACAAAGCTAAATGAAATTAATTGCAATACTTAACATATAATTATCATATAAATATTTTTTTAAATACCGGTCTTCACAAATATATACTACGGGCCAAGCCAGTCTAAAAATAACATAATCAAAGAGACAACTATTGGCATCACTAGATGTGATTAAAATTACACTTGTATTTTATCGTTGCATATTCAATTAATTAGTTTAATTAACTAGAATTAGATGCTTTTTGTGACGGAAAATACTCAGGGACTCACTAGTGAATACCCAATATGCTTACTTTAATGATTCGGCCTAATGATATTTTAACACATATTTTATTGTTTTAAAAAAATAAAACATATGCTATTTAATTTTTCTTGGGCTTTTAAAAATAAGGAACACATGTCATTTTGTGATTGAGCTAAATCAGAAAGTGAGTATCCTATATACTCACTACTGAGTACCCAAGTATTATCCGTTTGTGACTACGTACAGATGCATAATGTAACCCTTGTCATGGAAAATTACATATTCCCTATATATTAATTTAATTATTAATTATATGACAAGCTGTTAATTGATAAATTGAAGGCCACATATTGTGTTGAGTTTGCTAAAGAATCTGGTTAGAAAACGTGGTCCTTCTAACATTACTCTTAACGACTTGATCAACTGTGGTGCAACTAACTTCTCGTACCCTTCATGACTAACCAAGCAACAAGGATGAACACCAGCCGCAGGTCGCGCCATGGGAAAAGCTGTTGACCATGGCAGTTACTAAATCATCCATTTTCTACGTCTTTCAATCTCGATCTGTTGCCTTGATGTCGTCTAATATATAAACCCCTCACGCGCACACCTCATTTTCTCCAAGCTACTCTCTCCTTTCTCTCTACTCCGGCTGGCCTGCGTCGTCTTGAAACATAATTAGGTTCAAGAATTAATCGGTATAACTAAGCAAGCTTGAGAAGATAAAAAAGAGTAGGAATCATGGCGGGGGGATTCGGGGGGCCGGCAGGCGGCGAAGATTTTGAAGGAAAGATCACGCCTATTGTGGTCATTTCTTGCATATTGGCCGCTAGCGGAGGCCTCATGTTTGGTTATGATATTGGCATTTCAGGTACATATATAAAACCTACTGTATGTTACACATTTTGTTTTGTTTCATGAATCAAAAATTAAATTTTTTGTACATTTTAATTTTAGTTTGATGTACCGATCGATGCAGGTGGGGTTACATCCATGCCCGACTTCCTAAAGGAATTCTTCCCGGCTGTATATAAGAAGCAACAAATTCCAGGACTTGAGAGCAATTACTGTAAATATGACAATCAAGGCCTGCAATTGTTCACATCTTCATTGTACCTCGCTGCATTGACAGCAACCTTCTTCGCCTCGTACACAACCAGAGTTCTAGGCAGAAGGATGACCATGTTGATCGCTGGGGTTTTCTTCATAGTCGGAACTATTTTTAATGCTGCAGCTAAGAACCTTGCCATGCTCATTATTGGGAGGCTCTTACTTGGTTGCGGAGTTGGTTTTGCTAACCAGGTAAATACATATTTACTTAATCAAATTCTATTCAAAATACTAGTATTAATTATATTAATTAATTACTGATCCGGTTAATTGATGGATAGATACATATTTTGATCATGTTGCAAATTTTTATTTATCTTTAATCTACAACAGGCTGTACCACTTTTCCTTTCGGAGATTGCACCCACAAGAATTCGTGGAGCACTTAACTTGCTCTTCCAGCTCATGGTCACCATTGGCATTCTTGTAGCACAACTTATCAATTATGGAACTGCCAAGTAAGCCAGCTTAATTCTCCCCAAGAAATTTTTGTTTGTAATTCTACGAAGGTGGACGACGAGTTTATACTCTACAGTCTAGTATTAGTTAATCTAGTCTTGATTGAAGAAAGTTGAGGTTCTACCATAAAACCAATTGGCAATATAGAGAGTAGCTCAACCTCTTATAAGCCCTTGCAAAGTTTCTCCTTTCACCGATGTGAGATTCTTTTACCTTCACATTCTCACATCGATAACAGGGCTTAATAGGAATCCCAAGTTCCCAAACTTCAGTTTTTTATTTTTTGGTCAACCCAACTACAGTTTTTGTATTTCGGTTTCTCTCCAAGTTCCCAACTACAATGTTTTGTGCTACCACATGCATGCAGGATTAAAGGAGGATATGGATGGAGGGTATCACTGGGTTTAGCTGGCGTTCCATCACTCTTGCTAACATTGGGGGCTGTCATTGTAACAGACACTCCAAACAGTTTGATCCAACGAGGTAAGTTGGAGCAAGGAAAAAAAGTTCTGAAAAGCATCCGGGGTATTGAGAATGTCGATCCAGAATTCCTTGAGATTCTCGAAGCAAGTCGCGCTGCGAAAGAAGTGAAGCATCCCTTCAAAAGTCTCCTTAAGCGTAAAAACAGACCTCAACTGATCATTACAATTTTCTTGCAGGTAATTAAGTATTTTATTGCCTTGGTTAATTAATTTTAAATCGTACTAAGTACTTTAATTGAAGATTATATTGGCATCCTGGGAAAAAAATAATTTCTGTTGAACTCTAATTTTAAAGTAGATTTTGACTTTGGTATTTCATTTTGGTACATTATTCGAAATCTACACGTAGGTATTGTTGAGAGTTGTCCCCACATTAAAAAGGAAGCTTCATTTTAAAAGTTTAGATAATTTTTAGTATTCTAATAGATATGTTGTACCTTTGTGTATAAAGGACCTGACGTAATAGACTAAAATGAAAATCCAATCTAACACTCGAATTTTACGCATAAAAAAAATACAACAATCTATATATCTCTAGTTTTAATGGCTAAGGTTTTCATAGCAGAATATATTGCATGATATATATTGACAACATGACAACATAATTAACTCGCTAGAAGAAAATTTTCTCGAATATTGGTTGTTTCTGAATTTTATGTGTGGTAATGTTTTCTGCAGTTCTTCCAGCAATTCACAGGCATTAACTCAATCAACTTTTACGCTCCAGTTTTGTTCCAGACCTTAGGATTTAAGAATGACGCGTCCCTTTACTCATCCGTTATAACAGGCATTATCATGGTCCTCGGAGCCATTATTTCAATCTTCTTTGTCGACAGAGCTGGTCGCCGCGTGCTCTTGATCGAAGGTGGCATCCAAATGTTCCTCTCTCATGTGGTCATTGCAATCATACTTGGGATAAAACTTAAGGATCAATCCAACGACCTCGATCATGGCTTGGGAATTCTTGTGGTTGTTGTAGTCTGCTCTTTTGTGGGTTCCTTTGGATGGTCTTGGGGGCCTCTTTGTTGGTTGGTTGCCAGTGAGATATTCCCGCTAGAGGCTCGCTCGGCCGGGCAGAGTGTGACTGTGTGTGTCAACATGTTCTTCACATTTGTTATAGCACAAGCCTTCCTCTCAATGCTTTGTCACATGAAGTTTGCAATTTTCTTATTCTTCGCTGCGTGGGTCTTTCTCATGACAGTCTTCGTCTTCTTTTTACTTCCAGAGACTAAAGGTGTCCCTATCGAAGAAATGGTAGACGTCGTGTGGAGGGAGCATTGGTTTTGGAAGAGATATATGGATGACTGCGAAGATGATCCTAAGGAGAAGGGACATGCTTGAAGTATAGGCCTTATTCACGCAGCCTTCGAATGGCGGTTTTCCAATCAATTTTTTGTTGCTTAATTTCCTCAACTGTAGGTTACATGCCAATTGTGCATGAATTCATTTCTATATTGTTACAGTTTAAAATGTAACTTTTTTGATCAGTTTAATTTCCAATCTCCCTTGAAATAATTTCGTTCTCTATTGTGTTTAATCTACTTGTGTACTGTTATAGTCTGCATTACAAGAATAAACATAATAAGCAACAACCCTACAGCTAGTGGCAGAAAAGAGTAATGTTAGGGAAATCACATTTAATTATAATACATTATACATTTTAATAGAGATAAGG
Source organism: Gillenia trifoliata (assembly GCA_018257905.1). NCBI lineage: Eukaryota > Viridiplantae > Streptophyta > Magnoliopsida > Rosales > Rosaceae > Gillenia > Gillenia trifoliata. The sequence goes on along the minus strand of CM031083.1, from coordinate 13,970,460 downwards.
CTCGGCAATACAAGTAGATCTCACCGTTATTAGCGATATGGTACATTGTGGTACACTAAAATACAGTCTCCTAGTATATTTTTAGTAGAAAATAAAAAAGGTTGGCACATGCATGTCCTATAATTGATTGAACATGTCACACCCTATTTTCTAATCTCTCTTGTACGGTTGTACACGCGAGCTAGTCCTATAGGATTATGAGGATGACATTTTAGTTGTTTTTTTTTTTCTTAGTTTTATTTTTTTGGCACAGAAGAAGGGGAATTCAAGCTTTACACATTAAAGGGACCACATTTTAAATTCTAGTTCTAAAACCTAGAGATTTTCTTTGGGATTAGAGACATTCTTTTGTGGTGAAGGGGAAGGTAGTTTGAACTTCAAGATTTTGGTCTTTGCACCCTGGGGTTAATATGTATCACATAAAAAATCATGTGATTTTAGATCATTCCACATACATATGCTATCAAAGTTTTATATTCATGGTCGTCTTTTACTATTTATGTTCTGTCCATTTTTTTGTTGTTACGATAGAGGGGATCGAACCCCTGGCCTATAAATTCAATATGTAACTTCAATTTGTTGTGTCTTATAAACTTGTTTTGTTATTTTAAAAAACAAGATTTAGGTCTAACATCTCTATTTTGTTTTATATATACATATCAGAGAGTTTGGATCGCATGTATGAGTGTCAATGTTGACACTTGTGCTGTAATGGTTGACGGATTAACGATAAGACATCATTTGAATGATGAAACAGTTGACGGATTATCATCTACACTATATCGATGACGTACGAATTAATTATTTATGACATATGAATGTTGAGATGGTTGACATATTAAAATATCGTTATAAAATGTGATCCTTCCAACAATACTCCGGATAGACTCGATCAACTTTAGTTACAACAAACTTCTTGTTAATGCCTAACCAAGTATATATATCGACAAAGAAAACCAACCGTGTATAATGCCCTGGCACTGACTAAATCATCCGTTTTCTCCGCAGTTCACTTCTTGTTGCCTCGAGGTCATCTAGTATATAAACCCCCCAGGACACAAATTTTCATTTTACCGAGATATTCAAAAGATTTTTCCATGAGGTGGTTGAGTAATTAAAATCTTCTACTTCCATCAAATTAGATACTGATAATTAAGGCGTCTGTAAAGTAAGTTTTAAGTAATTAATTCTGAAGCCAAGCCATGGCTGGCGGTGGGATTTGGGGCCTCATCAGGAGGCGGAGACTTCGAAGCAAAGATCACGCCTCTTGTGATCATTTCGCATACGGCTGCTAGGCGGAGGCCTCATGTTCGGTTATGATGTTGGCATTTCAGGTACAACATACGTGACTGATCAAGAGTTTTCCCATATCTAATGCACAATTAACAATTAACGTGTTTTCTAAAAATGATTAGAGTTCATGGATAATTAATTTTGTTGAATTCTGATATATGGTTATGTAATGCAGGGGGTGTTACATCCATGCCCCATTTCCAAAAGAAATTCTTCCCGGTTGTGTATAGGAAGACTCACATGAACCTGGACTAGAAAGCAACTACTGCAAATATGATAATCAAGGGCTACAGTTATTCACATCTTCATTGTACCTGGCTGCTTTAATATCAACATTCTTTGCGTCGTACACAACCAGACTACTAGGCCGAAAGCTAACTATGTTGATTGCCGGATATTTTTCTTAGTCGGAACAGTTTTTAATGCTGCAGCTATTAACCTTCTCATGCTTATCATTGGGAGGATCTTGTTGGTTGTGGAGTTGGTTTTGCTAACTGCCAGGTGCATAATATAAATTCTTAATCTTATCTTCTATTTAAAAAAACAAAAAATCTGTTTATAAACTGTCTACTTTTGATTATTGCTGTTATGATATCTATCTACCTTTCCTATTATAATTACTCATCAATGTAAAGATATTTACAGGCAGTACCGCTTTCCTTTCGGAAATTGCACCGACAAGAATTGAGGGGCACTTAACATCCTCTTCCAACTCAAATATCACCATTGGCATTCTTTTTGCAAACCTTATCAATTATGGAACTACCAGGTAAGCCAGCCCAATCTTGCCTAGCTAATTCAAAAGATTATGTAAACCAACAACATATGTGTAGACCAAAAAGGTCCACTACCTACTGATAATGATCTGTCCCTAATGACTATAAAGGAGACTGTCATCAGTTCCTAATGTGAATTCTTAATTCCTGAAGGAGTTCCTAAGTTCGAATCTCCTGCCAGCTAAGTAATATTAGTAAAACAGATAGTATTCCCCAATCATTGGTAATAGTATATGAACTAATTAATGTTTTGTATTACTTCATACTTGCAACAGAATTACAGGGGATATGGATGGAGGGTGTCAGGTTTGGCTGCATTCCAGCAGGGTTACTAACCTTGGGGTCTCTCATTGTGGTAGACACTCCTAACAGTTTGATTGAACGAGTGTTGAGGAAGGAAAAGAATTCTTAAAAGGATTCTGTGGTGCTGACAATGTGGATCCAGAATCTAGAGATTGTTGAGGCTAGCCGCGTGGCTAAAGAAGTGAAGAATCCTTCCAAAATCTCCTTAAGCGTAGGAACAGGCCTCAACTGGTCATTGCAGTTATGATGCAGTGTTCCAGCAGTTCACTGGCATCAACGCAGTCATGTTCTACGCTCCGGTTTTATTCCAGAGACCTTAGGTTTTAAAGAGCCGATGCTTCCTCTACCTAGCTGTTATAACAGGAGCTGTGAAACGTGCTATCAACTGTTGTATCAATCTACTTTAGACAAAGCTGGTCAGTCGTATCTCTTGTTAGAGCCGTGTCCAGATGTTCCTTTCTCAATTGGTGGCTGCAATAGTTATGGGACTCAAAGTCCAGACAACTCTAATAACCTTAGTCAAGGTTTGGCAATCCTTGTGGTGGCTGGTGGTTTGCAGTTTCAGGTCATCTTTTGTGCATGGTCTTGGGACCTCTTGGGTGGGCTGATCCCCAGCGAGACATTCCCGCTAGAGGCTCGCCTCAGCCGGCCAGAGTGTGGCTGTGTGCATCAACATGCTATTCACCTTTATTATAGCACAAGCCTTCCTCTCAATGCTTTGCCACATGAAGTTTGGCATTTTCTTGTTCTTCACTGCTTGGGTCCTTGTCATGACAATCTTTGTCGTATTCTTAATTCCTGAGACCAAGGGTGTCCCGATCGAAGAGATGACAAGAGTCTGAAATGCATTGGTTCTGAAGAGATTCGTGAATGACTTTGAAGATGATCCCAAGGCATATGTTTGAACTATCTTTTTTACCTCATATATTGATCTGCCTGGAGGTATATAATATTTTACAAGATTCCTGACTCTGAGGCTTCGAAGTTCTTTCTTTTAGTTCTACTAGCCTTACAACACGAGCTCTCTTTACATGCCAAATGTTTGTTTAATTTTTTGATCGAGAGGTCTTATTTGAGCTTTCCAAAAATGTGTTGTTTGAGACTTCTTATGGATTGTATTCTTTCAATCTCTTTCAAAAGTACTCTTTTGCATTTTATTCTTCAATCTCGTTTATCAATTCAATAGTCTGGAGTTGCCATTAAATTTTTTTAACGCATCGTTTGTTCATATGAATAGTAGATTTTTTTTTTTGGTTGAACTCAGCATTTGTTTCTTTTACACTCATAATGAAAATAAATAAGCATGGTTCATTTTACTTCAGTTTACCTTTGCTTAAATTCTCATCTATAATCTCTCTCTCTCTCTCTCTCATCTTAATTAGTCATCTACGAACCCAAAATGTCTAAAGTTTACCTTCAAGAATGAAAGAGAGTTGAAATCAGATTGTACATAGTAGACATATTCTGATGAAACTAAACAGAACTTGTGCCAAATCATCAAAGTAAATATTGCAGCAAAGTTTGGAGAGGATTAAAAAGGGAACTCTCTGAATTGAAGAAGTCGCAAGAACGTGACGACCTTTCATACAAGAAGTCACTGTTAAACAAATCAAAGTAGGAAAAAAGAAAAGAAACGGATCGCAAACTCTGAATATTATTTCATAGACTTTACACTATATAATTGTCAACATAGCTACATATAACTTGAAAAGACACATCTTGTCAAACTTAATTTTTCCTGCCACGTATGCAAAGTGTATTTATAAAGACCGATACCGAAACAATATGAACAACAAACTAACCCTAGTAAATAGTTACAAAGGCCTCGCTTGGTACGTCGTATAGCGCATCGGGAGCAGTACTAATAATCCGGTCTGGGTGTTTGGTGCGCTTCGTACTAAAAATAGTCGTTCGACTATTTAAACTCAGGCCCACCATTTAGTACTCCCTCACACCCACTAACTATACGCCCAAAAACCTCCGTATAATTTAGTCGGTCCGTCCTCTCACTCTCTTGGTCTAGCTTAAGGAATATTTGAATTACAAGTTCATTTGAGCAACACTTAAGCATGCTATTAACAAATTAGGCTCTAGCTAGCTTATTAGTACTCAAAACAAAACTTTGCTCATGACTTTGAAGCCTAAATGTTGTGAACCAAGACACAACTCAAAATCACATTAGTAAGTTGTAGCATCCTATACCTTTGTAGAATCTTTTTGCATGAACAAAGGCTAAATACCCAAGAGGGCCTTCAATATCATCTGGATGAACACCTTTGCTCGAGGAGTCAGGGTTGGACTTTGAATCAAATTGAAGGTTACCTTACGTACTGGCCTCCCAACAAGCATCAAACTTTCGTTGTTCTTGCATTTGATGAGGATTTGAGTGAGTTTGTATGAAGAACAAATTGTGTTCTACATACAATATGTAGGGCTTCCACACACAATATAAATAGTTGATATTATTCGACACCGCACCAAACGCCCGACTCACTGAAGGCACGTTCGATGACAACATTATCTTATCCGATCGGGCCAGTCAATCCGCCCGAGCCGCCAAACGAGGCCAAAAGTGTATTTATAAAGACCATATCAAACAAACATGAAGAGCAAACTAACCCTAGTAACAGTAGAAGAGGAATTCCACTAGAAACCCTAATAAGTATAAATTACCAAAATAACCCTAACATAAAAACAAACCACATTGGTAACATAGAAAATAAAACGAACTCTCTAACTTCATTATTTTTCAATAACCTCATCAAACTTATGGTGGTATACACTATATGGGTTTTCCAAAGAAAAATCGATGACAAACCCTTCTTATGTTGATGTTAATGCCAATGTCAATGCAAAATTCCAATGCATTGGCATTAATTCCAACACATCGTAGCGATCTCACCACAAGAACATTATGGAACGACTGACAAATCTTTAGCTCAAGCTTCCTGTCTCCAAACGATCCAAGCACATAAAGCGAACTTAAATCTTGATTTGCCTAAATTAGTATGCGAAATCAGATGACCATATCATGAAGTCTCTAAACCGATTGGATCTAAGCTTAACAAAAATGAGAGATATTTGAGTTAGGGTGTCAGAAGCTGTGGCTTGGCATGAAACTGATGAAGTAGAAAGTAGCAACATTATGAAATCATCAAATCTGAGCATGACTCAAATCAAATCACCACACAAGGAAATCACCGCAAGGAAAATTCTAGAATACCACAAGAGGGGAAGAAGCAAAGGCGCTTCTACCTCCTCCCCATTCGCTAGGATTTTTCTTTTCTTACTAGAGAGGGGGAGAGAACCAATCAATCTGGCTATTATCTACGGCTTTTACTCCTATGGATCTTCCATTTTTTAATGCATAAAATCCTTCAATTCTAATTCAACCCCTTACAATATATACGAGGTTTTGTGCCAAATTCCATCCTCACTAAAATCATTTGTATAAAAACTCAGCTATTTAGAGAGAACAAAAACAAAAGATTTGTCGCTGGCCCTTGCCCCCTTGGCCTTGGGGCTGGCATCAATCCTTCTTTGTCTCTACATTCTCTCTCACTCCTCTTACTTTTGTTTTGGTCTAAATGTCATCGTGAGACACTGTAGTCACTGGGATAGTAATCGTCCTTTGTTTTACGCAACCAACACACAAGATTTGGATACAGTTGTCACCTTCGATATATATGGGTTTACAATTGCAAGGTGTGGAAGCTGTCGGATTATGTTGAGTGGTTTAGTCGGTACGAACTATGGGTTTAACCTGTTCGGTGCTCTGCTCTCTTTAGATGTTGGAGTATATATGTTGAGCAACACTAATTTTATCCTTTTAGGTTGATTATGTTTAATAATTTTCAGAAACTCACTTGAGTTTGGTGTGGTTTTGGTTTCTTCTCTTTAAGTGAGTTCTTTAATTTTAGTTTTTCGTCTTGATAGATCTCTTTCAGGTCTATGTTTGAAGGGTGAAATTATTTTATTTGTTGGACCACATCATTTGGTGTTATGGGGCCGCATAATGTTGTACTAGACGGAGGGAACATCCTGGTTGCGCTGTAGTTTCGAGCATAAGCAGCGATAGAAATCCAAAGTTTTATAAAAACAATACACCCATGAAACCCTAAGTTTTTCTATGCTAAATTTAATCCAAAATATGTCAATAGAACCCAAATGTTCTACTCCTTGATCATGGGACGTTTCCACAGCACTAAACCAAGATGTTCCCTCCATTGCAACGACATATCGAACTCCAACAAACCTTGCACTTTACCACTTTGGAAGTATCTAAGAAACTACCTGAACGGGGGTCCAAAATATGAAACTCCACCTCAGCCACAAAAACTCTTAGGGCCACCATTGAAGTTGAAACGACAGTTGGCAAGCCGACAAAGTAACCGGCCTCATGATCTTCATACGAAGGCATATGCACGATCCATAATGAAACTCAAAACTAGAGCATCCAAAGCTATTAAAACAACTCTTAAGATAAGCGAAAGTTCTGAAGATTTGTGTTTCCAATAACATACTAAACAACACATTATCGATCATTACATATGGTGTCCCACGTTTCATGCTGTCATTAGGATCAAACTCAATGTCCTTTTAACCAGATGAAATATAAGTTCTAGAAGGCCCTGCCTTTGGCCTTTGCTCTTCATGTTTGTTTCAAAGATTTGCCTTTATAAATACATTCCTTTGTAACTATTTACTAGGGTTAGTTTGTTGTTCATATTTTGTTTCAGTATCGGTCTTTATAAATACACTTTGTAACGTGGCAGGAAAAATTAAGTTTGACAAGATGTGGTCTTTTCAAGTTATATGTAGCTATGTTGACAATTATAGTGTAAAGTCTATGAAATAATATTCAGAGTTTGCGATCCGTTTTTCTTTTTTTTCCTACTTTGATTTGTTTAACAGTGACTTCTTGTATGAAAGGTCGTCACGTTCTTGCGACTTCTTCAATTCAGAGAGTTCCCTTAACCTCCTAAACTTTAAGGCAATATTTACTTTGATGACGGCACAAGTTCTGTTTTAGTTTCATCAGAATATTACTATGTACACCTAGTTTCAACCGGCCCTTGAAGGCAAACTTAGACATTTTGGGTTCGTAGATTATCAATTAAGATGAGAGAGAGAGAGAGAGAGAGAGAGAGAGAGAGAGATTATAGATGAGAATTTAAGCAAATTGCAAAACTGGAAGTAAAAATAGACAATGCTTATTTATTTTCATTATGAGTGTAAAGAAACAAATGCTGAGTTCCAACCAAAAAAATCTACTATTCATATGAACAAACGACATGCGTTAAAAAAAAAAATTTAATGGCAACTCCAACAGACTATTGAATTGATAAAAACGAGATTGAAAGTAATAAAATGCAAAAGAAGAGTACTTTTGAAAGAGATTGAAAAGAATACAACTATAAGGGAAGTCCAACAATACATTTTGAAAGCTCCAACAAGACTTCCTTGATCAAAAAATTAAACAAACATTTGGCATGTAAAGAGAGCTCGTGTTGTAAGGCTAGTAGAACTAAAAGAAGAACTTCGAAGCCTCAGAGTCAGGAATCTTGTAAAATATTATATACCTAGGCAGATCAATATATGAGGTAAAAAAGATAGTTCAAGCATATGCCTTGGGATCTTCAAAGTCATTCACGAATCTCTTCCAGAACCAATGCTACCTAGACTTTCCGTCATCTCTTCGACTGGGACACCCTTGGTCTCAGGAATTAACACATTAAAGATTGCCGCACAAGGACCTAGCAGTGAAGAACAAGAAAATGCCAAACTTCATAAAGCGGCAAAGCATTGAGAGGAAGGCTTGTGCTATAATAAAGGTGAATAGCATGTTGATGCACACAGCCACTCTGCCGGCTGAGCGAGCCTCTAGCGGGAATGTCTCTGCTGGGGATCAGCCACCCAAGAGGTCCCCAAGACCATGCAAAAGATGACACAAAATCCCTGCAAACCATAACCACCACAAGGATTGCCAAACCTTGACTAAGGTTGTTAGAGTTGTCCTGGACTTTGAGTCCCATAACTATTGCAACCACCAATTGAGAAAAGGAACATCTGGACACCGGCTTCTAACAAGAGAATGCAAGCACCAGCTTTGTCAACAAAGTAGATTGATACAACAGTTGATAGCATTGTCACAGCTCCTGTTATAACAGCTGAGAGAGGGAAGCATCGCGCTCTTAAAACCTAAGGTCTGGAATAAAACCGGAGCTAGAACATGACAACGTTTGATGCCACAGTGAACCGCTGGAACACCTGCATCATAACTGCAATGACCAGTTGAGGCCTGTTCCCTACGCTTAAGGAGATTTTGGAAGGATTCTTCACTTTAGCCACGCGGCTAGCCTCAACAATCTCTAAGAATTCTGGATCCACATTGTCACACTAATAACTTTATGAACTGTTTTCCTTCCTCCAACTTACCTCGTTCAATCAAACTGCAGAGTGTCTACCACAATGAGAGACCCCAAGGTTAGCAACCCTTGCTGGAATGCCAGCCAAACCTAGTGACACCCTCCATCCATATCCCCTTGTAATTCTGTTGCAAGTATAGTAATACAAAACATTAATTAGTTATATACTATTACCACGATTGGGGAATACTATCTGTTTTACTTACTAATATATTCTTAGCTGGGCTTTATGAGATTCGAACTTAGAACTCCCTTCATGGGAAAATTACATTAGGAACTGATGACAGTCTCCTTTATAGTCATTAGGACAGATCATTATCAGTAGGTAGGCCTTTTGGTCTACACATATGTTTGTTGGTTTACATAATCTTTTGAATTAGCTAGGCAAGATTGGGTCATTTACCTGTTAGTTCCATAATTGATAAGGTTTGCAAAAAGAATGCCAATGGTGATAGTTGATGGAAGAGGACGTTAAGTGCCCTCGAATTCTTTGTCGGTGCAATTTCCGAAAGGAAAAGCGGTACTGCCTGTAAATATTTTACATTGATGAGTAATTATAATAGGGAAAAGGTAGATAGATATCATAACAGCAATAATCAAGAAGTAGACAGTTTTATAAACAATTTTTGTTTTTTTAAATAGAAGATAAGATTAAGAATTTATGTTATGCACCTGAAGAAGCAAAACCAACTCCACAACCAAGCAAGATCCTCCCAATGATACATGAGAAGGTTAATAGCTGCAGCATTAAAAACTGTTCCGACTACGAAAATATCCCGCAATCAACATAGTTAGCTTTCGGCCTAGTGATCTGGTTGTGTACGACGCAAAGAATGTTGATATTAAAGCAGCCAGGTACAATGAAGATGTGAACAACTGCAACCCTTGATTATCATATTTGCAGTAGTTGCTTAGTCCAGGTTCTTGAGTCTTCCTATACAACCGGGAAGAATTTCTTTTGGAAATGGGGCATGGATGTAACACCCCTGCACAGCATAACCATATATCGAATTCAACAAAATTAATTATCCATGAACTCTAATCATTTTTTGCAAAACACGTTACCTGTTGAATTGTGCATTAGCATGGAAACTCTTGATCAGTCACGTATGTTGTACCTGAAATGCCAACATCATAACTGAACATGAGGCCTCCGCTAGCGGCCATTATGCACGAAATGATCACAAGAGGCGTGATCTTTTGCTTGAAGTCTCCGCCCTCCTGATGAGGCCCCAACCACCACCAGCCATGGCTTCGGCTTCAGGAATTAATTACTTAAACTTACTTTGCTGAACCTTAATTATCAGTATCTAATTTGATGGGAAGTGAAGATTTTTAATTACTCAACCACCTCATGGAAAATCTTTTGAATATCTCGGTAAAATGAAAAGTGTAGTCCTAGAGGGGGGTTTATATACTAGATGACCTCGAGGCAACAAGAAGTGAACTGCGGAGAAAACGGATGATTTAGTCAGTGCCAAGGCATTATACATGGTTGATTATCTGTCTTGAATACTTGGTTAACTTACAGCAAGTTTGTTGCAATGAAAGTTGATCGAGTCTATCCGGAGTATTTTTAGAAAGGATCACATTTCCTAGCAATATGGTGTGAGGGTTAATCCGTCAACTATTACAACATGCCTATAATGTCGGGAAAAGGGATATATATATATGTCCGGAAATAGATATGTCCGAAAACTACTTTTATTAGATTAAAATTATTAAGCACATACTGTAATTAATCTCTTAGCGAGTACATTAAGTTGTTAAGTAGTTATCTGTATCTGTGTTAATGAAATTATCCTTCTACCAAAAAAAGTTGTTAAGTTGTTACCACGCTAGCTTTGATAAGATTAATGTAGTTAAACTTGCATGAATTAAACAAAAATGACAATCAAGTACACACTCAAAACCATGAGTTTTAAGTGAAAAGCATCGAGAGGATAAAGCCACCCAATGCAACATAAACAATATCCGGTATGAGATAAAGTATATATACAATACTCACTCAATGCATAACACTTTCAAGCTTGTCATAGTATCATATCTTTCCAAACTTTTCTAGTTCACAATCTTGTCTCATGACTATTCTTTCCGGATGTTCATTAGTTCGCTAGTACCAACCCATTAATGGGTTCCTGGGGTCAATAACTGCCATAATTTTTTTTAATATAAGTGATAGTCTAGCACTAAATAAATCTAAACTACTGGGAGGAGGATTCAAACTTGAGTACAAAGTGAGGAGCACACTGCTCTATCCAACTTGGCTAAGCCCATGTCTTCTTTAGTTTGTTGTTTAATGCGCGATTAGAGTAGGAAAATAATAAAGGAGAGACTACATAACCTTTAAAAATTGCATTAATTGGATAAGGAAACAAATTGCATTTGATCACATGCAGAGAGCTTATTCTCCAAGCTAAAGTAATGTATACCTTTGCTTGATTTAGTTTTAATGAAATGAAGCCATATCAAAGAAAAGCATTAGGCATGCAGAGAGCGTGCACTATGAAGCTGCTTACTATAACTAAAGAAGAACGTCTAAGCCTTAAATCTAATAAACTGGCAGGCAGAGGATTAAGAGGGTAAAGATGGTTCAAGCATCAGCCTTGCCCTTGGGATCATCTTCGACCTCATCCATATATCGCTTCCAGAACCAGTGTTTCTTCCAGACTCTTTCAGTCATCTCTTCAATGGGTACTCCCTTGGTCTCCGGAATTAAAAAGATCACGAAGATTGTCATGACCAAGACCCAAGCTGCAAAGAACAAGAAAATGGCGAACTTCATGTGGCAAAGCATCGATAGGAAGGCCTGTGCTATAATAAATGTGAAGAGCATGTTGAAAAAGACAGCCACACTCTGGCCAGCTGAACGAGCCTCTAGTGGGAAAATCTCACTAGGGATCAACCACCCAAGAGGCCCCCAAGACCATGCAAAGGAGGCAACAAAACTGCACACAAAAACCAGCACAAGAATTCCGAATCCATGTCCAAGGTTGTTAACATCGTCCTTAACTTTGAATCCCATTACAATTGTAATCACCACTTGAGAAAGAAACATTTGGACACCTGCTTCTAGTAGGAGTACACGGCGGCCAGCTCTGTCCACAAAGTAGATTGATACCATGGTTGAAACTACGTTGACGGCTCCTGTTATAGCAGATGAGTAAAGGGAAGCATCAGTTTTGAATCCCAAGGTGTTAAACAAAACGGGAGCATAGAACATGACTGCGTTAATGCCAGTGCATTGCTGAAAAATCTGTACATACATAGAAACATAACATGTCAGACTATCTGATATACATTACTATTAAAGCTCTGAATTATAATATGCTTGTGTAAATTAACTAGTTAACTTGCACAACTATAGGCACCTGCATCCAAATTGCAATGACCAACTGAGGCCTGTTCCTACGCTTCATGAGATTTTTGAAGGGACTTTTTATTTCTTGAGCCACACGACTTGCCTCAACAATTTCTAAAAACTCTGGTTCGACATTGTCCACACCCCGAATCCTTTTAAGAATTGCTTTTCCTTCCTCCAACTTACCACGAGCAATCAAACTGTTCGGAGTGTCTACCACAATGAGAGAGCCCACAGTTAGCAAGATGGCTGGAACGCCAGCCAAACCCAGTGATATTCTCCATCCATAGTTCCCTTTAATTCTGCAACACAAATTAGTTAAATAAACATTATGATTACTAATTACTTGGAATTATGTGTGTGCGTGTGTTAATAATAATTTGGGTGAAGTTGGGAGCTGGCTTAATTACTTGGCAGTTCCATAATTGATCATGTTTGCTACAAGAATGCCAATGGTGCACATGAGTTGGAAGAGTATGTTAAGTGCCCCACGAATTCTTGTGGGCGCAACCTCCGAAAGGAAAAGTGGCACCGCCTGTATCATATACCTTAATTAGTTACATATAGAAAATATTTACTGATTAATATAGTTAAGATCATTAATATGAATTAGAGTTAGTTATTTGAACCTGGTTAGCAAAACCAACTCCACAACCAAGTAAGATCCTCCCAATGATAAGCATGGCAAGGTTCTGGGCGGCAAAATTAAAAACTGTTCCGACCAGAAAGAAAATGCCAGCCATCAACATGGTTAACTTTCGGCCTAGCGATTTGGTAGTGTGCATGGCGACGAAGGTTGCTACCAAAGCAGCGAGGTACAGTGAAGACGTGAACAACTGCAAGCCTTGATTATCGTATTTACAGTAATTGCTTTCATGTCCAGGATGTTGATTCTTCCTATACACGCCTGGGAAGAATTCCCTCAGGAACTCCGGCATCGATGTAACACCCCCTGTATTTGCATTACAAATATTTGTTCGTCAGACAAGCCATGATATAAATAATGAATTAATAATCACGTTTACCTACTATAATTCTTACTTAATTGAACTTTATTTTGTAAAACCGAATGTATATAAATGCATGTATTAGCTAGGGGCTCGCTTGGGACATATTGCTTTTGTGAGAAACACTTCTTTTCATAAGCGTTTTTGTTAGAAATGCTTACTTAAGTGCTTTAAGTTTTTCTACCAAACGCAATCAAAAACATTTTTAGCTGTCAAAAAGTGTTGTTAACCCTTCTAAAATTCCAAAAGAAGTATCAAATAGACCCTATATCGAGTTGAATGGCATGCATGAACCAATGGCACGTTACTACTAGGTACGTACCGGAAATGCCAATATCATAACCAAACATGAGGCCTCCGGTAGAGGCCAATATACAAGAAATTATCACAAGAGGAGTGATCTTTGCCTCAAAGTCTCCGCCTCCTCCTGCGGCCCCAAATCCACCACCCGCCATTGCTTGCTTCTGTTTTCTTTGTTTCTTTTTCTTTTTTCACTACTGATCTTACTTTGGTATACCTTAGTTAATCGTAATATCTAATTACATACATAAAAGTGTGTGAACATATATCTATATATATTTACTAGCAGACCTCAATTCAACTTTAGGGTATAGCTCGGTGAAATCAGGTGTGCTTGAGAGGCTTTATATACCTGACGACCTCAAGACCTGAAAGCGACAGAGAGTGAACCACGTAGAAAATGGATGACTGTCATGACTTAGTAAGTTGCATGGACAGGACCCTTCCACATGGCATCATCAACTCTTGGTCTACTCTTCCTTCTTGTTGCTTTGCTTAGTCTTACTCATGATATATTTAGACAGCCTAAAATTAAATCCATTCAGCTAGAACTATTACCGTTTTTGTGGTTAAATATTAGCTAAATGTAGGCCTTTTAAAAAAAATGTAGGCTTTCTAAATATCCATTTTACTTATTTTATGAGTAATTGAAGTGATATGGTCCAGTGGTAAACCATGTGTTTATTTTAAGACCTCTATTTATAAGCTAAATCTGTTTTGTTTTAACGATACTAGTTAATTAAGATTTGTATGCTTTGACATAAGTTAATTAAGATTAATTAGTTGATAAATATTTTTATGTTTTAACATATTTTAATTAAGATTTAATTGTATGTTTTATTAATATTTTTGTAAGAATAATTGAAGGATGAAGAAAGTTCAGTAGCTCCTTGGATCCGACGAGATGTGGTGCCCATGAAGCTCCTAGCAACCAAATTAGGTTTTATTGAGTAGTCGTATTGGCACAATTACGTACAAAAGGTGAAGATCGTAAAGAGACATAGTCGTTTGGCTTCCCAACTCGGCTAAATGGGGTTCTAGTGAACTTGGAATGGGAAAATGAGTTCGATGTGTTAAGGACATAAAAGATGTGACTGTTTCGGAATTTATTAACTGTGTAGGCAGAGGAGACCAGCCTACATTTTGAAGTTTGATATAGTGACTCGGAAGTGTTGGTTGATTTTCAGATGTTTGCTTGGTTTCTAGTTGGTGCTTTAGGAAGCTTGTATCAATTGTCATTTCTTATATCACATCATTATTAATGTTGTTTGTGTCAATCTTTTTAGGGTTTTTTTTTTCAGTTGAGTTTTCTTCTTATGGGTTAGACTTTCATTAATGTCTTAATTCATGAATCATGATGTACTATTTTGAATCTGCTTTAAATTCTTCTATCGTTAGAAAAAAAAAATGGCCAATTTTTTTTCTCAGTCCGTGTGGTGAGACCTTTATTTTAATTCGACTCTTGTAGTAAAAAAGTTGTTAATCATAACGATGTGGTCAAGTCTGTTAGCAATCATAGCCCAATTTTAAACTTTTGTCAAAACTCCATCCACACAGAAGGGGCAAAGATATCATTTCGTTCTCATGGATTTCCTCAACCAATTTCTGAAAGCCATATGTACATGAATTTTCTATTATTATTATTAGTATTAGTATTGTTTACACTCAAATTTGTCATGTTTCCACTCATTTGGGTCTGAAGCCAAATTATGGCACTATATGGGAGTTATTGTGAAATTAGGCCAAACTTACACCAAGATATTTTGGGTATCTACAAGTTGACATATTTTGGGCAGCAAGGATGACACTTTTTCTTGTAGGCTGGAGGTGTGTTTGCAAGTGGATAGTTAATTAATGTTATTCTTCTTTATGCAAGTGGAGCCTTAACGGTGGAATGCATCAAGTGGCTTTGCTTTCATAATTGCCTATATAAGAGTTGCAAGGGCAAACAGCTAACGACACTCAAACAACCAAAAATCAGAACATACATGTTCTAAGGAAAGCCAACCTTTCAAACAACCAAAGGGAAAAACCCCTCTCTTGAAAGCCAAGAAGTGGCATTCATCAGTTTATACAACCCAGCAACAAGCTTTCATAAGCCTACACAAGGCTTTAGCAATCATTCACAAAGCTTCGACAACTTATGTTAAAGCTTTTAGATCAGAAAACCCCCGATCTTAGAATTAGCTCTGCCACTTCTCTCTGTGGTATCGATTTAAGTCTAAGAAAGAATCTCCTTTAGGCTACTCTCTTTTTCTCAAAGAGACAAACTTGTAGAGAAGCCAATCCGATGGCCTTGTCTCCAATCCGATAGGCATAAAAGCCAATCCGATGGCCTTGTCTCCAATCCGATGAGCATAAAAGCCAATCCGATGGCCTTATATGCAATCCAACCATACTTTGGTTGATGTTTACAGCTTTATTTACTTACTGTATTTACTTATTTGTAAACTTTCAATTCAGTATATATATGTTTACTTTGGTGCAAGCTATATTTTCTTACTGCTTATTGTCTTTACTATTAAAGCATTCCAATTGAATATAACCAGTTTATATTCAATCCATATTCCAACCATCTTGGTTTTGTTGTATATATCTACATAACAATTAAAGTCCTTAACAGGCAAAGCAAACAAAGAACCTAAGTTGAGCCTCTCACACTTAAAGGCACAATCTTTTGATTAGAAGTTAAATAGCGCAATCTCAAAACACACACACACCGTCTACTAGCGGTACCTAGTAGTGGCACGCTCGCAAGCTCCCAATTCGTGTTCATACAAATTTCCAGGCCTACAACTAAGTGTCAGTGTGAATTTATCTGTCGAACAAGTATTTTTTATTTTATTTTTTAAACTGAAGAAAGAAAACCCATAACTCTACACCCCATCTGTTCACAGACCCTGATATATCTCAAACAAAACAAAAAATTGAAAATTGTTCATAGCTCTAACAGCTTGTTTTATCTATGTCTAGGTTCCAATTGAAAAACTCAAATTAACCCAATTAATTTGGTTTCCTTCTATTTTTAAAATTGATAGTTTAGAAATTGAAAGAAGCTTTTGTTTCTTATACGTGTGTGTATTAGTACAGAAAGAAAGAACAAGCAATTACGAGAAGAGAGAGAGAGAGAAATGGTGGTCTCGACATTCATGGTGTGGATGGGAGAATTCGCAGAAGTAAATGGAAAAGGAGATGGTGAGCAGCGTGGCGTGGCTAGGTGTGATTGTTAGGAAAGGAGAGGGAGAGGGGGAGGTGAGGAGTGGCGTGATTGAACACTCCCAGAAGGTTTGATTGTTAGTTTTGGATGGCTGGAGAATTAGGGAGGGAGAGGGAGGTGGCCAATGGGAGTGGCGTGGTTTTCTTTTCTTTTTTTTTTTAAGTTCTTTTCTATTCTTGCATTTATTTTTTTTGATGGATTGGAAGGACATCTTTGCCCCTATGTATGGATGGAGTTTTGACCGAAATTTGGAATGGACTATGAATGTTAATAGACTTGACCACATGGTTATAATTAATAACTTTTTTACCATAGGGGTCAAATTAAAATAATGGTCTCACGACAGGGACCGAGAGAAAAATTTGGCCAAAGAAAATTAAATACTCTATGTTAGAATAGAAATGTGAAAACTAAAAAATGGGCTAAGACCCCCTTTGTAAGTCCTCAAAAAGGCTTGTGGTATGCCTTGGTCTTGAGATGACGTAGTCTCCCCTCCCCCTAAACTTTTATCAACCAACATAAATGTGAATATTATAATTGATTGTATTGAGGATTCCTTTCCTTAATAGGTTTCCTAGATTAATTGTGATTAGGGTATATTTCCTCCGAGTGAAAAGAATAATATTGAAGCATTCACAAATTTTAAGTTGGCATCACGAGTCTAGGTTAGAAATCGAAAAGAAGAGGGAAAAAAAAAGGTTGCTGCCATCGCTCTCAGCCGCAGCCGCCCGAAAAAGAAGTCGTCGCTCAGCCGGCTTCCACCAAACAAACCTTGCCGAATCGAACAGCTCATGCCGAACCCTAGAACCAAATTCTAGGTACTGAACCGCCGAATCGAATTCCTGGCCCGCCTTCTACACCACCGTTGCTTTCGAAGTCCACGAACCCTAATCGAATTCCTCCAAAGGTTTGTCACCATGGTTGACTAGAAGAAACCCGTCGAAACAAAAATTGATGATGCTCCTATCATTTTTCAATTGGATCACTCCGGATTCATAGCCAGAATCTACCTAAATGAATCCAACTATGATGTGTGGTCCCATATGATGGAGATCAACATCACTAGATGTGAAAAGATTTAATACATCATTGGCAAGAGTAAACCACCCGTCGAAGGAGACGCCAGCTATGAGAAGTGGTATGCATAAAATCAAAAAGTTAAAGGATGATTGCTTGTGTCCATGGCTCCTGAAATTATGAAGCGTTATCTTCGCTTGGAAATTTCTTGAGAAATTTGGGGTGGAATTCTATGATGGAACTGATGAGGTTCAAGTTTTCTCCTTAAATCAACAAGCCCTCTCGGTCAAACAAAGATTTTCCAAGAATTAGACCACCGTGACAAGGTAGCTAGATACTTGCTTGCCATGTATCTAGAATTATTTCGTAGAACTAGTAGATAAGGAAATTCTTTGTATCTAGAATACTTGCTTGCCATGTATCTAGAATTATGAAGAGATGAGCCAGGGACTCTATTAGAATTATTTCGTAGAACTAGTAGATAAGGAAATTCTTTGTGTTGTACCTCTGTGTGACTAGATACTTGTTTGCCATGTGTAATCGATAGTATGCGTGCCTACTATGTAGATCATGCCAGGTTGATGTTTAATGTGTGACAATGAGACTGCACTATGTAGCCGTGTGGTACATGAATGATCTTGCTTGGTAAATCCGCGATGGGGGACCATAGGGGTGTTCATGCTTGGTAAATCTGCGAGGGTAATCACCTACCTAATATTATAAGTGGTTGTGCTTGGTAAATTCGCGATGGGTGAGTAGTTTTGGTGAGTGGTTTTAGAGCCGTTCGCGCTATTGGATTCCATTGAGTGGTTCTGTAATCCCACTTCTGATCTGGTTCCATTGATTAGTTCTGGAATCTTCTACCTATTGGATTCAATTGAGTTATTTGGGCATATGAAAGTAGTGAGAGAGAGGAAACATAATGTTTGTATATGCATCGGTTATCATGGAATGATGTGTTTCCAAATTTTTAATTCTTATGCTTGTTATGTTGGCATGCATGTCTTTTTAATATTTTTGTTGGTGATCTGAGCCCTGAGGCATCTGATGCTACTCTGTTTGCATGCTTTCATGGTTATTCCAATTGTTCCTAAGCTTCATTTCCTTGTCTTTTGTTTTTTTATTGAAAAATATTATTTTCTGTTATTTTGTTTATGTATTTTTATATATTGAGTTATTTTTATTGGCTATTGGATAATTGACGTACCTCTATTTGAAACATACTTTGCTGTTGTAACTTGAAATGAATTTGATCTGATTATTCCCTACAGAGATGTGGGCGACAACCTCAAGAAATGCAATTGCGTGTGATTATGGAAGAGCTCAAGAAATGATGACTAAGTGAGAAATTATTGTAGAAGATTATGAAAACATGACAAGTCAATTTAGTGATCATTTTTGTCACGCTCCGGATCCGGATTTGGTTAAAAATATTAACTCGCGTCCGATGCGCAAATAAAAAATAAAAATAAAAATGATAATTGAAAATAAACTACTCTTATTTTACATCACAAAAGTTCTTTAGACTTCCCATGAAATTTGATTACTTTTCAAGTCTTCAGGTTCAACACTTGTTAATAATTCATAAGGGGTGAGCTATACTAGCTCAATAGGGCAATAACCACAATATAATGTAACACAACGGAAGCAAATGTGATGCATGAATGTAATGTTTCCTCTTCATCCTAATTTTGTTAACCTAGTTAACAAATAATCCCATTTTTTTTTTCATTAGTCATCTTGTCAAACTTTTAGTCCCAAACTCGAAACCCGAATAGATCATTTTATCGGACTCTAACCCAAAGGGCTTCACTCCCTTATTTCGTGCACTTTAGGCTGAACATAGATCTTGGTGTCCCGAGAATGGACTCAACTTCTTTTTGTTCCATATTTTCATAAATCACATACTTTCCCAATTTGGGACTCCAACAAATGATCATGCGTTATTCAATTCCATTGATACTTCCCTAATGAGTCCATAATGCATGAAATAGTTATGATTCATGATAGTTATAAATGATATCAACATGACATTGCAAATAAACAATATTCTTCAAGAATCAAAGTTATACTCATAAACATATGAATCATGTTGATCAAATAGTCATACAATTTCACCAAATAACACATATCACATATCACATATCATTTTGACATCACTATCACAGTGTGTCAATGTCTTTTTCTTGAGTAACTGAAGTTCCTAGTCAAACAAAAATACACATGATTACTATATATTTAGTAACTAGGTTATATTCCCTTTTTATGTTATAGCTAGGGTCCAATACTTTTCTTGTAGTCCAATTTGGTACCCTACTATATTGTACCTACACTCTTGTCCTAAACAATTTCTAAGTTTACAAAATACCCTTGAACTTTTGGGTATTTACACTTTGGTTCCTTAACTTTCTGAAAATTACAAAATGGCCCCACACCAGAAACTGTTTTCATAGTTAGGTCCCTGGTATGAAACCAGGCCTTGTTTTTTTCCAGAAATTCTACTTTAACTTTGAAGCCAAAACACACTCTATCAATGGTACAAACTCATCCATTCCATACAAACTTTCATTGAAGTCCAAATTAGATCAAATTAGAATCAAACATCAAACTCCTCATAATCTCATCATAATCAAATCTATAAAGAACTCCCAGCAATCTGATTGTATGAAATCTTTTACCTTAATGCCTCAGAATTCGTTCTACAGCCTTCAGTTAAGCTCTAGGACCTCAAATCCTCCAAGAAAAAACTTAAATTCGAAGAATTGAACTTAATTAGTCAACAACCCCAATCTGAACAAATTATAGAAAACTTAATAACAGCCCTTTAATCTTACCTAAGAACGTTGGGCTCGATTCACTGAGCACGTAGGCGAAAACAGTTCGTCAATCGGATTCCCAGATTGAAACTTACAAATTTCGAAAGATTAATGGAACTTTTCCCTTTTCTGTTTTGTTGTTTTTCTGTGTGCAACAACTGAACGAGGAAGAAGAGAGCTGGGATAAATCCCTCATTCTGCCGCTCACCGCTTCAATTTCAAAGGTCCAATAGGTGCATGAAATGTGGCACCGCTTTAATCCATCTCAATCTCTTCAAAAATCACTTTAAAATAACTTAAAAAATTAATCCGAAAAATACTACGAACTCGTAATGATCTTTGCTTTCATCTTATGATGTCCAAATCATCATATGACCTCAATAAAATTTCACTTATTTTTCTCCATTCTCTAAAAGTTATAACAACACTTTCTAAGCACTTTAAAATTTCAAGATCTTATAATTTTGTATTCCTTTAATGTTTTACATTATTGTCGAGTGTTGGGAAACAATGTAAGATATTTTCTTAAAACATTCAATATATGATATGTTTGTTTCCAATTAAATTTTGAATGTTTTCCCTTTAAATAAATAAAAAAGTCTTGGTAATTTCGGAGTATGGGTTTCCTTAGTATTAAGGCTATAGCGAGGAAAATTACCTAGCCAAATGTCTCTTATAGCGAGGAAATTGTAAATTCCTCGCATGTTTGGGAATTTTTTCAGTTTCTTGCTATTTTCTAAAAACAATTTTGTGCGAGAAAATAATGGATCATCAGCGGCAGATTTTTCCTCTCCAAAAGAAGCTTAACAGCAACAAATATATTTACCGCCATAGACTTTCCCCAAGGGACCTAATACGAGCACCTAGCTTCCTTGCTAAAAATGTATTGCGACAAAATTAAGACTTTCAGCGAGGAAAAAATTTCTCGTTAAACAATTATTTTGTTGTAGCGGTGGTTCTGGAATCCCAATTCTGATCAGGTTCCATTGAATGGTTCTAAACCTTAGGATTCATGCTTGTCGAGTTCCCTAAGTGGTTCTAGACTCTATGTTGTCCTCCTTATATGGTTCCATGAGAGGTTCTGGAGTGTCACCCTAGTTCTATAGTTTTATTATATGTATAAAAGAGATGACAAGTGCCACCGTATAGAAAGACGAATGAGGATGTGTTAGCATTGTTAGAAAACCATTGATAGTGAATAGATGATGAGAATTGGTACTTATGGCTTTATAGTATAGTTTGCATTTCTATAACCCCAGCTTATATTGTGAACCATAGCCTATTTACTAACTAATCATACGAGTTTCGCAGCTTATTAGGGTTTTTATTTGCTCAGTGCACCATTCCCACGGTGTAGTACCTTCTTTGCAAGTTAACCGGCATCACCACGCATGAAGAACTTCAAGTGTAGCTGTAGCGGGGGATTGAGCATCTAGAGTGATTAGGTTTCTATGTCCTTTATTTTATCTTTCATTTCAGTACTTCATATGAGAACCTATGGGCGTTGTAAATTAGATACTTTATGTATATATATGAGAGAGACCCCATTTAGATCGTATTGTATTGAAGTATTGAATGTAGCTTGATTTTTATATAATGTTGTACAGCTACTGTCCCTTTGTCACGTGGCAATTCTGGGCGTATCTCGAGATTGGGGCGTGATAATGGAGGTGAGTATTTGAGTGCCGAATCAAAGAAACACTTAACCAATTGTGGTATTGTTCATTAGACTACATGTCCCTACACGCCCCAACAAAATAGGGCTTAACGAAAGAATCGATATCTCATTGACGTTATTCGAGCTTCACTCTTCACTCTTAGAGGAGTCATGCGCCGTTGTAATATTGAAGGGAAGCTTTTTTTGTCCGCTGCCTACTTGATCAACTTGGTTCCCTCTAGTACATTGAATTTTTGCTCCCCTCATGCATTCCTCACCAATCATGTTCAACCGCCAGCCTCAACAACCTCCCTCCACATCTGTTTGGTTGTACTGAGTTTGTTCATCTTTATCCGCATCAACAAAACAAACTTGAATCTTCATGAAATATGCCGCTAATCAAAAGGTTACCGGTGTTATCATCCTCCTACTCAAAAGATGTATGTTACCATGGATGTTATCTTCCATGAATCCACCATGTACTTTGTAGATGAGTTTGAACTTCAGGGGAAGAAACAAAGTGAAGTCCAGACGTTAGATTACGTACTTACTCGTATGAGTGAAGTTCCACAACACTAGATTATTGACTTGGAAACAAGTGGTGAAATTTTGAATTTAAGTTGTGAACGTCAAACAAATGAAGTGGATGAATCAATTCCCACGTCCACCAATGTCGATCAGGCCACCGATCATGCCACTGTTGATCAATCTAATACCGATTAGTCTGCTGATCAACCGTCTAAAGTGTCCACACCAGTGAAACCCCCGAACCAATTGTCGTCCGATATACCTCGAAGGAAACTCCCTCCTCGTATTAAACGATGTATCCTGAAAGCTACATATGAGCCGGACCTTACTAAAATAATCAAATACCCAGAGTAATTATGCGTCAACCTATAGGTTGTCGAAGTCATATTTGTCAATTGTGAAATCAATTATCTTCTATATCTATTCACAACAATGTGCAGGAAGCGTTTGCCGATCCAAGGTGGAAAGCAACAATGGACAAAACGATGAATTCCTTAAAGAAGAATGAGACATGGGAGATTGTTGATTTACCAGTAGGTAAGAAACTTGTAGGTTGCCGATGGGTTTACAAGGTGAAATATAATTTTGATGGATCCATCGAAAGATATAAAGCAAGGCTTATGGCAAAGGGATCGATACACTCAGACGTATGGATTTGATTATGAAGAGACATTTACTCTAGTAGCGAAACTCAACACCGTTAGAGTCCTATTGTCACTGGCGACTGGCTATTGCACCAATTTGATGTGAAGATTGGCTATTGCATGAAGAATTAATTGAAGAAGTGTACATGGAGCTCCCACCTGGTTATATTAGTTGGCCGAACATATAGGAATAAAGTGTGTCGATTTAAGAAATCATTATATGGTCTCAAACAGTCGCCGAGAGCATGGTTTGGGCGATTCACGAAGTCTATGGGAACCTTCGGTTACAAACAAAGTAATCATGATCATACTTTATTCCTAAAGAAGAAGAAAGGTAAGATTACGATGCTCATTGTTTATTTGGATGATATGGTAGTAACTGGTGATGATCCTGATGAGCGACAAGTGTTGCAAAGTTATTTGGCATGCAAATACGAGATGAAAGATCTTGGTCCACTGAAGTATTTCTTAGGTATTGATGTTGTCTGTTCAAAGGATGGTATCTTTTTGTCACACATGAAATGTGCTCTTGATTTGTTACATGAGACTGGAATGTTATCTTGTCAACCAGTTGATATGCCATTGGAAGAAGGGTTGAAGTTGTGGTCTGATCCAAATCAACCATCGTGTGATAAGAAGAGATATCAATAGTTGGTAGGAAGATTGATATATCTGACGCATACGCAGCCAAACTTGGCTTATGCTTTAAGTGTGGTAAGTCAGTTTATGCATGATCCTAAGAAGCAACGTATGGATGCATTCACAATATGTGAAGTCAGCTCCAAGTAAAGGAATTTTGTTCTCAAAGAATGGTCATTTGGAGGTTGAAGCATATACAAATGTCGATTGAGCATGATCAATTGATAACAGACGTTCAATATCAGGTTACTTCATGTTTGTGGGAGATAATCTAGTTACTTGGAGAAGTAAGAAACATAATGTTGTTGCTCGCTCAAGTGTCGAAGGAGAGTATAGGGGAGTTGCTTTAGGAAATACTGAAATGCTTTGGTTACGGACTATCTTGAGGGATTTGAGATATGGTAAAAAAAAAGCCGTGAAGTTGTATTGTGACAGTAAAGCCGCATGTGAGATCATAGCTAATCCAATTCATCATGATCGAACGAAACATGTGAAAGTAGATCGGTTCTTCATCAAAGAGAAGTTGGATCGGAAGATTATTGAAATACCAAGAGTCAAGTCTGAAGATCAGCTTGTAGATGTCTTAACAAAAGCAGTGTCGAATGGGATATTTGCAAGACTTGTGGGCAAGTTGGGCATGTGGGATATCTATGCACCAACTTGAGGGAGAGTGTCAAAATATGTTAGAATAGGAATGCAAATATTGTCATTGATTGTATTGAGGATTCCTTTTCTTAATAGGTTTCTTAGATTAATTGTGAGGGTTTTACAGCTCTATATATTTCCTCTAAGTGAGAAGAATATTATTGAAACATTCACGAATTCTAAGTGCCTCATGAGTCCACGTTTGTGAGAGATATATGTATCGTTGAGTTTGACGACTTCACCAACTGAATTTCAACTAACTTCTCCAAGATAATTATAACTAATAAGGCTGTGTTTGCTGTATAATGAGTAGATGCTGACACTTTCGTAGAAAA
Source organism: Gillenia trifoliata (assembly GCA_018257905.1). Classification (NCBI taxonomy): domain Eukaryota; kingdom Viridiplantae; phylum Streptophyta; class Magnoliopsida; order Rosales; family Rosaceae; genus Gillenia; species Gillenia trifoliata. The sequence goes on along the minus strand of CM031083.1, from coordinate 13,945,494 downwards.
ATGAAAAGATCGATGGTAACTTGAAGTGAATGGTGCAGCGACATGCAAGAATATTATTGCATTTGAATAATCATGTTTCAATCCATAGCTGTCCAGTATAAAAAAGAAGGTTGCAATTGATAAAGTTATAATTCCAGGCTTGCTGTAATTGAATAGGAACACGAGCAGCAGTTGTGGCACCACAAAGACCACCTAATATTTGTTCTCCCTGAATACTCCTAATAAGTCTATCCACTTGTTTGTTCAACTTGCAAGGCTTTTAGCTTTGTGAAAGTAAGAAAGTCATGAATATTTCCCAAATTTTCGGCTGCGGACATGCATCCGTACGAAGCCTTCTTAACTTTGACAAATTTTCTCGTGAATAATGTCATGTGTGTGTTTGTTTTTATCCTTATCCAAAACCAAAACAAAAGTCGACTCCCAAATCCGAAACCCAAATGCTTGAGATTTGCATGGTTTTGGGCATCTAATTAATTAAAGACGGTCCATTTTGGTGTCTCGAAAGTCTACGTCAGTCCTCACGCATTTTCGCATCCCACTGTCCCTCTCAAACTCTCCCTGAGGCCATCGTTCAACGTCATTTGTTTGGCCTTCTTTTTTGTCGACATTTCTTTTGAAACTTTGATGAATGTTTTTTGTTTAGAGAACAAAAAAAATTGCCATGACAACTAGAAGTTTTATATCAAGTTAAGGACTTCAGGAGCTCAAAAGAAAGAAAAAAAATGCTAATCTATTAATTTATCATGCTTTAATTGACTTTTAATTAGTTGTGAAATTCTACTGAAATTATCAAATCAATTGGAATTTTTTTTAAACTATTGAGTTTGAAATATTTTTCTTTAAAATATAATGTTATCAAGGACATGCATTATGCATTTGAAAAGTCTAAGGAAAGTTATTTGACTTCTATATTAGCTAACTAAACCTTAAGTATTTATTTTTTTTACTTTTTAACCAAATTTGTAAACCTAGCTAGAGAAATAGTAGCTACCTTCTCTTCCTAAAGGGAGAAATCTACAATGGCCAACTGGATTAAAGGAGGCGTTGGAATGAGTTTTCCAGCGTGCAATGGCTAAATAATTAACAAAAACAAAATAGTGACTTCCGTCCAAAAAAGAATAAGGTTAAACGGCAATCTTCAAGAATCTTTTTTTTTTCTCTTGGTCAGAGACTTTCTTCCGTTGTATACTCTATTTTTCCCAAACTGCACTGTCACATGTTTTAGGTGATACATGTGAATGTCATCACACAAATATAGGAAATAACAGCTGCACATAAGCTAATTGTTTTATCAGTCGTATATGATTATCTAATTTTCCATATGAGGGGATAAATATAAAAATATTCTAAGCAGTGAGATTTGGATGCTGGGGCTTACCAATTTCTTTTCGTAGGCTTAATTTTTTATTTACTTTTTTTTTATAAAGAAATTGAGGAAATGGATAATACAAGTCTTCTATTGGCATTAAAGAAAGAAAAGTGCTCCACATTTGTTCTATATATATTAGTTGTGCACGTTAGTCCTGACTCCTGGAATATATATGTTGCGTCATCGCAAGATCAGCGTGATTTGGTTTCTTCCTACCGTTCTATTCAGGTTGCTGGAATTTATTAATAGAAACTTATGACATTTAAATCATGGTATTTAAATTTCCTTTTGGGGTCCTACGTACCCTAAAGATTGATCAGTGAGATTACTATATGGATTAATGAGCAAAATAGTCGTATTTGGATAATTAGTTGTTTGAAAGTATAGGTTTATTGGTCTGTTTAAGTGCGACAGTGTTGCTTATACTTAAGTTCAATCTTTCTTCTTCAAATTATTAGCAGGGCCAGCCATGTGGGAGTGCAGGTGGTGCACCCGTACAGGGCTCCTGATTTTGAAGGGCCCCCGAATTTTTAATGTATATGTAATATATAGATTATGTTATATATATTTTTGTGCAATCAATTAATTGAATTTACACTTAGCAGAAGTGGTTTTTGCAATGTAACTTTCACGCGAGGTTGTGGGTTCAAACCCCATGGTTTGTATGTTTTTGTTTTTTTTGCAAAATTTTAAGAAAGAAAAAAAAATCCAAAACAGCACCAAAGCTATTTGAACCCATGACCTTTTTGAAGAATTCAAAATTCATTTCTAACTCAATTGATTGTATTTAATATGTTTGTTTCCGCAAAAATTAAATTTATATAAATTTGAAAAATTAATTTGTAATTTTAATTTATGATGATTTTTTTCTTAGTAAGGGTCTCGATTAAATTGTCGTACAGGGCCCCCCAAATCTCAGAAACGACCCTAATTATTAGATATTTTATGAATTTATATTATATCTCAAAGTGGACTTATGAATACCTTCAACATGCAATTTGGAATGGCTTGAGTAGGAAGGTCCAATGAGGATTTAGGGGCCGTTTCCATCATTACTTTGTAATTTAATTTCATGGCATACTTGTTTGTTTAAAAGCTTTGGTTAAGGTATACTAAGCTTTTCATTCTCACAAAAAATTTGTTACACAGTCAATGCATCAAATAGCATGATGATATATGCTGATACGAATTTTCTCAAATGATAACACATGTACAATATATGTACAATGTACATGTATGATCATTAATATCTTAATTTTGAGCCCTAAAGCTAGCATACCCAACATGTTCAACTAATTAAGCCTCACTAATCTTGTGATATTTTATTAAATTGATTTGTAATTTGGGTATGAGGAATAACACGTATGTAGTGCAAAGTCTGTGACAGAATAACGTTCAACGATGGGAAAAAGAAACCCATCAATCTGTTGGACCACAAGTTGTCTGGTATGTGAATCTGATAAAAATAAACTATCCATTACGTAAAGGTACATGTGCCACTTCCAACTTGTGTTCTAACTTCAATAGCACAATGACACAAGATTTATATTCCCTTAGTTTTTGAACGCCTGTGGTATTGACAACATATTGATGTGGACCAACTGATCATGAATCACATATTCCATGAAAGATATATTTTCCAGGAACTTGCATCATTGCACATGTGGATTATGATGGCATATCGACCTCTTGATTTTAGATTTTATGGTAATGTTCCTTCATATATAACATAAATTAATGACAATTCTTTTAATTAATTAATTAATTAATTTTGTGATAGTTGACCAAAAGAATCATTTGAAAACAGAAAAGAAGTAAAATTAGAACTTGCTTGCAGAGCCAACTTCTTTTCACACTCCAATTCAATGCTTTTATTTGTAAAGAAATACAAATTTGAAAAGTAAATCTTAGTAAGAAAATTTTAGCCAAAAAAAAAAAGATTCTATGTTGATGCATACTAGTATTATACTATTTTTTTTTATTTATTAGAGCAAAAATAAAAGCCACCCTGAAAGTTACAAATTGTAATATCATCATTTGCTCGTCGAATTATCAAGTCAACAACTATCTTTTTACAGAGCATTGAGTGATCCATTTGTTTTTTTGCTTACACGCGTAGAAGCCAAATTGATGCCAGTAGCGCTCCGTCCCTCCCTCCCTCCCTCCGTCTCCATATTTATTAGAAGGTTGAAATGGATCTTCTTAAAAGTTCTTGGTTTTTGCCCATATACCATCTATTAATCTACATGTCATGAATATAATATTAGTGTAAGCATAAAAATGGATCAGTTAAGTACAACGTAAAAAAAAATAATAATAATGCTTGTGTCCCCTATAGGGGGACTTACTTGTTCTTTCCTTACAATTAACATGGCCGGCCTTGGGGGGTGGGCACAGAGTGCAACAGCCTAGGGCCCCGACTCGGAGGGGCCCCAAATTTTTTATTGTTATATGTATATCTATATATATATATATATATAAAGTTATTTCTAACTAAAATAGTCCAAAGAAAAACAAATAGGTCCAAACTAGTCTATACTCATTTCTCCTCAAAGTAACACAAAGCCCAACTGATCCACTTTCATTATTTATTCATTAAAGCAAACGGTAAGAAGAAAAAAAAACTTTGGGATTATAAAAGCCGTATAACAGATGCTAAAAAACCTAAGAGCTATACGACTTCTCACTTCTTCTCTCTCAGACTCTCACACTTCCATCTAATTAATCAATTCATAAGAACATTGGGGTGATTTTTTCCTTTTCTTTGCCTTATGTTTTTAATATTTCTTAAATCTTTATCAAACCTTTATAAAAAATTTGAGGATTGGTGCGAAGACGTTTTATGCTTTCTTCATAAAAAATCAAACCTTCATAACCACATACTCACATATATACGTGGAGAAGAGAAGTTTTCTGCTTGGTACTTCCGTGCTTGCCTACTGGTAAAACCCTAATCTTCTTCCTTCCTTCAAATCTTCTTGAATTTTGATGCTAAGTAGGAGATGTAAATGTGTATCTAATTATGCCTCCTTATATATTTTTTTTTTAAAGTTTACAATTTTTTTACCTAATTTAAGGTAATTGTTCAATCTCAAAGGATAAAGTTTGTGAATTGTGAGCTGTGGAGTTTTGACATCAACATCAGAATTCTAAGCATGAATCCAAGGTTTTATTGCTCTTTTTTTTATGTTTAAGTTTCCTTGAATCATTTTTTATGTTGTGTGCTCTTAGTATAAATATGTTTCCTAGGAAATGTGAGTCTGATAGTCAGAAAAGAAATAAGAGAAAAATATTAGAACAAATAACTCAATCCCAAAAATGAGCTCTTGATAAGTTTATTTGCAACTCCGAAGTGACTATAATATTGTATGATAACAATTTATTTTATTTTTTTTACTTGTTTGTGTTAGAGGGGCCTCCGTTGAGCTTCACCCAAGGGCCCCCAAATAGGCAGGGTCGACCCTGATGATTAACGAACATTTACCGTCTAATCATTATAATTAGAACCGTTCATTCTCTTTATCATCATCTAAATATCATATCTGCAAAAAATCATATAATTTGGAGATCGTTTAGTCATCCATACGTGTTAAATCAATCAACGATTTAGGTAACAAGTAGCATCTTCATGATGAACCGTCCATTTGTTTAATACATATGAATGGGTAAAAGATCTCTAAATTGAATAATTTTTTTGCGTATATGATCTTTAGATAATGATAAAGAGAATGAACAGTTCCGATTATAATGTTCAGACGGTAAAAGTTCGGTTTGTATAAGTGGGAGAATAAGTAAGTCCATCCATGAGGGGACACAAGCATTATAAAAAAAAATAAAAATAAAAACAGTTAATTTGACGGTTAGCTCATTAAGAGGTTAATGATGTAAGAATTTAAAACGGTAAAAGGTTGTTTATGTCAATTTTTAAAAGGCATACTTGAAATTTTTACCTGCCCTAAAGCAAAAAAGTGCAACCCATAGACCTAAAAAAGATAATTATGTAAGTGCCATGTTGACTATAAATTCAATTATTGTGCTAAAAATATCATGAATTTTAATAGACTCAGTTTCAGTCCAGTTGGATTAAACTCACTCTTCCAAATCAATTTCCAATTTGATCTCCAATCCTAGACTGGATTGAATTACCTCACCAAACCCCATTAACATTCAAATTAGAGTTGCAAAGTAATTAATTTCCACTCCTAATCCAGGAGGCCTCACTACTTATTACAAAATATTATGTGTTGACCGCGGACTAACCATCAAGCAAAGCCAGCCGTCAGTGAGAAAACAGTAAACGCCACCCATCCATATCAAAACTGAAAAACACGTGGACAAATCTCAACGGTGGTTCCCACTACACGATGGAATTCGTACCTCGTGCTACTTCCATGCCCTCCCCCTCTATATAAACACCCTATCGCTACTCAAAAATTCAATTCACAGTACCACCAAACGTCTCTCTTCTTCTTCTTGTTGGTCTGAGAAATTGTGAGGTACTAGAATCAAGTGTTCTTCGATATCGGTCATGGCCGGCGGAGGGTTCTCGGCGGGTCCGGGTGGGCATGAGTTCGAAGCAAAGATCACGCCCATCGTCATCATCTCGTGTATAATGGCTGCTACTGGTGGACTCATGTTTGGTTACGATGTCGGCGTTTCAGGTAATTGTCTCTCTCTACTCACAAAGACGCGCATTATTTGAGCTTCGTACTGCTTAGAGCATTAGATCTTGTTGGTTCAGCTACTCCGGTAGATGAACTTTATGGGCATTGTTTGGTTAATTAAGGCTTTGCAAAACCTCTTAGATGCTTCATTGGAAGATTCTATATTCTGAAGCTTTCATCCATTAGATTTTGGTCATTGTATATTTGACCATGATCATACGGCTAAAACTCCAAAATATAAGATACTTTGGAGCATGCTAGAAAACCCTTCAATAAATTTATTGAATGTTGATATTCTACTTAATTAATTAATTTTTTCCAACTACTTAATTAATATATTTAATTATTTATAAATGATAATGATTTAAGATTCATTTGAGGATGAGGACCTCAAATTAATCTGAAATCATTCAATGGCCGTACCATTAAATAATACGTACCTCTCAAAATTTTTCTCTTTATTTTAGTAAGTAAATGTTCTACCCTAGTTCCCGAAATTTTATTTTATTTAAAAATATATATATAAAATCAAAACTAAATGTTGAACTTAATTTAAATTGATGCAGGTGGTGTTACATCTATGCCCCCATTCTTGAAAAAGTTCTTCCCGGTTGTATACAGAAGGACACAGGAGAAGGGGATCGACAGCAACTACTGCAAATACGACAACCAGGGCCTGCAGTTATTCACGTCGTCGCTGTACCTGGCTGGCTTAACCGCCACATTCGCCGCTTCCTACACCACCAGGAAGTTCGGGCGGAGGCCGTCTATGCTGATTGCTGGGATTTTCTTCATTGTCGGCACAATTCTCAATGCTACAGCTCAAGACCTTGCCATGCTCATCATTGGCAGGATCTTACTTGGTTGTGGAGTAGGGTTCGCCAATCAGGTCAGTTCAAATCTAATTTTTTTTCTTTTTATTTCATGTTCTTTTACATAATTACTTGTTGCACACCCGAGTTAAACCAGTTTAAATTTATTTAAACTACAGAGTAAAAAAAACAAATAGCAACATAATAATTTAACTAATTTAGCTAAGTCAATATCTGCACAATCCGCTATTGTGTTTAAATGTTACCCAATATGCCAAAGTATAATTTTAGTTTTTGTAGGGTTTATAATTTCTGAGGGAGAGAGTGTTTTTTTTTGGGCAACGAGGGAGAGAGAGTGTGGTGTAAGCTAAAAACGCGTTCTTTGGCATTGTCTCTTGCAATACCGACACCAAATCGCATTTTGGGTCATCCCAATTACTATCATAATTCTAATTTAAATTATTTTGAAGTATGATCATAACAATTTTGTAGGTGTACTGACTAGTGACTTGGACTGTCATCTTGTTATAATTAAGAATCACAACAAATGACTTGTTCAATTCATTATCTTTTATCAAAATATCTCATCAAAATATTCTTTTGTTGCCTTATAAAAAATGTCATGCATCGACGTCCTGTGGGGCCAATTTTGGTCTCTAAACGCTTAGATTGGAAGAGAGGTTATTCCCATGATCAAATTAGAGTCCATGATTTTCTTCTCGTTTTTTTGGCGACGAAGTTAACTTTTTTTTGGGACGAATAATAAAGTTTTTTGGACACAACACATAATAATTCTTTAATAAAATTATTTTACGTAAACTTTATTTATATTTAAAATTATATTTATTTTGTGCGTCTAAATAGTTTAAAACTTTTTGTTACATGTTTTAAGTTATTTTCTCTTTAAGTCACAATCATCCACAGTTTTTTTCCTACTCTTTTGTGTTTTAAATATATTATCGTGTTTTGACGTTTCTACATGTGGTGTGGTGAGACCTCTTTGCTAACAGATGAGGTAATGGAGTTATCCAGAGTGGCCTCCCTCCCCCCGATTTCTTTGCATCTTCTTCTAGTTCGCTTTTCGAATCGTTTGCTTTCCAAAAAGTCGTGAATCTTTCCTTGTTGTTAGTTGGTGAAATAACGTGAAGCCGTGGAACTCCAATGTTTTTCTAAACTTGTCCGTGATTACTATGTGGTGTGCATGTCCGAATTGTTTATCTTATCCTTTTGTAGTTACTAGGACCTTAATTTCAACCTCTTGAGTAAAAAGGATTGGTCCAAAAGGATTTTAAAAAGGTACCCTTTTAAGGCCCAATGCATGTGATAAAAAAGTTCATGTTTAAACTTGATTTAAGATTTGACTAGTATTACAGTATTATGGTAATATTTATTTTCACTTGTAATTTTAAATTTTAAAATTACAAATTTTTAAGTTAACAAGTTTAATAACTATTTATGAATAGTTTGTTTCATGATTTTACTCAAATCATCACCCATTGTATCTCAAAACTTGATTCAAGATTCTAATTATACTTTGAGATGATTATAAAGTACATATTATTTATTTCCTACTCTATGCAAAAAGACTCAACCATCCCTCTAGTTTGTTTCAACTGTTATGTCAAGACAACTAAATAAACTATTGAAAATATACATCTGTTTTTCTTGTTCAACAATCTCTAAATTAACCTTGATGTTACTTGCAGGCTGTACCACTGTTTCTTTCGGAGATTGCACCGACAAGAATCCGCGGAGCGCTAAACATACTGTTCCAGCTTAATGTCACCATTGGCATTCTATTTGCAAACCTCGTTAATTATGGCACCAACAAGTAAGTCAGTTGCTCCTAATTTGTTCATGTTTTTTTATCCAACCAAAACATTACACGTGCCGCGTAGGTTACATGTATGCATGATGTTTATGGTTCTGTCACATTTTCTGGGATTTTGTATGAATTAGTTGTGTGGCATATTTCCAAATCATGTTGGACTGTGACAATTTAGTATTCAGCTTTGAGCAGTCAAAGTCAAGAATTTGGGCCATCATATGTGACTGATAAATTAATAGACTGGTAAAACTGTTGATAGATGAGTGTACCTATTAAAAAATGCATTTGAATAACATAGAGCTTACAAATTGATAGATGAGTATAGGATATTCTTATGAGCTTACAAATTGTTTGATCTTGATCTCCTTTTTTATTCATATTCACATGGCCCAGTTTCAAACTTATAATGTCTCTGGAGTCGACATAGGAACATCCATAAGGTAGAAATTAAAAGGTAATTAAGTTCACACGGGATAAAAAAAAGTGATTTTAACTTTTTTTTTTTCTACACACTCATGTTTGGATTAAATATATTAAAGGAGAATCACGAGATAGAAATAAACAGGAGAATGCAGAAGGAGAAAACAGGTGTAGAATTATTTTCCTAATTTAATTTAATATATGTTTATTTCACAACACATGAATTCCACCAATCTCTTCTTCTTCTTCTTCTTCTTTTTCGGTTACAAATTCATATCGATGATGTTAAAAAAATCTACTAATGTGGCTAGAACTGTCTAGTTATTAGGTTTGCTTTCTCTACTTAACAACTTTTCAAGAAAAAAAGTCTAATAACAATGTTTTGTGTTAGCCTGTTAACAATTTTCTGGCTGTTTTGCTGACCGTTGATGAATTGTCTTGAATAACAGGATCACAGGAGGATGGGGTTGGAGGGTGTCACTGGGGCTGGCGGGTCTTCCTGCCGGTCTCCTAACCTTGGGAGCTCTCTTGGTGGTGGAAACTCCTAACAGTCTCATAGAGCGTGGTCTCTTAGAACAAGGAAAATCTGTACTTAAAAGGATTCGCGGCACTGAAAATGTCGAACCTGAGTTCTTGGAACTTGTTGAGGCTAGTCGCATAGCGAAAGAAGTGAAGCACCCCTTTAGAAATCTCTTAAAGCGAAGAAATCGTCCCCAACTAATCATTGCAGTAGCCTTGCAGGTTAGTAATTGATACAACTCTTTTTTTGTATTATATGTAAAAAATTAGAAATACAAATTATTATCTGAACTTTTTATCTGAATTTTTGTACAGATCTTTCAACAATTTACTGGGATCAATGCCATAATGTTTTACGCGCCAGTCCTGTTCAATACATTAGGGTTTGGAAACGATGCTGCCCTCTACTCAGCTGTTATCACAGGAGCCGTCAATGTTCTCTCCACCGTTGTATCCATCTACTCAGTTGACAAGGTAGGCCGCCGCATGCTCTTACTGCAAGCCGGTGTTCAAATGTTCATCTCTCAAGTGGCTATAGCCATAATACTAGGGATCAAGGTTAAGGACCACTCCGATAACCTCCAAAAAGGCTTCGCAATCTTCGTGGTGGTTCTGATTTGTACTTATGTTGCCGCGTTTGCTTGGTCTTGGGGGCCTCTAGGCTGGTTGATACCTAGTGAGACGTTCCCACTCGAGACCCGCTCAGCCGGGCAAAGTGTGACTGTCTGCACCAACTTGCTCTTCACGTTTATAATAGCACAGGCCTTCCTCTCGATGCTCTGCCACTTCAAGTACGGCATTTTCCTTTTCTTCTCCGGGTGGGTCATGATCATGTCGTTCTTCGTGTTATTCCTGCTCCCGGAAACGAAGAACATCCCCATTGAAGAGATGACAGAGAGGGTGTGGAAGCAGCATTGGTTGTGGAAGAGGTTTATGGATGCCGATGACTACCACATTGAAGGAAATATTGGAGATGGCTTAAAGAAAAATGGGCATGCTAATGGATTTGATGGTGTTTCTCAGTTGTAAATCTCAGGAAGTTCAGGGTTTTTGTCCGCGCTAAATAGTAAATACAGTATTTAGATATCTAAGCATTTAATAGATTTTTCCAGTGCCATAAATTAACCTCTCTGGTTCACCAAGAATTAAGGACATGTATTGCAAAACAATATATTATATTGATGTGTATGTGAATTTAGTTAGTACAAAAACATTTTTTTGCTTAGAATGGATGGTACGTAGCTTTTGTTTTAATATTCAAGATTAAGTTATTTGAAAATTTTAGGGCCTGTTTGGTATTCTATCCAAAAAATTTTATCATTGTTAAAAATAACTTTGATTAACTTCTCTTAAGAACAGTTTTTTTATAAAACTTAAAATCTTGCTTGGTATTTAACTTGAAAACTATTTTCAATATTAAACCTTCTCTGTTTCCTCAACATAACAGACCCACAATCCCCACCTCAAAGAGTTCACTCCCCTAGTCTGCGCCGACGATAGAGGCACCGCTTCCCACCGTCGTCACTCCTCTCTCTCTCTGTCCCAATCTCTCCTCTTTCCCAATTTGGCTAAAATGTAGAAATCAAATTCATTAGGTGGCGGTGGTTGAGGGAGGAGATCGGGATCGGGGTCGATGTCGGAGAAACGAAAAGAATTTTACGGGGTAATCTTTTGTTATTGCTTCATTGAAAATATATACATATACAATGCTTGTTCAATAAGGAATCTAAATAGAATAGAAGATTATACATAATATCCTTCCTAATAAAGGATCCCTAATATTTACAATATTCCACATTCCTTTTTTTCCCTAAAATTGACTCACGATTAACGCTCCCTCTCAAGTTGGTGCATATATGTCACACATGCCCAACTTGACAAGTGAGTCATCAAACTTTCGACTGCACACTGCATGAGTCAGAATATCTGTGAGTTGCTCTTCTGAATTCACAAATGGTATTGCCACAATCTTCCTCTCGAGCTTTTCTTTAATAAAATGTCTATCCACCTCCACGTGTTTTGTCCTATCATGCTGCACTGGATTATCAGCTATATCTCTTGCTGACTGATTATCACAATATAGTCTCATGGTCTCCTTCAGTGTGAGCCCAAGACCACAAAGAAGTTTTTGAAGCCAAAGTAATTCACAAATGCCGTGGGCCATGCCCCGATACTCGACCTCTTCTGAGGATCTCGATACCACCTTCTGTTTCTTACTACGCCATGTAACCAAATTTCCTCCTACAAAAGTAAAATATCCCGAAGTAGATCGTCTGTCACTCACATTGCCTGCCCAATCAGCATCTGTAAACCCTTCAACCCTCAAATGTCCATGTTTCCCATAGAACTCCTTTTCCTAGGGCAGATTTCAAATATGCTAGAATGCGCATAACCGCAGCCATATGATCTACACTTGGCGAATGCATAAATTGACTCACTACACTCACTGCATAGGCAATATCTGGACGTGTATGAGCCAAATAAATTAATCTTCCTACAAGTCTCTGATATCTCCCTTTATCAACTGGTTTCTGGTTTGGATCCACACACAGGTGATGTTTCTCAACAATAGGAGTATCTACCGGCTTACACCCCAGCATACCGGTTTCTTTTAGCAAATACCTTTAGCTACCAACCTTGCTTTGTACCTGTCTATCGACCCATCGGCGTTGTATTTAATTGTAAACACCCACCAACATCCAACTGTTTTCTTTCCTTTGGGTAAACACGTCACCTCCCATGTATTGTTCTTTTGTAACGCCAACATTTCCTCATCCATTGCTTTTGCCCACTTTGGGTCCTTTAGAGCTTCCTCCACTCGAGTTGGTACTTTAATTGAATCCATATTGTTCACCAAGGTTTGGCGTTCCGGTGCAAGACCACTACATGAGACATAGTTGGCTATTGGGTACTTCATCTTTCCTTCTGGAGAAAATCTATTAAGTGGCACACCTCGATTTTGTCTTGGTGGCCACCTATATACATTTACATTATCACTTGAGTTAATTACATAATCATCCACAATACTTACCTCAGGTCTATTCAGAGAAGATGCATTGGACGACATTGTGGAGTTAGAGAGAGGGGAAAGCACACTAGCAGATTCGGTATGTGGTTGCTGCAACTGGATACTGGGCTCGGCAGAACCCTGTCGTGACTGCTCAGACTCGGCAGCCTGCTGGGTATTTTGTTCATCGGTAGGAACATCATGAGGCACGGCATGAACTTCGACATCGGCAAAAACATCATGAGGCACAGCATGAACTTCAACATCGGCAGAAATTGTGTCTCCTCCTAGATCCAACCACTCCAGATCACCAATAGTGTTCTCCCCCTGGGGATCTGAAGATGGACGCACAGAAGGATAAAAAAATTCCAATTCCGAAAAAGTCACATCCATGGTTACATACATATGCCTAGTCTCAGAATGATAACACTTATAGCCTTTTTGATGAGATGAGAAACCCACAAACACACACCGTAGGGCACACGGATCCAACTTGGTGCGATGAATTTTCTGAATATGCACATAAGTGACACACCCAAATACGCGAGGAGTGAGAGTATGAGTCGACACTACTGGAGCATGTTGAGTGAGTATTTGAAGAGGTGTCTAAAAGTTCAGAACCCGGGAGGGCATACGGTTAATCACATAGACCGCATAAGTAACAGCGTCAGGCCAAAACATCTTAGGAACAGAGGCTCCAATCATAAGAGCACGTGTTGTTTCTAAGATGTGGCGATTTTTTCGTTCAGCAACCCCATTCTGTTGCGAGGTATAAGGACAAGTCGTTTCATGGAGAATGCCACGATCACGAAGAAACTCTGACAACTCACAAGCAATGTACTTGATGAGTAGATTTTATATTATATATTTATTCCTATTCTTAGTATATTTTGGTTAATATTTTGGAAGAATTTTGATACTTTGAATTGTATTTTCAATATAGGACTTTCAACTTCTTCTGAAGCAAAACATAATCAAATGGACGAATTTTGGAGTAATTCCAGTTGGAGGACGTTCGTGAGTCACTGAGCTTGATCGTATCAAAATAGCAGATTTTTCCACCAAGTAGTTATTTTCTGGCAATAAAATAAAGGAACAGTGCACGATGCTGGAAAGTCACGTTTTTGGGTTTAAATTGCGTTTTTGGAGCCCAAGATAATCTCAGATGGATTCGTAGCCTTTTGGAGATGTGTTCAGAACGTTCGTATCTTTAAAACAAGCTATCTTGGGCCGGATTTGGAGAAGATTTGAGGCTAAAACGTGGCTGGACAGTTTATGTGTAGATTCTCCTAGATTAATTAGGACTCTATTTTCTAAGTTATTTTATTATTAATTAGTTTCCTAGTTGGAACAAAAGACTATTATTTAGGGTTTGTGTCATGGCATAGCAGTATATATTGCTTTTTCCGTTCACAATTGTTGGAGGAGGCTTATTCTTATTCAATTTTAGGGTTCTTGGAGACTCTCTATCTTAAGGTGTTTTCATTCCTTTTCTTAATAATATTTTCTATGATTTCAATTATGAATATGCGTAACTAATTTTCATTGGCTAGGGCGAAACCTTAAGCCTTAGCATGAATAAGTAATTGGTAGAAATTCATAAGATTGCTAGGTGATGGTGAAACTCTAGTGCTTTCATAAACTGGTTTTTAAAACTCTTTTCTTTTATCATATTTGTTTTTAATTAAAATTCGTTTTTTTTTTATATTACCTAAAATCAAAATCTCTTTTCTCAATTTTCAATTCTAAGTAGTTAATTAGGAATTCTTTTTACATAAATTATCCAAATAGTCCTTGAGGAGAACGACCTTGCATGAGCATCTATACTACAATATCCTTGTATTCTTGCAAGTATTTCATGTGATTTTGAGCCTAATTGCATAGACATTAAAAATCATATCAGTACTCACCACCATTGTCAGACCGTAGTGCTTTAATCACAAATGAATATTATGTCTGAATCATCTAAGAGAAAGAGCGAAAAACCATATCATCATCACTTTTATTTTTCAACACATATAGCCACGTCATACGAGTGCAATCATCAACAAAGGTAACAAACCATTTAATTCCCGAAGGAAGAACAACTGGAGAAGGCCCCCAAACATCAAAGTGCACAAGTTCAAACGGCAAAGACCTTTTATTCAGACTAGAAGGAAACGAAGTACGATGGCTTTTAGCAAGAATACATACTTCACAATGTAAGTCTGATTCATTTATTCTACTAAATAAACTAGGCAACATACGCCGTAAATATCCAAAAGATGCATGCCCTAACCGACGATGCAATAACCATACTTCTTGCAAACTACTAGCATTTGATGCTCGAACCGCAGCAACCATGCCCGAAACGACATCATCCACATAGTACAACCCCTTTCTTAGTGCCACGCCCAATTATCTCCTTGGTCTGAATATCCTGAAGTAGACAAAAAAAACGAATACATGAGAACAACACAATCCAATTGTTCAATGACTTGTGGCATTGATAACAAATGATGGGACAATGACGGAACAAATAAGCAACGATGTAATGAGAGAGATGGGGAGAGTTGCACAGTGCCGGTGCCACACACGGGTACAAGAGTCCCATTGGCAATCGCTATGCTTTTCCTGTGAGACATTGTTATATATTGAAACAAGGTTTTATCATACGTCATATGATCGGTTGCACCAGAATCAAGAATCCAACCTGTATGTTGATCACTTTCGGAGGCTAAGAGAACACGCCCCACAATACCTGTATTGGAGGATGAATCACCAGGAGTAGCACGAGTCAACAAAGTTTGACTAGGATCACCGAAGCTAGCCCCGGCCTCCTGAGTTGTTGGTGTAGCGGCGGCAAGGGAGGCACGGCCTCCATTGGATCCAACTGCTCCACATTCCTTGGCACGCAATTTTTTCTTAAATTCGGGAAACCAATCTAGAACACCATGCTTGGTAAAACATGTATCTTCAGTATGGCGAGTTTGACCATAGAAAGTACACTTCAAATCATCTTTGTTTTCTCGGGTAACAGGACGAGAATTGAAAGAATGATTAGAAGAATTGTTAGGACGGGAAGTTGCAGGTGGCCGAGAGACCATGGCCATGGATGGCCCCCTTTGGTTGTTACTTCCACCCATCATGGTGGCATGTCTTTGTGCTTCACGCCTAACAACAGAAAACACTTCCTCAACAGATGGTAATGGTTGAGTACGTAGAATATCGTTCCGTACTTTATCAAAGATATCATCCAAGCCCGCCAAAAAGGCATACACACGATCAATTTGAATTTCTTCTCGAAGAGTCTTAAGATCTGCAAAACATTCCATCTTAATTGGTCTCCATTGATCCAGCTCCTGCCAAACGGACTTGAGGTTAGCATAATACACACCAACCGGCCGGCCCTCTTGACGAAGCCTGAACGACTTAACCTTCAACTCATAAATTTGAGAAATATCTGAACCATCATAATAGGTTCGAGCCACCTCCTCCCAGACTTCTTTAGCAGTACGCATGTGAATAAAAAATCCCATGATAGCAGGTTCCATGGAATTAATCAACCACCCTTTTACTATGGCATTCCCGGTCTCCCACGTCTCATACTCAGCACTGTCCTCAGCAGGTTCTTTGGTACTCCCTGTCACGAAGCCCTTTCTACCACGTCCAGCAATGTGCATCTCCAATACCTTGGACCAAAGAGGATAATTGGAGCCATTCAACTTCACAGTGTTCGGCACAGCAGATGCATCGTTCTAAATAACAACAAGACTCAATATCGTATTGTTAAGTGGTTTGCAGGAACCACCTTCCAACTTCAAGGTTGAGTCATCTCCAGCCATCTCGACTTACACACAGAAAAGTGATTCACGGCACCAACAATTGTAATGATATCACTCACAACAGCAACCAAGCAAACAGGCGCTGCAATACTTACACAACGTCAGACAAACACAGCAGCGGCAGTGTCTAGGGTTACAAAGGCTCTGATACCAAAAGGAATTTTACGGGGTAATCTTTTGTTATTGCTTCATTGAAAATATATACATATACAACTAAATAGAATAGAAGATTATACATAATATCTTTCCTAATAAAGGATCCCTAATATTTACAATATTTCACATTCCTTTTTTTCCCTAAAATTGACTCACGATTAACAAAACGACCCAGAAGATACTCCACCAAGACCCAAGCTCTTGAATACTTTGATTTGGAAGGTGGCTGTTTTTAACATATGGTGGTGAGTTTAGTTGCTAATTTTAAAAATTTTCCATACAAACTGAGTGTTGGTGTGGAAATGTTCTTCCTTCAACACAGGCCCTGTTTGAGAATGGATCTCAAGTGTTAGTGATGGAGGTCAAGGAGAGGCCTTTAAGAGGCCAACAACCCTTAAAGTGTTTGTTTGTGATGCTTGGCGTGTCACTGTTAGCTCTGCCCACAGAAAATATGATATTTGAGTAGTTTGCAAATGTTGATTGGAGTTTCACCAATGTAAAATAACTTCTATTCAAATGATTGTGCCATGATCGAGATACTGGCTCATATTTAATTCTTTTTTATGCCTTGAGTATCAAGGGCTTTAATATTTTCTTAGTGTTATGCCAAAATGAGAACTATCAAATTATTACCACTTAATTAGATCAAAAGCATGACATTTGATTACTATCGGGCAAGTCGGAATGTAAACTGAGTGCAATGCAAATTCTTTAATATACTGGAAGTAATAAGCAGCAAATAACAGAAAGAGAAAGAATAGACTTGCAATGCAATTGAAATGACTTTTGCACAAGGAAATGGCTACTTAAATACTGTCGGGCTAGTTCATTCAATGCTATCGGAGTGCATTCAATGAACTATCCTTTAAACTCAATTTTCTTTATCTAAAATCCGGCATAGGTTTTTTACTCGACTAAAACCTAGGGACTAGACTTCACATAAGCAAATTCCTTAATTAATTAATTTTGAATTCACACATTTTGTATTTTCCTGATGCCTAAAATACCCCTAATAACATTTGGATTTGGTTATCTCTACTTACTGCGTTCAGTTTATGGTAAAATTGACTAATTGGTCATTAATTGTGTTAAATATAAACAAATTGGGATTACCGGTTGCACTGTACATTTCTTTTCCCTTTCTATTTCAAAACTTTTAATTTCACAATTGTTCTTGCTTCCTATATTTTCGTTTGAAATTAATTAATTTATATATTTTTAGGTACATATATACATCTAGGTAAATTATTGTGTGCTTGTAAATACAAGTAAATTATTGTGCTTGTAAATACAAGTAAATTAGTGTACATAAAAATGTAGGTAAATTAATATAATATACATAAAATATGGTGCATTAAGGACCTATATATAGGTAAATAACTTATATATATATATATATATATATATATGCGATGTAGGTAAATGAATATATCTACAAATTAGTAAATTAAGAAAATTAGTGGCCACGTAATACTACGGTCTAATAGTATTCCTCTTCATTTGTAAGTGAGATGTCTTAGGTTCGATTCTCGCCAAAGGCGAATTCGAACCAAATTATTATGGCAAGCCCAGTGTGAGGTTTAGCCCACTCCCTCATCTCTTAGTATAGATATAATATCGTATGTATTCAAAAAAAAAATTTAAAAATTAGTGAATATGAAAAATATAGGAAAATCATTTTACATGTAGGTAAATTCTTGTAGCACATGCTTGATGGTATATTATTTTACAAAATTGTAAGGTAGGTACATTAACAACATATTTTAGACTTTATAAAAAAACAACATATATCAGACTTTATAAAAGAAAACATATAATTAGACAAAATAATTCAACAATATATAAATATATAGTTGGGGGTGGATGTTACACCCCGTACCGGGAAATAATACTATTTTATTCCTGGAGGTGCAAAATGACGATTTTGCCCTTGGTTGACCTTTTGGTTGACTTTTGCGTCGTAACTCGTACGACGCTTCCACTTGTATTTTCTCGACGTGCTCGTCGATACAGACTCGTAGGCGCGATCGGGACGACATTTGGAGTTCGATTGGACGTTTTACGGACGTTAATCTTTTAACGTTCCGTTAATTGGTTTTGTGTTCTGAATTTGGGCCTTGGGCTCAGTAAATTCTGAAAGCCCAGCCCACTATCTCAGTCTCTACTCTTCTCTCTGTCTCTCGATCCCTCACTCACTTTAGCTCTGCAGTTTTGCAGAAAACACAAACTAAAACCCAAACTCAAAATTTGCTCAAGACACCGAACCACTTCCTCCACTCTTCTCGATCTTCACCAGATCACACAATCGCCCCTGTACATCACCATCATCATCCTCGAACCTTCCTGAACCCAGAAAACGCAGGAACTTTGAAACCAAAAACCTCAAATCTGCCATTTTTCCCGGCGAGCTTCACTCGGCCAACCACGGCCATCCAGGCCTCGATCGAGCCTTAAATCACCATACTTGGACTCCTGGGAGCCTTGGGAATTAAACCCAAGGCCTGCATGTGAAAACCCGACCCAGATCGACGGAATCCAAATTTGGCCGAGACTTTCTCCCCTTTTTCCGGCCAACTCCGGCCAGATTTTGGCCCTCAAAGTGGTAAAACATCCTTCTCCTCACTCCCAGCTTCAAATTGACACTTGAATCATGAAATTTGGTTGTGATTTGACTGAGTTAGAAGCTTTCCAGCCAAAATCCCAGTTTCCGGCGAAACTCCGGCCGGCAGACGGCGGCCGGCGGCAGCGACACGACGGTCGAAAAATGCAGAGGTCACCGGCGAGCTGACGTCAGCCGGCCCGGCCCTGACGTCATCGAACCGGTGATGACGTCATCAACCCGGTCCAAACCCGGTTTGGACCGGAATATTCCAAAGGTATATTCCGTCCGTTAAACTTAACGGCGTTACAATATTCCGTTAACTTTGACGGCACAGTAACGGCGTCAGTCACCGGCGCGTGGCCGCGCGTGGTGGACTTCCACCGGTGCGTGGCGGCGCGTGGAGGCGCGTGTGACCTCACAGCCGCGCGTGGCGGCGCGTGAGGCCAAACAGCAGCGTGTGGCGGCGCGTGCGACGGCGCACGGCGACCCACAGCGGCGGTTTTGGGGTTTCCGACCCCGAAACTCCGTTTTCGGGTTTCCGAACGCCGTTTTCTTCGTAATTTCGTGTACTTTACTAATTTGTGGGTTTTAAAAATAGGTTTTGGCAACCCGTGGCGTTCGGAGGACGTACGTTTGGACTTCCCGGCTTCGGTATTTGTGAGTGGGCCCTTTCCTTACCTAAACTAAGTGTTTTACATGTTTTAAATATTAATTTGGATTTTTTGCCTATACTTTTAAATTGTTTATTACTATACTTTGTTAGCAAGCCTTAATTTATGCCTACACTATTCTTATGACTTAAAGTTAGTATTCATCTTGTATTTCATGGCAATTACTTGGTTTACTAGATCGTATCGGTATTTCGTTAGGCCATGGAAATTAGTGGGCTTTTGCCTACATTTCCATTTGGGAATTACACCATTAAATTGGTGATTTCCGTATTATCTTTGTACGCGTATTGCTTGTATCGAACCAACCCTATTTTAGGGGGTTTTAGGGAATTAATTGATATTGTGCCTATTTGTGATTATGGGTTTTATACCTATCTGACGGCCTTGGGCCGTATTCGGGTGAACCTTGGAAATGGTAATTTTCTACCGTATTTTTGGGTTCACCTAGTTTACCATTAAGTTGGTATTTCTATACCTTGGTACCCGTGTGGCGTATTCTTGGTATTTCACGTATTATAGTTGTACGCTTGGTATTCCGGGTACGGCACCCGAGGATACCTTATATATTGACTGTTTTAAGGTTATCCCAAAAAGGGAAATTACCTCACTTTGTTTTATTTAATGATACTCTGTGGCATGTTTTTGCACGCTCAACCTGGGAGGCTTACACGGTGTTGATTGTACTGTAACAGGCCAGGACCAGCCTTCACGTGATTGTTCACACGCACCGATACGCTCACTATGGATCCATAGTAGGTGCCAGCCTGTTCTAGGTCGCATGGGCGACTCGAACTCGTTGTGATGCGCTTAGGCGCCAGCTTCACGTGATCGTAGTACATGAGCGTACCATTATTTATACACCCAGCCTGTTCATGATAGAATATATCTGTATGAACTCGTGTGTCTGCCCTGCCTAAACGAGCGTTTATCTTATAGTTGGATTGTGACTTATCTCTGATTTTCACTGATGCCACGGATACTTTTATTTGATTTACGGGTTTTCCGTATAACTTTATTTTACGAACTTTTTGATAAAGTATTTTATTCCGAACGGTGGCTTTCTGCCCGTTTCGGACGGTAAGTACATTTCCGTACTTACCTTGATTTTCTACCTACTAGTATAGTACGTTTTCAAGAACAGTTTTCCGAAACTTCGTACTTGTTTTACAGCGAGGGATTACTATTTTCTAAAAGGAAAGGTTTTTACAAAAATAACTACCTATGGCCCACTCACCCTTCTGTTTTGCGCCCCTCCAGGTTTAGTGGCTGGAGCTGTCGACGTCGAGACCCGGTGGTATGAAGATGTTTAGAATTTCCTTGTAATTGTAAATTTTCAAGTCTCCGTACTCGTACGGTAATTGTTATCTATTTTTTATTTCTTTATTCCGTGCAAATGTTGTATGTCCTACTCATTAATTCATTCAAATATTCCTTATTCCTCCAAAATGGCTTTCGTCACCCCACGTGGTGTCGGCCAGCACATCCGACCTTTTGGGTGTCCACGTGTACATCCGGGTCGGGATGTGTCAGTGGAGCTCAAAGTTTAAACATCTACAATATTTGGAGAGACAATAGATAAATCATAGAGATGGAAAAAAGAAAAAAAGTTATGAAATTCATTGAAGGCACAAAACAAGGAGTAAGTAACGTTTATCGACATAATTGGAGAATGGTGGCACATGTTGTAAAAAGTTTGTAATAATAGGTCAATTATTTCTTTAGCTGGCAATATGTATTAAATTTTGAGTTTTATTTAGTGGTTAAGAAGTAGGTGGGTTTATGTTTATGAAATAAGAATCGCAAGGGACCTCAATTTGTTTTTAACATTCATCCCAACTAAAAAAAAAATTCATCATACTCCAAAAAAAAAATTATCCAAAAGCCACTACAAAAACAGTATCCATAAGCCATAAGAACTTAAAAAATTCTATAAATATATGCAAGCCCCGTACAAGTGTAATTTGTAAACAATAAGAAACAAAAGTGTGACATCCCACATCGACCAACAGAGAGGGGGTGATGTGCTTTATATGTACATACCCACCTCCATTTAGCACGAGGCCTTTTGGGAGCTCACTGGCTTCGGATTCCATCGAAACTCCGAAGTTAAGCGAGTTTGGGCTAGATCAATCCCAAGATGAGTGACCTACTGGGAAGTTGCTCATGAGTTTCCAGAAACAAAACCGTGAGAGCGTGGCCCAAAATGGACAATATCATGCTACGGCAGAGCCGATCTGGGATGTGACAAAAAAGGAATTCGAGTAAAAAAAAATTTTGTTTACACTTGGCAAGTACTTGACTGCAACCAAACACCATTTTACAATTGTTGGTTGAACTTGATTTCACCGTTCATACTTAAATTAAACCACAAACATAAACCAAGCAATATTGGAAAAGCTTTATAAATGCCTTATGGATCTTATCACCATCTCGGAGAACAATCAGAACAAACGCATCTGCTACGTACGTATACTCCTCCCCAGTTCCAAAATTTCATGAAAGTTAATTTAATTTGGTTCTAGTGATGGCCACGATGATGGTTGCGGAGAAAGCAGTGAAACAATTGCTAAACTAAGTTGCAATGTGGGATTAATTATTGCTTTTTAATATGGAAACTATTATTGATACTCTAAAAAATTAATTGTGCACTCTTTATAATAGTTTTTTTTTTTTAAATCTAAATATATACACAATTAGATTTGTGGAGTGTCAATAGCAATTCCCTTTAATATATTGTAAAGACTACAGTCGCAAAGACAATTCTAGACACGCGTGCATGTAAATTCTTGCAAGACAATGTATAAAATGAAGGATATATAACCTCCTCCTATGATCAAGAGATTTTCAAAGTACCGGGGATATTTAAGCGATACTCCACATATCATAATATTTTTTTTTATTAAAATTTTTTACTATTATTAAGGGGAGGGGGAGAATTCGAAACTATTACAATAATTTAAGGGAGGGGGGAGTGGACGCATGAGTAGAAACCCAACACCCTATCCACTAGGATATTGGATCGCATGTCATAATAGAAGTGAGAAAATGATATATTTTTTCGTGTCTCTCCACTTATTTTATGATGTTAGTACCCGTTTTTTTTTTTTTCAAAAAGAGGATCAACTGGTGGCTAAGTCACGACAGTCCACCATTCAGGGGCTTAGGAAGACTCACAGAAGCATTTCAGCCTCCCCCTAGCCACCATTGCGTGATTCACCAGTGCTAAAAATCGAACACAGGATGAGCCGTGTGGTATACAGGCCTGAAATTCGCCCCAATAACTGAATCACTCCGTGGTAGTTACACGTTGAGTACCCGTACGTTGAGATTATTATTATCTTTCATGAAATTTTTCCGTTTCTCCCTATGATCCCATCTACAAGTAATAATCTCAACTGCAAAAATTAGACGGGTACAGGCAGTAATGTCATCATAGCACTCACCAATCAGAACAAAACTTGTCTACAAAAATACACAAAACAAAGTGTAATCATAGCACACACAAGTTGATATCCTTGGTCTAAGATAACCAACATAACCCGACATTCTTTCCTTTCAAGTCCTTCAATCTCAGTCGGTTAGTCCCAAACAAACAGCTGGTAATAAGATGGCATGGGTTGGTCAAGGAGCGTGAGATACGTGTGTGTATAGGTATATTATTTAGAGCTGCTTTTTACATTAGGGTGTTATTAAAGTCGAATCTAATTTAAGGATGTATAAAAAATATATATATATATATATATATATATATTTGGTAAGAATGGACGTGCAAATTAGACAAAAAATTGCCGATAAGTTTGTGTAATCTACTTGTAACTACAAATTAGACAAATAGGAGACTGATATCTAGACAATTTTCAATGAGTTCAAGGACTTACTTCACCAAAAAACTTGATGTAGGACAAAATAGAGGTCGATTAAAGTGGCTAAAATTATAGAAAAAGCAATGATGGACGATTGGCAAGAGACGACACAAGAAAGAAAATTCACATTCAACCATAAAGTATTTTGTGATAAAATATGAAAAGGCATATCTTTAGAATATTCGGGTTGCTTAAATAAGTTTTGGGAAAGTTTAAATTTTGGGTAATTTTGTCTTTCTTTGTCCAATAAGGTTTAGGTTTCATTTTCTCTAGTTAACTAGGATTTTCATTCATGTTTTCTTTATTTATTAGATTTCCAATTACTACTAGAATTAGGGTTTGATGGCTATATAAAGGCTTATCTTAGAGTTGTAATTCAGATTATTTATATTATTATCAATTAAATTTTAGAGTTTTCTCTATTTTTTGGTGGACTCCGGAATACTCATGGATTTCAGTTTATACTATCGGATTTGACATTTGTTGATCCTTCTATCTTATTTTCCTGTTGCGTCAAGTGATACCAGGGCATGGTTGCCATTCAGAGCAAGGATTTGCCTAGCTCAATGGCAAACGACGATGGGAGATATAAAAATATGAACGACGCTAGTCTTTTGGAAAGTCAAAAGCTTTTTATGCAAAGACAACAAATAATGGATGATTTTATTGAACGTATGAGCAAACCAATTTTTAGTGATGGAGAAAGCGTTATGGGAATTTTCTGTAGCCAATCTCGTCAAATTGATGCCATGAAAATTCCAAGTTTTGATGGAGGTAAATGTATAAAATATTTTCTTGATTGGGTTGCAGTTGTGGAGCAATTCTTTGATGGAATAAAAATACCGGAAGAGAAGATGGTCAAAATAGTTGCTTATCGTCTAAAAGGGAATAGTGCTTATTGGTGGGATTGATTGCAAAAGTTTCAAAAGCAAGAAGAAAAAAATCTTATCCAATCTTGGCGTAGGATGAAGAGAGTTATTGTAAAGGTATGGTTTCCGTTTGAATATGATTTGTATCTTTTAAGAATGGAAAACATTATTATCAAAGAAAACGAAGTGAAAGAAAAGTTACTTAATGATCCAGTATGCCAAGAAAAGATGGAGGAATATATTGAAGAAAAAGAAATCGTTGCCCTTGTCGAAATTCCTACTTTGGTTGGTAAAGATGTTCTGAAAGAAGGAGTTAGCTGCAATTGAGAACCCAAAAGAAGATGAGCTACAAAGTACCAAAGTGGAGGCATCTCAAATAAAAGAAAACTCGAGGTTGAGTTCTTCTCAAGTGGAGGAGAGTATGAGAAAAGAGAATAAGAGTGAGGAAGAAGAAGTTTTGCAAGCGATTTCTCATGAGGTCCCAAAGGTTGAAGACCCACTTACAACCAACGAAATTCAAAGTATGGATTCTTTTGAAAACTTTATTGACATGATTGTGGGTGACAAAGCCAATTTAGCAAATCAGCAATCAACCAAGGTGGAGTTAAAAGACAAACTTGACCATTCATGCGAGTTTGTAATGCAAGAAGAAAATTATGCCGACTTGAAGTGTGAGTATCAAGATGCTAGTGCTAAATCATCTATGGCCTAGAATTCATGATCATTCCGTCAAGGTATGATAAAACCAAGGCCCGGATTGATCAAGAGGTGCAAGAGTCGTCAATCAAGAAGGAATTCAATTACCAAGTTGCATATTCTAATCTTGTGTATGATATAGTTCCATTGTGATTCCAACTATATATCAAGAACATTAGGCTCATCGGATTGAAAAAATTGTTTACATGTCAAGATCCTTGCCAACAGTAGTTTTATTGAAGATGAGCTCAAGGGCGAGTTCTTTACAAGTGGGAGAGACTGATGTAGGACAAAATATGGGTCGAGTAAAGTGGCTAAAATTAGAGAAAAGATAATAGTGGATGATTAGCGAAAGACGACGCAAGAAAGAAAATTCACATTCAACCATAAAGTATTTGGTGATAAAATATAGAAAGGCATATCGTTGGAACATTCGAGTTGCTTGAATAGGTTTTAGGTAATTTTATATTTCCTTGTCCGAAAAGGTTTAGGTTTCATTTTCACTAGTTAACTAGGATTTTCTTTTATGTTTCCTTTATTCATTAGATTTCCAATTACTAGTAGAATTAGGGCTTATTTTATAGTTGTAATTCAGATTATTCATATTATTATCAATTAAACTTTAAAGTTTTTTCTATTTTTTGATGGACTCCGGAATACTGATGAATTTCAGTTTATACTATCAGATTTGACACTTGTCGATCTTTCTATCTTATTTTCCCGTTGCGTCAAAACTAACTTAGGATCTTAATTTTCACTCGCGGGTAATAATTCAAAAACCAAATCGACACCTTACTCCAAATAATAATATCACGTGACAATTACACCAAAAAATACTCATGTTTCAGTTGAAAGGTTAATGTATTAATTCTATCAATAAACCTAAAAATACAATCCCCTTTATCCAACAAATCAAGGCCATTTGTTTTGACCTTCACCCTAGCAGGCAGATAAAGAACTTTCCTTCCCAAACAAACACCCTAGCTGCAGGCAGATAAAGAACTTCCTTCCCAAATCAATACTCAAAAGCCACTCCCAAACCAATATCCAAAACCCAAAATAATTTAAACAGCAATCCCTAATTATGATTTGCTGCTTAAAATGCCCATCTCCATCCTTCAAATGTCATCTAGCACCAGCCCAAATAAAACATAAAATAGAAAGAGAAAACCAAAAACAAAAATCAAAACAAAGAGGGAATCGTTGTAAATTTCTGCTGTGTTGTGTTTTTGTATTGTAAAAATATATATAAATGAAAATTATTAAAATTTTATAATTAAATTAGAAATATTAAATCAAAATAAATAGATGTAAATATGTATTATTTATTAAATCTTGTCGTAAACAAAATTTACTGTCCAATTAGAGCTGCATTCTCTAAACTCTGTAAATTTTTAATTTTTATGGAAAAATCTTCAGTGGTACGTACCATTCAATGGTACGGCTATTGAATGGTTCAGATTAATTTGCAGTGGACCTCAAATGAATCTTAACAATTTAACAGTAGGTACCATTCAATGATACGTACCACTGAAGTTTGACCCATTTTTTTTCTTAAACATAATTTATCGGCCGATTAAAATTGCCCAAACAATCCGACTCGACAATAGCGCACTTAACTGCAACCAACACTACTTTATTGAGTCACAACAGTTTACTCCCCCCATTTTTCTGACTTCAATTAAACCACAAGGGACAAAACCAAGCATAGCAGCCCAAAAACCTTGACAAATAATTAATTGTCCTTTTAAGGTTTCCAACCGCCAACCTGCCACCCCTTCTTTATAAATACCAACAATGGGAAGTTCCCTTTGAGTCTCTCACTCGATTCCATAATTCCATTCTACGCAATCCAAAATCTACAAGCTTATTCGGATCTCAGAGTCTTAAAGAGTTCATATTTTCTAGCTAGCAGAGCCATGGCTTTGGTGGTCAGAGTCTGGGCTGCTGTGGTGGCGATGACGGCTGTTTTGGAGATGTCCAGTGCAGCTGTGTACAAGGTCGGAGACTCCGCCGGGTGGACCACCATTGGCAATGTTGACTACAAACAGTGGGCTGCCACTAAGACTTTCCAACTTGGTGATGTTATCAGTGAGTTATTCTCTCCCAGTTTTCTCTTGGTTAATTTCTCTTCAGCACGAGTTTGAATGTCCTTTAAAAGATTTTAATTTTGGAAAATATTTTTTGTATTCTGTGAAGAAAGTTAGGATTTCATTGTAAAACTAATTGGTAATATAAAGAGTAGCTCAACTTACTTATAAGTCCATGCAAGGTCCCTCATGTGGGATTCATTTCATGTACTCTGTTTATTTTTATATGTTGATTCTCTTTTAATTTATTTAATTCAAATACTAAAATTAAACAGGAGTATCCCAACTTACTTATACGGTCGTGCAAGGTCTCTCTTCTTATTAATGTGAGATTCATTTTCTGTACTTTGTTTATTTTTATCTGTTGATTCTCTTTTAGTTTATTTAATTCAAAGACTAAAACTAAATAGGAGTATGCAAGAGCGAAAATACATACGCAAAAAAAACTTTCCTTAATATTCGTGCATCTATTGTCAAAGAATGTTCATATTCTTAGGTGTCACCGATTATATACCATATCAAAATTTTCTCAAACTTAGGAAAATAGTTGTATGCAACACTTTGAAAGGGTCTCCATGTGAATCATGATGATTATGGTGGCCATTCTTTGTTCACAAAAAGTGAAAAAGAGAAGGGTGATGCATCTCTTTCTAACGCACGCGTGGTCTCTGATGCATTAGATTTCACTTCAAACAACCCCCCACTATATATGTATCTTACGTTCTACTTTTGTATTTTTTATCCTCTTCAATTCCATTAGATATTAAATTATTGTCCACTATGGATGTTTGGCATTAGAATCTATCTGTCAATCCGATCGATCAGGATGGTTTTACAAAAGACGAAGGATTTGAGGGTGTGACAAGTAAAAGAGTCCGATATACATTTTGTTTTTTTTTTTTTTTAATTTTTATTTTCACTTTTTAAATCGACGGAACCACCATTCCTTCTTTACAAGGATATCGAATATTAGTCTAATTGTGTTCCAAATAGAATTCGTAATGAAGATGCATCCTGATCGAGGAGCGATCCTCCGTTATTTTATGTTCTCATTGTGTTGGCTCTGTGTGTCTACTCAAGTGCATTGGTATCTCATTAACCATGTTGTTTTTGGTGTTGCAAATTACCCATTAATTACAAAATTAATATGATTGTCTAAAGAAAAGTTTAGCTTTTTGATCCATGTTTATATTTCTGTCAAATATTTAAAAACTTGTTTTGAATGTGGGATCGATCAGAATTCGAATACAATTCTCAATTCCACAACGTGATTCGCGTCACGCACGCCATGTACCAGTCATGCAACGCCTCAGTGCCCTTGGACTCCTACTCCACCGGAAATGACTCAATCACAATCACCACCAAAGGCCACCACTTCTACATGTGCGGGGTCCCCGGTCACTGCCAGGCCGGCCAGAAGGTCGACATCAACGTCATTCGCCATCCTTCATCGGCAGCCCCAACCCCTTCGGCATTGGCCTCTCCAACAATTCCTGCTCCGCATACACCGGCGCCAGGTCCAAGCATGGCTGCTCCATTACAATCTCTGAGGGGACAATTTGCTTTGCTGGGATTAACAATCGCAACACATGCACTTCTTGTTTATGGTCTTGCTTAGTCACGCAAGTTTATTGGTTTATATATATGGGCAGTGATTTGAGTCTTTTTACGGCTTTTTTTTTTGGGTGGGTTAGTAGTGATTTTTGTACTGGATATACAGAAATTACATATACAGCTTGCACAACCTTCAAATAAATTTCGGATATATCAAAATGTTGAAGATTTGCATAAATATTCACCAAATTTTGGCTTAAGATTAATCATACAACTGATGTTAACAAACTTACCACGTCACTCGGTAACTAAACTAAACGAGGTTACATGGGTGAATTCTAAGTAGGGTTAAAAATCCAGAAAAAATAAATTAAATAAATAAAATAAAGAGTCACAAGCATATTACAAGAGAACATAAAAAGGAAAACAAGCAAAAGGAACGAATGAATTATAACTGATCTATACCGTTTTGCTTGCGGTCAAGATTGATTTCAATTTGATCCATAGCACTAGAACCCCGAGACTTGGGACCCAAGACTTGATACCTGACCTAAAATCGAACCTCAGATCCAGGTCCAAATCTTGAGTGCAGTGTCCAAATCCAGGTCCCGATTCAGGACCCGGCTCCGAGTCCGAGAATTCAAGTTTAGGTTTTGGGTCCTGAATCTAGGGTTCCAAGTCCGGGGTACCATTTTCCAAATCTCGACTCACTTGGATTGCAAGTAATCGCAAGAATGGAACAAATGGGCACTCCGTTGCACTCTATCCGTGCCAACTGAAACATCATTCAAAAGTAGCACATGCTAATACGCGTCTACAAGGATGCATCAGAACACTAAAAGCTGATAAATTCTTTTCATTAAAAATCATCTGCAACAAAACTAATGTTGATTAATTTATCTCACTAAATCGTTTTTTCGACAACGCTAAAATCAGTAGAACTACAATGGGTCACATCCTTCCCAGTTCTTGTGGAATTCCTGTGTAACCCGTCATATATTCAGTGTCCCGGACTTATCATCATCCAGATGTACATGTTACAAAATTCAGATGGGTGTGGTCCGTTTACCCTCGGTGCAAGGGGAAAAAACTGATGAATTCTAAAGTCCTAGATCCTAAGGTAAACTTACAGAGAAAGAATAAGATTTTAGGTTCAAAGAATTGAGGAAGCAGTAAAAGAATCAAGTCTTTTAGCCTTCTAGGATGATCGGACCTTCTTATCAGCCGGACACATGATGTTAGACCAGAAGACTAGTGAGAAGCGGGCGCTCCATATCTCCATTCCTTCCAACCTTTCTCCTATCTCGATGCCGAGTTCTGCCATCAGAGAAATTATAACAAGGATTAAAAAGTTGTCAAAAGAAAAGATAAAATGCATGTTCGGGCAAGAGATTTGTTTTCACATCACAGGTGCTAAATTTGGCAAGTAAAGCAACAAGAGTTGTTTAGAACAAAGAACATATTGCACGGTCAAGTTGCAGACCTCTACGTGTGAGGTCAAAGAATAAATTCCACTTGAGAGAGGATCGTTCTGAGCCGTTCATTGAAACAAGGAAGAATAACATGTTTTGACATGCAAAGCTCAGAAATCCTCCAAATAAAAGGCTAAAAATGACTGACAGCCTCACTGCCAATCAAATGTCATTCAGAAGACCATAAGTAACAGTTACAACATGAACTAAAAAATGATCCTCCTCGTAGTTTAATGAACATCCAAACTCACCAGTAAGTTTATAAGTCCGGATCACTTGCCAACTGCATCCTAGAATTGGACGGAATATATCAAACTAAATCACTACAAATATGACTCAATCCAAGATAAAAACAGACAAAGGAACAAATAACCATACTTTTAAAGGGCTAAGCACATTTGAGCAACAAGTATTCAGCTAGTCAGTGTATTAAGCACACTCCACTCATTGATAAGCAACTGTGAAGGCAAGTGTTCAGCTATCCTGCTCATCTTGCTATTACAAGGTGCTCATTGGCTTACTTTCTATCCAGTCTATGCGAAAGCAAGTGCCACACAGTCAAAACCTCTAGCAAAAGAGGCAGACAGTGAAGCGGGAAAATGGAGAAAATTGAATCATCTCACTGATATAAGCCTTTAAGGAAAAGATAATCTCGATTGAACTGGAAGAAAATAATTCAAAAACAACCCATGGCCTAAAATCCAAATATCGAAAGAGACCCTTGTAACCCCAGTATATTCGGATCAAACATATTCAATGTGCCATGTAGTCTCCTCCCAAATTGACAAATATAAAAGAACAAAAACTTCTTTATTTATCTGGTCTGCAGAGCAAATATTTCTCAGGCATATACATCTATGTACCATTGTATTCTAGGTGCCAAACAAAAACCCAGGACTTGAAAAAGTGTTCACTTTCTGGATGGCATGATAGATGTGTGAGAAATTTGAATCTCACAACCTTGATCACTCATATAGAGCTTCTCCCTTGGATATACATTGGCATCTTTCTAATAAAATTTGCTAGCTACCCACACACCAAAAAAGAAGAAAAAGCAAGGCGATGTTGCAACATGATCACTTTATACAATGAATCCAACCATATAAAATGCCACAAGCTTGACCTATCAAAATGAGGATTAACCAATGCACACATCTAACTATTTTGATAGATTTGGCATGAGTAAAGCATCATAGAGACCTTACACTAGTCGATTGGAGCTCCATCGATGCTGGATCCTGGTTCTCCTGCAAGAAAAACTATCAGAAGTCAATACTTGCGGTCTAGTGCTGGTAGAATGCATTAAGAGGATGGATGGCAATACCTCGAGCAATAAATCCTTCCTGGTAATCAAGCCAATCACATGAGATGGACGGGGAACAACAAATATATGCCTCAGACCTAGTTGACGGAAAAGATTATATACCTGCATCATCATAAAGAACAATATAAATTTAATAAAGTTAGAACTACATGCCATGGAAGAAAAGTCTTAAATGAATGGCAGCGAAATTCTCACCTTTGTCAAAGACATATCCTCAGGGACAATGTAAGGAGATGGGTTCAAAAATGGGGCAAGATCTATGTACATTTCTAAGTCATCTGAACTCAGATGTATATCATTTATCGATAAACCTTTACTGGAAGCAGGTTTCACAAATTCACTGATGGTGTGCCTGGAATATAAAGGAACTGTCAAACATCTTATAGTAAATGGTGAGGGCCAGAATACAAACAAACTTCAAGCCTCAACTTGCCTGATAGACCTGGATCCTCTTGGATCACAAGGTAAAGCACTATGTTGGAAATCCACCTTCGACTGCAGAAGTACCAACAAGTGACTGCATCACAATCCAAATACTCACGTTAATGTTTTCAAACATTTGCAATCTTTGCTTCAAATAACGAAATCAGATGTAAATGTAAAAATTAGAAATACCATACCTACGAAGCATTAGTCCAATTACAAGTGTTTCTCCATTTCTTGCATGATCAATCACCTGGAAGGTATATAACATGAAACACACACTCACACATCAAGCAAAAAGAAAGAGAGAGGTTAAGAGAGGAAAAAACAAAGTAAAGCATACAGGGAAGCCATTATGGTTGTTGCTCCGCAAAATAGAAACCACATCTGCAACCTTAACAACACGAGGGAAGGAAATCACCTACACAGAAAGAAAATTGAGCACAGTAAGCTTACTATTGAAATGAATAAAAGTAAAAGAACAAAGAAGTCAATGCATTGTGAAATCATTAAAGCACGATGCACTAGCACCATGTACAACCAAAATGGAAAATGCAACCACAGGCAAAAAAAGGTGTTTGATACCAGAAATAGTGCCTTTTGATGTTATTTGGGGAATGGGCATCCCCTTTAAAGTAATAAGAGAAGGTGTCCTTCAACTTATTTTTCTTTTCCGACTTCATTTGGATGTTTCCGTATTTGAGTGAGAACTGAATAAAAGGCTCCCTAACTTCCAATTCAGTCATCTATCGTGATATGAAGCATAACCCTTTTTCCAACGAATCCAGACAAATCAATTTGGGCATAACCTTTACAGTTTAAGGAGGCTCATTCTTGAGATAGGCATCTTAGAAGTTGGATGGATCAGGTGTGCAAGTCAAGCTCTAGACAAGTGAACATCTCTAAGCACAGTTGAGCATATTATGACTCAATACTAATGTTTACATATAAGGGGTCAGTCATGAAAAATATCTAATGTCCATGTCAGCACCAAACACATGCCCTTGTCTACAATCATAGTAAAGAGATTTGAAAATTAATAGTGACATTCACCCTTTTTCCAGAGGCCTCTTTTGCAGTCATCTTCCTCATTTGGTACTTGGGTCTTGATTCCAGTAATGGAATGCTCTTTAATCGTGCCTGTTCTTCATACAGGCCTTCGTTGAAAGCATCACCAACAGCCTGCAAAGGTAAAAGGTGTAAGTATTTCTCCACAGTATCTACTGATATAATAAAAGTTTCAGAAGTGTACCTTTGAAATAAGAAGAACAAGCATGATAAGAGGTAAAAGTTTCAAATTATTTGTGATTTCAACCATAATGACACACAGAGACACTGTCATCCGCATTGAACCTCCAAGAAAAGAAGCTGCTCCCAGTAGTGCATATCTGCAGAACCAGTAAGCATGAGAGGAAAGTTCATGAATACATTACATGCATTGAAAACAAAATACATTTAGTTCTAAAGCTCTGTTATTAAATATTCAAGAGACTCACGTTCCCTCTTCAATGTTGAGCTTCTTGTAAAAGCTAACCACAAACATGCCTACAAGACGCCCATATGTAGATCCTATCATTATCCCAGGAACAAATTGACCCGCTGGAACGGCAGTCCCAAATGTCACAACTGCTAATGAATAAAACATCACCTGAAATGCATTAGAAAAAAAAAAGTTACACAAAATAATCATCAAGGGAGTAATGAGAAAAAAGAAAAACTAACTTCTTTCTGGGAACATTCATAGTCAAATTACATTTTTATTGAAAAAAATTCAATGTTCGCCAAGCCCCTTATACTTATTACAGAGATTAGATTCATTTTCCAAGAGCATATATACTTTCTTTTGTATGTAATCTTTTGTCCTTTGAAATCTTTTTTTGGGGAAGGCAAGCTCTATTGCCAAGACCTTAAAACATTCTAAATACATTTTCATACTGCCAGTGGGAGTCTCTGTGCATGAGCTAAAATCACATACAAAAAAGAGGAGCCTAGTCAATTAACTTCTAAAGACTAAATACAATGCTTTAAGGGGAAAAGCCAGCGTTGAGTGAAGTAAACAAATGCAATACCAAGAAGGTCAATAAACTTTGGGCACTGTACTCATGAATTGTTTTTGCACTAAACAAATTCCTAATTGCATCATCCTGCAACCAAAAGAAAAATAAATCCGTAATAAGACCAGTGAGGCAACCTGTAAATTAATTGAGGATGAAGTAAATGATTCCAGAAATTCTAAAAACCTGAGTATTGAAGAAAATAGTTGCGAGATCATTGTATTCCTTGTCCTTACTGCAATAAAACTGGAAATAGCATAGATTAGGAATGAATATTCTGAAGCTACTTCAGAATTTTCAGAATTCAGTATATAGACCCAAAGAATATACTTAACACCCACATGAAGCTGAATCAGTAACAAAACGAAATGATTCTTTAATCAGTAAGAGTAACTTAGGGCTTAAGGTCAAATGAGAGACTCTAACAGGAAGTTTAAAAATAACTGTTGAGACTTCCCAACAAATTTTTAAACTTATTGCGGGTGTTAAGGCAGAGGAAACCCAAGTGGCTTCCACATTTATTGAGAAACTCCAGATATTTTCCAGTTAAACCTACAAGTTTCATAGAAATGTACTTGGTATACTGGTTAATCTTTCTTTTTATCTAAAGAGTAGACATCTGCACCTTCAGGTATAAGTTGGCCATTCAATTTCCATATCATGATATGACTACGAGGGAAAGTAAAAGTAAGGTTTATTCAATTCAAGCTAAATACAAGAGAAAGATACCACATACAAAACTGAAGCTAAATGGCAAGAAGAAAGAGAAAACACATCGATGACTTCAAAATAACTGAGCAAGTAATTAATAATTATCAGTTGACAACTTACATTTACATAATTCCCATACGTTCCTGGTGGCCTAGGGCATTCAATACCAGAATCGATATCTGCTTCAGGGCATGGACTGCATTTTCTTAAAAGTGGTAGACCAAAGGAAATAATTGATGTTATCAGCGAGATGAGGCACGCTTCAATTATCTGCATTTTGGTGTTTGGCGTGAAGGAACAAGAAGGGAGTTGAAGTCAAGTGTAGAATTACATGGCACTATTAAAAGAATGCACACATTACTGACTACACTCAAAAACCCACCTTGACTCGATTCCCATTCTTGTGCAAATAATTTCGGCGCCAATACGCAATATAAAACGTAAGCTGGTTAAATAAGGCTCCTGGAAAAAGAAAACAAAATGAAAATAAAGTGAAATATTATGAGGAAAGAAAAACACAGAAAAAGCATGTACACATACGTAGCTCAGACAATAAACACCATACCCAGTAAACCTCCAATGACCCCAATAACAGCCATCGGCAAGAACTCCTCAAATGAATAGTCCTCTTGACCACTGAATGACATCAGTTAGGAAGTTAGAAAAAGCTCAAAACTGAAGAAAAATACAGAACTAAAGAAATTTTAAGATGTTTTTCTTGAAAAAACAAGATTAGATCTTAACTCTGATACGTCCCATATTATGAAGCCACCTGAGCCAAAATGTCCACACTTTCCACTCTTACACCATCCCATTGCAGTACGCACCACAACAGCCACAATAGCAGAAGTAAAGAATACACGCCACATAAGTTGACTCTTCCACCTTATCACCAAAAAAATAATAATGATAAAGGTTAATAAAATCCCTAAAAAGGTTGAGGAAATGAGTTTCTAATACTAAAGAGTTTTCACTCCACAAATACTGACATATATAATTGTAATTCTATGTCTGAATCTACAAGAGAAGTACACATAAAACTGAACAGATGAAGAACTAACTATAATAGAAAGGTTTTAACAAAAAAAAGACTATAATCAAAAGGCATATTGAGACAATAACTGCATGATCAAAAATGAAATTAGATTACCAAGATGTAACTTCTTCCAGTGCAAATAAAACACCACCAACAGGAGCTCGAAAAGCAGCAGACACTCCAGCTGCACACCCACAGGTTACCTTTTCAAAAAATCACAGAGATGCAAAATGAGTACTGTTTTGAGGTTCATCATAGCTAGTTTTAAATAAAAGAAAGACCAGAGTTGGACATATCAAAGAACAAAGGAAGATGATCAGTACTTGGATAATTTTTTTTTGGTAATTACTTGGGAAAAATCTTGGGTGGTACGGACTATTCAATGGTCCGGCCATTGAATGGTCCCAGATTAATTTGCGGTAGGCCCCAAATGAATCTCGTACCACCCAAGTTTGACCCAATTACTTGTATAATTTTAACAAAACATACAGGCATCCAATGAATAGAGGATTCGGTTCTGTTATAGTCTGCATACTGCATTTTCTTTCAATAAAACAGAACGCCATATATGAACTAGATTCGTGATTTCAGTAGGGATAAACAAGAACTGCAGTACAACTACAAAAGCTCGTGAGCTTGATGACTAGCATATGTTAGTCGTGCTGAGAGAATTACTCAAAGAAGATGACTATGCCTATGACTAAAATTGCAAGAGAATTTGAAAACTACAAATTATAGACTACAAAAGTGAACCAACATAAGGTACAAAGTCCAGTTTCACACGGGTCAAACCTTTAAAGTTCAGACAAAGACTTGAAAGACTTGAAAGACTTGAAAGACATAAATCACTCACCAGATCCCGACGATCTCGATCGCTATTAAATATCTGTAGCCACCTGGAGCTTAGATGGTATTTCGTAGATCCACCCTGTATTAAGATATGACCAAAATAATCTTTCAAAAAACATAATAGCAAGCAACTCATACAATAGAAAAATATTACGATATGGACATAAAATATATGGTTTTTAAGTACTTACGCTTGATCATTAGGATTATATTTTTAAAATGATACGAACATAATAGTTACAGGAATGTGCAAACAATTGCCAATTGCACATTTGCCAACACACTCCAGAAGCTGAAAGAACTCTCCAGAGAATAAAAACTATAAGAAATAATATGTTGTTTTGTGGCCTAGATTATATAATTAAAGGCTTCAAAAAGGGTAGTAAGCACTTACTTGTCCAAGCAAAGAAGCAATACAAGCACCAGTATGAACAAGAGGGCCCTCTTTGCCTAAAGCTAGACCACCTCCCACGGAGCCGATGCTCCCAAAGATCTGTGCAATTAGCAGAAAAAATACTATAATGCAAAGTACATTGTTTAAATCCCAACAAACAACTTAGAACATCAAAGCAGGTCACATACCTTTCCAATCAAGGTTCTGAAAAGAAGTACACCGTGTATATCAACCCCTGCACATTTGAATAACAATCAGCGGACCCTTCGTTGATATAGTTAGCAACACCCAACAGAAATGCATGATCGGTCCACCTTACCATTCAAATATCCCTTGATTTCTGGAATACCAGACCCAGCTGCCGCGGGTGCAAATTGTGTAACGATATATACAGACGAAAAAACCAAAACTAAGTTGATTAATATGTATACTACAAAACCAGCCACATATGATTTTTGGATTATAGCAAATGTCAATGCAAATTTCCAGCCTGCAAAGTTCTCGACCGCAATATTAATGAAAACAGCAGCTAATCCAGTGCCTGAATTGAATCAAATGAAAGTGTTAATACTGAATTGAATTCTACTAAAATTTGATGCTTTTGAAGTGACACTAAAACAGCTACACAATCAGTGCGAAAGCCGAAAAATGCTTACCGATACCGATGAGCAACGCAAAGAACCACTTCACCATCACATGATATCCAACATAGAGCTTCCCTCTCTGCGCCTGTAGATTGCCAAACACAAAATTAACCCCCCAAAAACGAACAATTCTACAAAATTCACGCCCAATTAAGCTCAAAGTTGCAACCTGCTCTTCCCAATAAGCGTAATTTTCAATAACTTCATAGTCCAAGCTCTCGACGCCGCCATCGTCGCTCTTCTTCATGAGGCCGACGGCGTCGGGCTCGCCGTCGACCTCCGAGTTCGGGAGGCGAGACCAGGCGAGCTTCGGCGCCTCGATCCCGTTCTGCAAATGATTCGACAGCATGATTGATTGCTCCAAATTCGGGATTCCGATCAAACCCTATAAAATCCGAATTCGAAATCGGAGTCCGCGCACCGCATAACCGATTGGAGATATTGAAGAGAGGAGCGAATTGAATTCCGGAAAAGCAGAAATGTGTAATCGGAATCGGAGAAGCGCTTTTGGGAAGTGATTCGAAGAGAGAGATGACTTTGGCGGTAAAAAGTTAAGAACCGTGAGTGACTCTCTCTCTCTCTCTCTCTCTCTCCGTTTGCTCTCTGTCTGTGGCTTTCTTCTGTCGTTTTACTTTTTTATTTGTTGACTGTGACTCTCTGAAAAACGATTGCTTTGCAACGAAGCAGGTGCGCACCAAGGAGTTGGGATCGTCTGCGGCGGAGGTTATGTGTGGATTTTGAGATCTAGTGAATGGGCGGTCGGATCGTAGCGTGGGAACTGTGGTGATGTAGTTTAAGGTGACGTGGGATGAAGTGCAGGATAAGGTTAGGATACGGGATTATAGCTCGGGAGAGGGAATTTTGGACTTACGGTTGAGGAAAATAAAATGATTAATAAATTACATGGGATGGTTGGTGACTTGGTGCAGCATTGGTGGGGGTGGGGACGTGTCACGTGTCCAACCAGGGTGAGCAAAGGGTAGTGACAACCATATTTAGTCCACGGTGTCCTTTGTAGTCCAAAGACCCAGAACTCACTAGTGGAGTAGGTTACGAGTATTTACTTTTGCATTTGTGGTTTCGAGTTTAATTCTCTAGTTTTAAGAGAAGTAGGAGAGGTTTGTTTAAACGTTAGATTATCGACCGTGACTCTTAAATAATT
The DNA here is from genome assembly GCA_018257905.1 of Gillenia trifoliata. Lineage (NCBI taxonomy): Eukaryota > Viridiplantae > Streptophyta > Magnoliopsida > Rosales > Rosaceae > Gillenia > Gillenia trifoliata. The sequence goes on along the minus strand of CM031083.1, from coordinate 13,906,481 downwards.
AAAAGTTCGAGGAGATTCGTTTGTTTAAACGTTAGAATCGTTAGATTATCGACCGTGACTCTTAAATAATGCTCATGAGTCATGGATATAAAAGAGATTCGTTTGAAAGTTGAAAAAAAAATATCACTGGACTGTCGTTGAGAATCTCTCGTGCATCCAATGTACAATTCCACTCGCCTCTTTTCGTGGACAGCGCTGAAATTCCACTCTTTGCTACTTGGTGGTGAGCCAAAGTCAAATATGAGGGATTAAAGTACACGACCCATCGGCAATTAGCCAATTGGCAGGCAGGTTATGCATTTCCAAGCCTCAAGTCATGAGTAACAGTGTTGCGTGTAGTGATTTGGTTACATATAAAATCATCCCATTTCAAATAGTCATTTACAAATCCCGCTCAATACATTGCATTAGTCGTTTCAAATTAATTTCTAATATTTTGTGATGCATTTCTTACTTCATTAGCATATCTCCATCGACTCTTGGTAATTCCTCGTCCATCAGTAAAAGAATTTGTCACAAGGTCTCAGTTTTCCCTTTGACATCACCAATCAAAATCATGTTCAGAAAGTTCTAATTTGTATTTATTAAATTATTTTAATTCTCTAATTTTTGGTACATCCTAATTAATAAATTGAATATTTCTATTACTTCATAAACAAGTAAATAAATTGAGTATTTGTATTATTTCACTTTTAGAAACAAATTAAAAACATAAGCAAAGTAGGAGAAGCTTTGAGAACCATGTCTTTCATTGTGTCACCTCCAGAGAGCATGGAATCTACTTACAACAATGCTTCGCCTCCATTCTCTCCGCCGCTTTAGCTGCTTCTCTTATTTCTTTTTTTCCATCGTATACTTGTCTCTTTGTTTTTTCAATTTTTTCAGTTTCTTCGTGGCTGCTTGAGAGCATCAATTTGGCTGCTCCCCATTGTCTCACTTAAAGCTTCGAAGGGGCGGATTCGGAAATTGCAAGCTCTGAATACATGGTTGATATTGCTTTTGCATAGTATTCCTTTGCTTGAGGTCTTTTGATCTGAAGAGGTCAAGTATGCAGTGAGAATGTCAGTCATGTTAATTTATCCATGCATTTGCTATCTATTGTTTGAAACTGAATACTCGCCTTAAATGTCGGAGTGAGCAGTCCATTCTCCATTGTGAACGGTTCAAGCACCAGTGTCACGGCTTTTACAAATTCGAAACCTCTCAACTGAAGAGAAATATTATCGAATTATTTATTAAAACATCTAACGCTTAACTTGAACAGCGTGCAAGAAACAGATAGCATTTGAGAAATTTTATTAAGTAACTTGCCTGAGCTTCCCTGCCAACAGCATCCATATCAGCTAATACAGCTGCTCTTGCTCTTGGGTCATTGCATAGTTTCCCTAAATCGTCAAACTGCACCCAAACATCACCAGAGAAGTTATTCAGAAGTTAAACTGTTTCCAATTTTTCCGACTTTTGAGAAGTTACTGAATGAAGATTATCAACTAGTTGTAGGAAAAACTGAAAGGCCAAACACATTTTTTTATGTGCACGAGCAAAAAGGTCAACTAAACGTTGCTAACTCCTCAAGCATGATACTTAATATTTTCATTTTGTTGTATGACTGAAATGTGATATTTTCACCTTAATGCCTTCAGAATCAGCCCATGCTTTCAAGACATCCGGGTCGACTGCGACAATCGCTACCAAGGAAGAATTAAAGCTGTCACCTACGAATAGCAGCAAATAAGCAGTCAGCAACCCATCATATGAGCTGGAGAGTTTGCAGATTCTAAATTCTTACCATGGACAAAGCACTGGGTAACAAACTTGCACTTGGCATAGACGTTCTCAATTTTCTCTGGCGCTATATACTCTCCCTGTGCCAGCTTGAAGATGTTCTTCTTCCTGCATTGATATACAAAACCTCCAGTTATAAGCTGTCCACGTGCTAAAAAGAGACTAATATGCTGTAATCAACACAAATCCTGTAAATTCAATAAATTCTCTCCATATGTGGGGTCAGTCAAATTAACTTTCTGATGAAAAACAGGCAGGATTTGGGGTGGGGGGGGGAAGAGTAGAACCATCACAATTCGTTTACCCCTTAGCATCCAACCAGTAGGCATTTTAATAGCAAATGCCCAGTGAATATCTTTCGTAAGAACATGCATTATAAACCCATACTAGGGCATGTCTGATTCTAATTGTCCAAAAATATCCTGTGCGTCTTTTGCTTTATATGATTGTCAGCAATTGCCTGGGAAATCTTAAGCGCCTTAGCATATGTGTGTGTATTTGTATATATGTATATATATATATATATGTTGAACTTCACACTATTACCATTTTGAACTTTACAAGATTACCATATGCGTATCACAGTTTGAAAATATAAAGCATGATACCCAGCAGAATCAGGATGGCATGATCTCACCTATCAATAATTTTCAGACGACCTCCAGGTAACCACAACCCAATGTCTCCAGTATGAAGCCATCCATCTTCGTCAACCACTTCCCTCCTATCCATTACAATTATATTATCAGACTAATTTAACATCTGACTGAATGAATAACATTTAAAACAAGTGATAACAGGTAATTTAAGTACGTCTGCACTTCATCTTTGTGATAGCCTTGGAATATGATAGGACCCCTGACACAGATTTCACCACGAGGATAGGGTTGATCGTCAGATGTATAATTCATTTCTGGTACATCAACAAGCTTTATTTCTGGAATCAAAATTATGAAAACAAATATTAGCCCAAAGTGAGGAAAATGCAGAAAAAGGTTCAAAGAAAACTTAATTTCTACTCTTCAATTTCATAAATGAAATCACATCAGCACATATAATTTCGAGGGCACAAGAAAAACTCTATGCAGCAACCAAGGATCCACATCTCCAAGTTTTAAACAATGCAGCCAAATAATTTGTGATAGACATACAATCACAACTCAAATGCATATAGGAGTGTACACAGGTCCAATAAGGCAGGTTTTGAGAAATTTTCCATCTGACTTGAATCGTCATTTGACCTTGTAGAGTTTTATTTTAGGCCACCAATCCACTTAATAATTTTTCAATTGGGAGGGGTGGTTGGTTTCAATAGCCAAAACTGAGCCATCATACACAAACCAAGAAGTAGTAGGGCAACCCCCTTCCACGTATGAACTTCGGACATATGAACCTCGGTCTAGATAGGACAAACTATTGAAAAGGTCACATGGGAGGTCTCTCAGTTCTCTCTGATGTTTGTATTCTGTTCATGAATTTATCCATTAAAAGGGTACAAAAGAATCACCAATAAAGGAGCTCTAGCCAGGCTGATGGATAGGAATGCATGCAATCAAGGTACATGTTCAATACACCATTAGGAAAAATATACATTTTTTTAGGGAACTGTTATTGGACAGTAGAAAGGTTAAAGAAAAAAAAGCTCAAATTTGTGGTCCGCACTATTCGAAATGAACCCAAATGATGCCATTAATTAGCTGCATTAAACTCTGAGTCAGTGGACAATTACTCACCACAAGCTGGATTAGGAGAGCCAACATGCCCTGATATGTTGTCAGCCCCATCCATAGCACTAATTACACAAGAAGTCTCAGTCATTCCATACCCTTCATTTACTTCACCGCCAAAGCATCTGGGAATAAATCATCACTAATTATAAGCCAGTAGATACAAAACAATAAAATAAAAACCAAACCACATGTGACTCCTAGGCATTCAATATGCCTAGAAATGTAAAAGACTTACATCTTCAAAAACTGCATCACATCAGGAGACAAGGGTGAAGCACCTGATGCCATAAAACGAACTCGTCCTCCTAGCTTAGCCTTTATCTTATTGAATACCAATCTGTCCCACATGGGGGATGGATTTTTTCCTATAACATGACATCGTGATACAATAAGAAATAGTGAAATGTAAACGAAATAACTGGCATCAAAACAGTTTAGACTCACCCCTTGTTAGCTGTGGCTAACAGAAAGTTCAAGGAAACCATGAGGCAGGGTCAAGCAAACATTTATGTCCATATCATTTTCAAGCTACATTTCTACCTTAAATAAAGACTACACCTGATTTACTTATAGTTTTGTTTCTAATTTTCCACAATTCTAGTTTTCTATTATTTCAAAGTTAAATACAATACATTTTCTACTTGAACATTGGCACCTAGATTTCAAACCTTAAAGGCTTAAACCATTTCCATAAGATCATACTTAGTGTTGAGTAGGCAAAAAGAAGTTTAAAGCATAAAAAATTGTGTGAGTCATAGACATTATCTCATGTTATAATGCAAAAAGAAGTTAGGTGGCAATATGCTTTACCACTTAATAGTGCCTGCTTCTTGGCATTGTAAGCAGCATTAAATAGCCTCTCCCTCAGCACACCGGATGTCTTTACTGCATTTGTAATACTGAACAACCAGTACATCCGATGTTAACGACTGTTTAACTATATTAGTTTCTTTTAGGTGAACATTCACATAAGCAATTAAATTTTCTTTTACCCTGCATATATTCTGTTATACAGCCTAGGAACACTGCAGAAGATGGTAGGTCTTAGTGCTGCCATATCGTCCATTAATTTTAGATTATCCTGCATAGAACAGTTAAATAAACCCTGTAAGGCTTGTCTCTAAAGACATATAATTAAACCCAAAAAAAAGATATAAAAGTATAATAAACCAGCTAGTCTAACAACTCTAACATATAGCATATATTACAACATGTAGATCAGGGTCAGCAATTTTAAAAGTATTAATAGGTTCCAATAGGTTTAGACCAATGTTAATGTTTATGAATCAACATTACAAATGCATCAGAATCCATTAGGAGATTCATCACTTCTAGTAAAGTCTTACTCTTACATGCTTGAAACCAGTATAATTGAGAACAATTTAATACGTCAACATGCATCTACCCTTCAGTAATTGCAGACTAATTTTGAACAGGTAGATTGATTCTGGCGCAGTGTATATTACATTCCAAGAAAACAGATGCAAAAAAAGCATTTACAATGAAGTAAACCTTTTTAACAAATGGACAGGTTTTTGTTTCAATGGGGGACCAATATTATAGATTCAAGATATAGTAGGAAACTATTAAATAGGGAAATGGTAAAAACAAGTATCATACCCCTTGGTAGAATCCAACAGCAACTCCAAAGTATGCTGTCATGACCTGGTTAGCCCGTTCATAAATGTGTGCCAACGGAAGATATGATATGTAGCTGAAAAGTACAAGGTAAAATAGTCAGAGACAGAGCAGTGTGTATGAAATCAAAAATCTGACAAAAAAAACTACTGTATTCTAAGAAGCAAACAAAACTACTGATACTCACACGTCGGACGGGTAGAATTTGACAGCAATAGTGGCCCCAGCAACACTTGCAATCAAGTTTCCATGAGTCAATACAGCTCCCTAGCCAAATGTTATTGTCGGTTATAGTGCAATTGTTACAATACATGAGGTTATATAGAAGAAACGGAGAGTATTTAACATAATCGTATTTGAGGACGAGCCAGCCCTAGACTTTTTGTTTCTTCCACAATATCCAACAGTTCTAAAAGGAGAACTCAAAACAATATATGCAAATATAAAAGTCAAACCATTTATTGAGGAAACCCAACTTCATCAGAAAGCTAAAAGTTGTTACATATACTTTTGGTCGAAAAAGCTAAAAGTTCATAGCGCTTTAAGTTGGTACCTTTGGGGTGCCAGTTGTACCACTTGTGTAGCATATTGTTGCAACATCCTCTGGTTTTGGTGGGCAAAAAGGCTGAAGACTACTAGAGCCCTAAAATAATACAATGGATAATAAGCACATCACTCGAAGTTTTTAAAAATATATCATCAAATGCTAAGGAATCTAACTATGATAAGAGTCATAATATCCAAGTAGCAACATGAGCACATAAAAAAAGCCTCATGTTCATTATGTGTGTGAACAGACTATGCATTAAAATATGTAAGAAGAAGACAAGGTGTGGTCTGGGACAGAGAAAATATCCAATATGCAGCTATGTGACAAAATGGATATTTCAGGAGTGTTTATGCTATGGGTGTATCATGTCTGTGAGTTGCTTTTAGCATTGCTCAACGCATTATCTTTATGCTAATTTTTACACAGAAAAACTTATCATATAATTCTCGGATGTATATCACTTATGCATCCATAAGAAGATCTTTGACATATCTCCCAAGACTTTTCAAGGATTCGGTGGATTGATAGGGAAGAAAGGAATTACCTGAGATAGCAATTTTGAATATGTTACAACCTTCACTCCAGTCGATGATGGAAGAGATGGCATTTGATCATCCAACCCCCCAACAACCTGTATAATATTGAAGGACAGTGAAAACATTATTTTAAAAGATATATAAGCTGTGCAAAGTCAACATCACAATCAACTTTCAGTACTACAAAGATTCATTTAATACTATGAGGTGTATTCTCATACCACAATCAGGCGTACAGTTGGAATATCCGCCAAGAAGCTCAACAACTGCAGTTCCAAATGACAAGAATCAATTGAGGAAATTCAAAGCCATGTAATATAACAATATGCCTATAATCCCCAATTTGCCTATAATTATGCAGTCATTTATGATTTGCTAATAGCAACATGACCAATTTCGGTCTACAAGTTATATAGAATATTTACACTGCAAGGAAAAAAACGCCTTAAGGGATAAAATTGAAACAGTGAGAAATGACACACTAAACCATACTTTGAGTCTTTGACAGTAATTGTGGCCAAACATGAGTTAAATGCCAAGGTGAAAGAAGTCGACACCACATAGTTCAGAAGAAATAGTTTCCAAGTTAGGTGTATATTGCGACTGTTAAGGATTTTCACTTTTTGTTGAGCTTTTCTGCTGTTGTTATCTATTCTTCTTCTTTGTTGGATACTTAGGATAGAAAATGTAGACCATGTTTTTATTCTTCTTTTTCTTTTTAATAGTTTTATATCTAAATTAGCATCTGGTCTATATTCCATACAGCAATTCAACCTGACGAACACTTGCTCAAAACATTTTGTTATATGTTATAGCTGATAATATGGGCACTTCCAAAAATATATAAAAAAAAATGTAGTTGTCATTTAATACCTAACATATATAAAACTGAGGAAGAACGAAGGTTACAAGATAAATTTTTTACAACTCAAGAAAATATTGTGAAGTTATAGAGCACCCTGAAATGACAATAACTTAAACTCACACTATTCAATGTTTGAGGCACACAAAAGATAACTTGTGCAACAGCATGATTTACAATGTACTTGACAGCATCTGGACCTGCAAAGAATACCATATTCAATTGTAACATCTGAACCCTAGACCAAGATTGGCAAAATACGAGAAAAGTAGCACAAACCTAGAGTGTCATACAAAGGAACTGATATGTACGAATACGCAGAGCAGGCATGATCAACAATGAGCCACTCAGGTCTGTTAATAAAATACAATCCAATAGAAGATCCCTGTAGTTAATGAAATAAAAGTTTAAAGAGGATTTGATGTCAAGAAACATCAGGGAAATCCACTCAGTATTTTCAGGCTTCAAGGAACTAATTACAGAGATAAAGTTCAATGACCAATAAGCGAAAGTATATTGGAACCATAGAATTATTAGTGAAATTACACCTTTGGTATTCCATGATAAATTAGGCCAGAACCTATTCCTGACCGAGCAGTACCTGCTTCTCCATATGTCATCCATTTGTAACTTGAAGGCAGAAAAACAAATGAAAATGGGTGAGGCTTCCACTGGATGCATGGGGCCAAATAATTGTAATTCGCAGGAACTGAGAATTTAAATTATATAAAAAGACACTCACTCTCCAACTGTTCCATCAACGCGAATTCGTGTGCCCAAATATTTGTAATCTCGGAAAGTTTCAACCGAATGCCTAATATTGACAAAAGTTTGATGAAGTCATTAGCAAATTCCAAGGGAACTAAATAGCAGTGGTTAGACATATAAATATACGGCAGATATTTGTAGGAAATTATTGAGCTTAATGTACTTGTGTAGTTTGGCGAAAAGTAGGTGACTCACACAAAATTATCATGCAGTGTACCAATTTCAGGATGATCAGGGAATCTACTAACAAGCTTCAATGGGGAGCGTGCAGATCTGTCACCATAACAACAAAACAAAAATATGTTCTTACATGAATAGCTAAAGACCTTGTAAAGGCAGCACAAACGAAAAAAGAGGGAATACGCCCACCTGTATACATTCCACTTTCCTGTGTCTAATTTCTCAGGAAGCACCACACTGTACCCATGCTCTGTTAAGAATTTAATGATATTAATACATGTATTTCAGCCAATAAGTTAAACATCCTAGACACGTTTCTAGAACAGATTGCTAACCACCATTATCAACCTGTTCCCGCTCATTCTATAGTCCACCGCAAAACAAAGAAACCAAATCTTTCAAAGAATCTAACTTTCATTTCCCATCCCACTTGAAAGCTCTCGATTCGCCTCAGAAATTTATCTTTTGAGCAACAGACTCATCCATTATCACTTTCATAAATCCCACAAAGCAGGATTCACGCAGTGACATATCCCATACGTTAATGTCAACGGCCAAAGTTTTTCATTATGAAATACATATTGCAAAAGAAACCAAACAAGAGAACCAAACAAAGGAAAAGAGAGATAACAAAAAACAGACAATATTTTAAGTATCAATTGAAGAGAGAACAATGATACCGATTGTAGAAAGGATTAGCCCTGTAAGTACTATAGTTATACTTCATATTTTCATATAGTCCACATTCTTTGTCATGGTAGTCCTCTTCATTTTACTGATCCAAGTTTTTATATAAATTTATGTCCAAAAACTTCAAGTACTCTTCATCAGCTAGATAAGTTCATTGTTCCCATTAGAGAGAGAGAGAGAGAGAGAACAAAGATCATTTGCCCTGAAATTTTATTGGTTTGACAAATGCTTATATGTGCTTGGACGTGGGAGATAGAAAGTGAAGTTTCACAGAATTCAGACCAATGGAAGGACAAAATGATGAACTCCCACGTATATTTTCCTAATTGTCATACAACAGTCTTTCTATATTGGCCATAAAGCATTGCCATACCTCCCCTGAATCAAAAGTCCACTCAAAATGGTCTCTTGGGTCCCATTGACCAAAATCCCCACAAAAGAAAAACATGACGAGATTTGATTTTCTTTGCTAACGGAAAACAACCCAAAGTACCATCAGTAACAAATTCCGTTCACAAACATTGATGTCTAACTGAAAAGGACAAATGAAAAACAAAAGTAACCTTCAAAGTCCAAAAATTATTCGAAAGCAATCCAGCAGCACACTTGCATTCAACGTTTATGATTTGAAACAAGGGACTAAGATTTTGGCTATTCAGTTCCAGTTTTGTTTGCATAAAATGTTAAAAATCCACAAAATATAAAGTTTTGACACTTACTAATACTCCACTAAATGATTCCGATTTTAGAGAGTGAAATTGAAATTACACATTTTGCTTGAGCATTTGAATTGCGCTCCATTTCAAAATAATCAAATTCACATGCGAATTTCAACAAAAAGAAAAGAAACAAAGAAAGCCATTAACTAAAGAGAAGTCAAATCCAAATCTCTTAGAAATCGAAATGCAACATTAACTGTCTAACTTGTTCTTAAATCAGTGAACTGGAACTGCTTTCAGCATCAGAAAATGCAGAGTATGAAATCAAACAGATTATCACCCTCTACTGAAAAACAATTCAAATCTGTATGATCCTAAACCGAGGTCGAAACGGATGATCAAACAATCGAAAACCAGACGAATCAAAACTCTTTTCTGATTCTCAAAGTCCCAAATATGTAATTTTGCTTCTTTTTTTTTTTCACAGTATCGACCTCTAGGAAGCTCAAAAGTCCCCCAAAATAAAAGACACCATAAAATCTAGGGGCATTAATGGCACCTTAAATTAGCCCTAGCTTTTTCTCCTTTGCCATAACTTCCTTCACACAAAAAAAAAAAAAAAATTCGAGCTTTATGTGCATACTGTGCGATCAAAATTCAAAGCCAAAATTGAGCCGGAAGAAATCACAGAGAGAGAGAGAGGGCGCACCGGAAAAGAACTCGCCGGCGGTGGGGTTGGGGCGGAGAAGGGACTCGGAGTCGGAGGCGGCGGGGGAGTCGGCGGCGAGGTGGCCGTTGATTGCTTTAAGGCGACGCTGAGCTGGCGCTGAATCCATCGGAAGGAGCGTTGGGACGTTCGTCTTAGTTTCCAAATAGCAGAGAAGAGAAGAAAGAAACTCGATTGGTGTCGTGAGTCGTTTGTTGCGATTTTATCCAGTGAGGTCAGCTTTTCGTGAGCTCGTAACTTTCTGTTTGTTTCTCGGGAATATTATCCGGGATTGGAAATAATAAGGGCACGCGTTCCAACGATCGCGATCAGGAAGAGATCGAGGTGTGTGACAATGACATGGATACGGACAGAAATTAGAATAATGCAAAGAAAATGATAAATGTGCAATAATACTGTTATTATTTGCTTATTTTTGTCAAGGAAAATATATCGAATACTGAAATGTCCGCTTTTTTTTGTGCCGGCCGTCGACCGTTCTGATTTTTTATGCCTTCTACGTTGGCAGATGCCTTCCGTGATAGTGGTCAAATATTTGGACCTCAAAGACTTGTACAAATTCAATAGGTCTAAAGTTGGATTCCTCCTCAACCCTAATCTTTTGTAGCATGTATTTTGAAAGAGAGACTAAATAGTGGTCAATTTTACACACGTCTTGATTTTATTAGTACAAAACGTCACTGTGGCAGAGTGTGCTATGTAAATTGCTCTCCACAAAATAATTTACACTTGAAAACTTTTTAGTATGCACTCAATGTACGGGGTGTGCTGGAATTTATGGCTATGGGATTCTTCATTGCACATATAGCATTTCATTCATCTGGGTCATAGGATGAAGCATGGTAAAATTTTCCATACTTCCAACTGCAAAATAAGTTATGACTGTACTTTGGTGGGCTAGTACGGAGAGCAACTTACATGGAATGAGTTTACCACCACGTGACGTTCCGATTCAATAATATATTGTCATGTGAAAAAAAACTTGCACATAGCAATACATTATTGGACGAGGGATGTCACATGATTGTAAACCCGTTTAATGTAAGTCATCCTTAGTAAGAGCATCCAGGGTAGAATTTTTTGATAAAAATTGTTGAAAAAAGAATGAGCATTGGACACTCTTTGTAATGGTTGCTTGAATTAGTTAAAGTCTAAGAATAGACAAACAAAGCAATAGATGAAAGGAAGCGGACAATTTAAATCATATTTTGTAAAACCACATGATGTGGCGGTTAATTGTTGTATTATTTCTTTAATAATTTTTAAAAAAAAATCCAACCATCAACCGTCACATCATATGGTCTACAAAATATAGTTTAAATACATGGTCTCCTTAGCATTTTTCACTCAAAATTCACCACTCCTTTGTTTCTAACTGGGGTTTTCAATGACATAAATTCTGCCACTTCCATAAAAACTTTTGGGGGTAATCTCCAACTCTTGAATATGGAGAGTGCTTGAAAGCACCATCCTATTCCTACTATACTCTAACAATCACGTTTTCACCACATCTAGTTGGTAAGGAACACTTATCATGCTTGGCAAGATTCTTGGATAAGGACTGACATATCCGGCAATCTCATACAATAGACGTTTTCTTAGATAAGGACTGATATATCCAGCAATCTCTCACAATAGACGTTTGTCACGTGGTGAATTTGAAACAATAGAGTATCTCTCAACTGTGAGAGGCTGATGGATTCGAATTCAGAGTTACTTCTTGTCGTGTGTCACTGTTAGCCAATTTTAAAAAACATGATTACTTGCATTTTCAACCGTTAAGTATAAAACATTTAACAATTTAGACCAACACGTGGGTCAATAGTGTAAGAAGACCAACATGTGGGTCAATAGTGCAAGAATACGTAACTTGTGTGTCAAATTTTTTAAGTCAAGGACCAAAATGTTGCCCTGAAAGGTTTACCGCAACGGCAAAAAGCAATAATACCTATGCACCCTAGTGCGGATTTGATCTTCACCGATCGCCCTCCTCCCCTAACATTTAATAATTTAACCCACATACGTTATCTTTGTTTGTCAAAAAACATAAAACTAAAAGGTGCAAAGTGTTAATAACACTAAAAAAAACATCGTTTATTCTCCTCTAAGGAATGCCAGACTCAAAAACTTCATCTTTGACTTTTTCTTGATAACTAAGATAAAAAAAGAGGACTCATACCCAAAAAACTATACATGTTCACTTCACCTCCTTTGATCTCTAAAACCACCTTCGACAATCGACAACGAGAAAATACGAACATGGACCATATGAAATAAAAACGTTGTAGCGATTTTGTCATTAATGTGTGTGTAATGTAAGTTACCACTCCAAAAAGCGTACTCCTGGTAGAAGTTATAAAAACCTTAAAAACTATACTTTTTAAGCCTTCAAGAGGTTCAAGAGGAAAACAGTTGTGAGAAAAGATAGGGAATTTATATTTGGCCATCTCTACTCGCCTCCTCACACCATACCTCTGCAAAGTCGTCTCTGTTTTCCCCGCTCGATCATGATATGCATATCCTAATTTTATACACGGAAACTAGTATGTATGAAACTTTGTGGCAACCATGCTCCATCCTTCTAGAAGAGTTCCAACAACTGCTGGGCAACAGCTGCATCGACAATTAACACATTAAAATCTATAAGAAAATGCAGCTCGCTAGGCCTCACAATTCAATTACAACATGCACTTTCCTTCCTACTTGTGCTAAATGCTGAGAGATAACAAATCACGTATGCATACCTTGAAGAATATCTGGAGTAGCTTGGAATTCCTGCCATATATTTTTGTAAGAATCGAGATCCAAATTTAGAAACTTTGCGGCAAGGTAGGCAGCTCCAGCTGCAATATGATGTGGTTTGAACTGGAGCCACAGAGAACTCCGAAGCCTGAAAAGTAAAATATAAAAAAACCAAATCAGTTTTAGAAGGATATGAAACAAAACACCAACGGAACCATAGCAATGGGCCATGAGAGGCAGAAAGACACACAATCAAACCAAACCATCTGGGGCAAAAGTAGAAAAACCAGGCAATGTCCAGTGCAACTTAGCATATTTTTCACGTTGATTAGAATGTACATCAGCAACAAGAGATAAACATATAGCATAAAAAATTAGTAGCAAAACGACATCAAATCAGGCATGAAATAACAAAACAATTTCTTCTTACCAACTACAAAAGCAGCAAGTCAGGTAGAATATTTTCCAGAATCTCTGCAGGATGGCTGATAAGAGTACCAAAACTATAGCAAACATGTTACCCCATCTAGAGACATCAAAACTCCCAGGCCCCAATCTGCTGCACGGCTATTTTACTCGTATACACAATTCATATGAGAAAGCAAACAGGAAGCAGAAGAGCATTGCAAACAATCAAACTTCTGAAAGTGAAATCCACAATCTTCTGCTCAATGGCTGGATCTGGATAGACTTTGTCAACACATCCATTGATGCACATTGAGCATGCTCATTAACCCAACTACTAAGTCCCCGAAGAGAATCATCGACTATAACCATGTTGCAGGCATGAGATGAAGCTGAATTGTCATCTATAGTCTGTTCCAGATTGTATACATATGTATATCTGCGTGTGTATAATTCGTATCCTTTACTTATATCATCAACTAATCTATATAACATATAAAGAGCACTCAGTGAAGCCAGGCTAGATGAGAACTTGGAATACAATAAATGGTGAATGCCCACTAGAACTACCCGGACTCTAACAATGGTAGGAAGTTTCACAAAACAAGGATGGATGCCATCAATTCTTCTGGGGTAGGGTGGTTAATTCTTTCCAAAGAAGAAAAAACTTTCGTCTGAAGTCTAGACTCACTGTAATTTTACCTTTTTCATCACCTAGCAGGGAATTATATCAACAGCGAGGTTTCAGAATAAATAATTAAAGAGATGGAGAACCGAAAAACACTCGAGATACAAGTGCATGTTTCCAAAGCTCTTTTCAAAAGATTTCCTCAGTTGTAGTTAGCAACATAATCTTACAACACTTGTACAATGAGCTGGGTAGCCTTTCCCCCACATCAAAACATCCTGGATGTAACCAAGATACAAAAGTATATGCCTATATCTTCACTGATATATGTTTTTCTTTTTTCACTTCGCTGATAAGGAAATATGCCACTGATGATATCCACAAAGAATGTGGAACTGTTAAATTTCAAATACAAATATATATATATATATATATATATATATTCCGCTGTGTACTTCGGTGTAAACAGTAGAAAAAATAATAAATTATTCATTATAAATAACAACAATAGTTGCATTCAGACCAAATTGATTATTACAAGTAAATAAAAATAGGGTTACAATATAAAACATATTTAACAAAAATAACAAATTTAGACAGAATGAATAAATCAAAATCCATTTCAAGGAAACTGTTTTTTTTTTCAGAACTAAAAATAAAGTTTAAATATGAGAAAACTCGAAGAAGATATGATACCATTTTCAAAGTGAAAATATTGCACACTAACTGTGAACTGGCCTCAAAATTTATTCAAAACTGTAAAAAAAAACCACTTACACGGGAGTTGGGAGTAGGAAACGACATTAACTGATACCAAGTAGATGGAACCAAAATAGTTCTCAGTCAAGGTTTTGACCCGGATAAATAACTGAGCAGGTTCTAGATCCAGACAAATCATTACCTGAGAAATATATGTTAAACCAAATAGATATGATATGAAAATCATGTAAAGAAGATATGGCATACAAATGACTTCCAAAATTTTGTTATATTTCCCACATCTTGGAAAATAAGTTGCATCTCAAAGCCGACTAATGGGGAAAGCTGTCAGCACATCTGGCCAATTACTCATTTTCATTTCACACGTGTTGCAATAAATACTCTTTTTTTTCTTTTGTGAGACGGGGCAGACAAATGGCAGCTACTATACAAAATGATAATGTTTCCCATTCCATTCTGTAATGGAAAAAAGAATACATCATTGAGAACTTTCAAGACATCTAGGTCAGGCAAAACCCATACAAGCCCCCGAGACTGATGCATCAGTGGCAACACTTCTACAACAATTTGCAAATTCTTGGGCCAAGATTTAAACTTCCATCAGAAAGAGTTTGGTCGAAACTGAATTCAGACTGAAAGCCCTGATACTCAAAACTGATGTATCATACAGTTAAACCTAAAGAAACCCCCTAGATGTCTGGTCAAGCCCTCGTTGTTAGCAGGAATGAGGAAAAGCCATTGGAGGTGTTCATATAAAGGCATTGAGGGCAGGAAGGGATACCAATCACAATAATAAAAATCCCTGCCCAATCAATGGTTTTCCTCCAAAACCAAGCACACAAAAAGCCATGTCTCACAAACTGTATGTTTGTAAGCAGGACTTCAGAGGACTTTTTCTTAATAAACTCCGCCAGTAAGTTAAAAGAAGATGTGAAAATGGTTATGGAGGCTAACTGGCTATATTCAATAGCCAATGACCAAGTTGATGAGGGCATATTATGGTAAATTCATCCACAAAATATTGGCAGTTCAACTTCAGAAGTAAAACAAAATTTCCATGAACAGCAAATCAATCCGCCAGCTAAGAATATCATACAGGCGATCAACTCTAATCTTGTGTAGATCCTGCAATTATATGCATGCCAAAAGAATTAATATTTCAAAATACTACTAAAGTAGATGCTCTAAACAAAAAAATTATTGAGACAGGCATCAAGCATCAGAGTTTTAAGGAACAGGAAGAAAACCAGTGTTTATCCTCTTCCACAGCCATAGCCACGCCCAAACCTCAACAAAATCTGAAATTCTGATGATACCCCCCTCCCCCTCTTAACAACCACAACAGTGAAAATCTTACTACTAACACAATTTTCAGGAAGGCATGCAAGGGAGTAGAAAAAACCAATACAAACATGTCGAATATTGATCAAGTACAGTCATACAACAAAATTAAGCACAGTTCTGTAACCTCGAATTGATGAACTTACCCTTCACTGACCAAGCTTAAGGATAGATTCACGAGAACTGTTTGTGAAAGACCTAATTTGTTAAGAATAGATGTAAGTGGTGCATATGGATGCTGCACACCAAGTTCAAAATTTAGAGTGGTCAGTATCATTTGCTCAGCCTCAGTCACCCGTTCCCGATACTGCTCAAACCAGTCCTGTTTAACCAACAACAGAGGTCAGAATGCTAGAAAGTGCAATTCTAATCTTAGCTTTCAATATCAATCAAGGAATGGAGAAAAATCTTCAAAAGTTCAAGTTGTTTCCTGCTCTATATGACACACTGAATAGAATGAATAGGAAATATTATTCGATGCAGGAAAACATATCTGAATTTAAAAACAAAAAGAAAGGCTATGCAATGGTTTTTTCATGTCAACGAAAAGAAAAACATTATGGCATTTGATAATGTAATAAGGTTTATATTGACAATTAAACTGTAAAAAGATCGTCTTCATCCTAAATGTTTTCAAGAGGATAGATCATATCAGAGGCTCAGAAGAACAGTAAAGACACTCACAATAGGGAGCATATAGGACAAGAAACTGATATCCTGCTTATGGAAAATCTCAGAAGACGTTCTCAACACAGTATTTAAAGGGCGTGGTGTCTCCTCGGACTTTGCAGCTAGGAAAAGAGCGGCAGTAGCAATCAACTGGAAAAGAAACGAAATAGTCATAAATATACTTACCAGGTGGAGTGACAGAGTAAACCCACAACATACATAATCCATTACCCAGTAGGAAATTAAAAAACAGCACATGGAGAACAGCAACATAGATTAAATGAGTTACATTAAGAAAACGAAAAAAAAAAAAAGGAAAAAACTTTGAACACAACATATGACAAATGATTGATAACCTTAAATGCCATAATGCTGATCCTATGAGAACAATAAAATTTATGGTTATCTAAGATAAAGTAAACCTTAATAACATCAAAAGATGCTATGAATTTCAAAATAAGTTGAATACTCACAAATCTATCATGGCAAGCATGTGATCGCCGGGCGAAAAACCGATGGCAGAGAACCATTGCAGTAGCGATAGTAGTCTGGGGCCTGGAAGAGAAATGATTTAGTTTGTAAATTACATGTCTTAAAAAAGAGAGAGGAAAACCTTGAAAATTAAAGTCAACTAGCAAAATTTTCAAAATATCATAACCACAAGTTCTGGACAAAACCAATTCAACAAAACAAATGCAATGAAATAAATCAAAATCAAAACATAACAAAGATACACGTTGAGGAGAAGAAGCTTACAAGTCAAGCCGCAATCCAAGATTCTGAAGATAAGAACAGTATGAGTAGCGCAAGTGTGCTTCTCGTACTGAATCTATACCATCTTTTCTAGATGGGGAGCATCTCTCTATCTCATCCTTTGACATAAAGGCCAGTTCATCCTCATCGAATTTTGAGCGGTCACGTTTACCAGTAGTAGATGCAGAGGCATCACCATTGGATCTTGTATAAGGAAGATAATTATTACAGGTAGAAGAGACAGACTCATATGTGTTGGGTGGCAGATAATGTCTCCCACCATCACCCCAAGTAGAATCTGAAAACTTTCTCCTCTTAAACGATGGTGCACTGTCAGGCTTAATATAATTAGAATTATCAGCATGCTCCTTATAACCGCCCACATAATTCTGGAAATTGTTATAATTCTTAACGAAGTTACTGGTCCTGGTCCTGTTCCAGTTGTTGTTGTTGTGGTTGAAATTGTTGAAGTTTTTGAAGTCATTTCTACCAAAGGAGGGCCAATACTCATCACCAGTGGTGCCCCCTTGTGAGCGATAGTTACGTGCAAAAGACATTACTCCTGCAAAGTAAAAATAACAAATTAAAAAAGTGAACAAACCAACAGAGAAATGTCCTGAGAAACTCCAAAACTAAATTTAACAAAAAACAGACAACACATAGAAGATTACGTAATACACTAATTAAACATTTCTATAACAAAATCACACGAAAATTAGGTTATAGTCATGCATGAATTTACGATGATTATACTCGATCGAAGCCTATATAAACTCAACCTAATCAACAACAAATCAATGACATAAGAACCTCTAATTTGTCACAAAATCAACCTGCTTCTAAATTCAACCAGTTTACAATTTTGATTCCTCAGTTAAATCCTGACACAATTTCTATTATCCAGCAAACAGAATTTACAGTTATCCTACTCCCAAAATTATCTATGGATCCTTAAATATGTATAAGCATAATAACCTATAAATTTCAGATCCTCCTACGGCGGCTCTTCACTTAAAAATAATCAAATTCAATACAAAAAAAGGGTAAATAGTAGCAGATCATTGCAGAAAGTAAAGTAATTTGAACCGAAAACTGAGAAATTAACCAACTAGGGATATCCGATTGCACAGAAATTGGCAGATTGAAACGATGAAAACCTTGCAACTGCAAAACGACGACGTCGAGAACAATCGCAATCGTGAAATATAAGAGAGATTACCTGATCGGCAGCGATGGAGATCTGAATCCGCGGTTGGATGCGATCGTACGCGAGAGGATTAGGGTTTGGGAGGAAGAAAGCGTAAAGGAGTAGAGAAAGAGAGGAGAGGAGAGAGCGGAAGAAGGATACGGAAGTTTAACCCCAGACCGAAAGTGAGGAGCTTTTTATTTTTGTAATTTGGTGAGGTAAAGGTCAGCAACAAACAACCCAATCCGCGCTTTAACCCGCTTTGGAATCTTGTATTTATTTGGAGTAAAAATCTCTCTAATCCGATTTAATTTTAATTCACTTTATTTTATTACAAGTTTTTTTTGTTTTAACAACTTTCATCAACTTTTCTTCAATAGTCTGAATAACGAAAAATGAACGGTCATGATTGAATTTAAAAAAAACTATTTTTACTTATTTGCAATCTAATGAATATAACGCTGGATTACTCACTAATATATATTATTGAAAACTTACCCAACCTTCATCTTATACCAACCTTTAAGGGGTTAATTACACTAATACCCCTATGATTTATCGAGTTTTTACAAAACCCCTCACGTTTGAGACATTGCACTAACACCCCTTTAGGTTTTAATTCACTTTCAAATAACCCATTGAGTAAAAAATATTTGATAAAAATAGACAATTTTACCCTTATTAATTACTTAAAACTAATAAAAAAATTATAATTATATATAAACAAAAATTATAAAACATTAAACACCAAATAAAAGGACAAGAAGAAGACCACAACATCTCCTTCTTTCTCTGACTATATTTTTTCCAACATCCTCTTCTGTGACTCCTCCCCCAGCTATACATTGTATTATACACCTCTAACCACCTAGCCTTGAGATCGCGTCGTTCACCACCTCCATGCCCATGCCCCCCGCTGTAGCAACTTCGTTGCCCTCTTATTCAACTGATGGTAGCACCCCCCACTTTCCAGAAGACACTGATCGCAACATCAACCCAAGGGTTTCGATATTGTAATTTTAATTCAACATTTGATTCCTCAGGTTGGCCCAAGACGATGAAGCTTTGAGTTGTCGCTCTAATTTTTCACTTGAGTGGATACAAAGCCAAATATTGCTTCTCAATCATTCATAGGCATAAATTGTCATCGTCGTCGTCCGTGAAAATTGAATTCAAATTGAATCTCAAATTCGATTTACTAAAACCTACACAGGAACGGTAGATGCACCAAATCCATCTCCTAGTTGAACACAACGGCGCCGGTAGAAACCAAATTAATGAGCTTGGTGAGATCAACGATTTTGCCGTCTCTCCTGCTAATTTGATTTTCATTTTTTTTTTAATATTTAATGTTTTAATTTGATTTTTTTTTTCTATATATTTATAAAGATTTTCTTATTCAACAAAAAATAGAGCTTTTTTTAAATTATAAGGGTAAATAAGTAAATTTATAAGCAGATTTTTTGCTTAAGGAGTTATATGAAAGGGAATTAAAATCTTAGGGGGTATTAGTGTAACGTCTCAAACGTGAGGGGGTTTTGTGAAAACTCGATAAACCTCAGGGGGTATTAGTGTAATTAACCCAACCTTTAAGAAACAACAATATTCATTAAGAAATTTTAAACATGCATTAAAACGTGCACAAGACACGAATTTTAATATGTAATTATAAAAAATAATAATTCTAAAGGGCTAAATTATGTCATACAAAATCTGCACAGACAATTAAAAATCCACAACACCAAACTCTAGCATAACTCGTATCAAAGCCCACATAGCTCAGAACAACCAAAATCCTAAATTAAACCATACCTCTAAATCATAACTATCGCCACAAACCAAAGCCGCTTCGCCATAAAAATCACAACTTCTAGCCAAGAGGAACTTGTAGAACAAAGAGTCAAATAATAATCGATCTCCAATGATCCAAGTAAACATAATAGTGGATAAAGTCGTATGATAACGAATAAGAGTTGTCATTATACAATGTTGGTCAAAAGCACATGGACATATCGCAATGAAGTCTTTTAAAGGTAGAAATAAAGTTAAAGAAAATGAAAAAATTTAGAGAAAGCATTACGAGGGAAGGATTGGCTTCACTTTCTTTTTATACGAGCCGAACTCGAGCAAGTTTGAAAAATTGAAACTCAATACCCAACTCAAGTTGTTTCGAGCAATTTAATATGATAAGTACGTTTGGTCTTGTAGTAAAATTAGCAACTTGCGACACAATTTAATAGTAGTTTATATCCAACATACTATTAATATATGATCTTCGTAATTATGCCCTTCATGCTTATACAATTTATTTAAAGACACTCTACAACCCAATCTATATAAATAAATAAAAAAATCTCATTTTGACAACAAGGCCAAACTAAATTTCTTGATACAATTATACTCGTAAGGGAATGTGATATTCTACTCTAAAGGGAGGGGATTGGGTTAGGCTCCAGAATGGGTCAGTCACTAAATAAGTATCAAACTCAACACAAATGTAATAAGCCATCGTCATCCATGTGAGTCAAACATGAGACCTCTCACTTAAAAGCCTAAATAACTTAGGTGATATAAACACTATAAATTTATGGTTGAGTTTTTTTCTATAGTAGTTTTTTTTTTTTCAATTTTAACATTCAAATTTTATTTAAAATTACATACACCATAAGGGTGGTATTAATTATCCAATAATATAAACAAAATTTTCAAATATAATGCATTTAGAATAGTCAACATAAACATCTTTTTTTTTTCCACTTAGTACTACGGTCCAGTGGTATTCTTATTTTAACATTGGAGCCATTTTTATTGATGGATGCTTATAACATTGCACCACTTATTTTGATGCCAAGTGCTGAGTGTTTGTATTATTGTTTATGAATGCTTGGTTATGCTTGAAGGATTCCTTTGTTTGAACATGACCCGTGGTTTCGGCTTATTTATATAAATATGCATTGGAATGTCGCTCTTTTTATCTAACCGTATTTGTTGCACCACTTAGTTTTATTTACTTTGTGTTAAGTATGCATGTTGAAGCTCTAAGTTAGAATATATTGTGTTGTGTATGTTAAGGAGTAGGCTACGGTGCTCGCAAGTATTAAATGCTCATACCGATCTCACCATTAAAAAGAGGGAGGAGGGAGGAGAGAGGGAGGAAGGAGGGTGAGATCGGTGTGAGCATCCAATGCTTGCGAGCACTGTAGCCAGTCCCGTATGTTAAAGCTCTAAGTTATAATATGTAGTTAGGTTTGAGTTAGACCAAGTGTTCCAACATTAGGAAAGTAAAAGAGTTAGACAAAGTTGTATGAATTGCCTCTTCATGAAGTATGTGCCGAATGACTTGTATTACAAAAAAGGTGTGGAAGGGATGAAGGTCAAAACATTTGTAATCTGTATGTTCACTTGCAATAGTACTTCAAATGATCAACATTCCATGGGTGACTAAAGTTTCTGCCATTAGAGTCTCAGAACTTGTAGATGTCGGGGCGACTGATGCTAATGATCTCATATGGCCCATCCCAATTTGGACCAAGTGTGCCCTCACTTGGGACTTTGTCTCAAAGAAACCTCTTCTTCAGTACCTAGTCCCTCACTTTGAAAGAGAGAGGCTTGACCCAAGAGTCATAGTAGTTGGAGACACGTTGTAGGCAATGTTCCTCAAGTTGGCTTGGTCTTTGTGCTCTTCAAAGAAATCTAAGTTGAGGGTAAACTACTTGTCATTTTCATCTTGCATGTAGCTTTTGACTCGATATGTGGCTTGCTCAAGCTCGACTGGGACTGCTTCGGTACCGAAGATAAGTGAAAATGGGTTTTCACCAGTTGAAGTTTTGTAGGACCAAAGGACTTATGGTAGAAATTCTTGCCAACAACCCTTAGTTTTGTCCAAGCTTGTCTTCAGGGTACGCTTGATGATCTTTGTTGATGGCTTCCATTTGCCTATTAGCTTAAGGATGAGCTAGAAAGCCGAAGCATAAGATGATATTGAACTTCGAGCAGAAGGCCTTGAACTTCTTGTTGTCGGATTGGCGTTCATTGTCTGTGCCAATGGCGTTAGGGTTGCCGAATCTGCAAAGGATGTTCTTCCATACGAAGTCTTCTATCCTTCCCTTCGTAATGGTTGACAGGGGTTCTACCTCAGCCCATTTTGTGAGGTAGTAGCAGTGTTCTAAAAATCGGCCTAGGCGGCGCCTAGACGCTGGGCGGTGAGGTGCCGCTACGATTTGGGGTCAATCAGTGGGAAAAAGCGGGGAACTGATAGGCGCCCGCCTAGGCGGTGATGTTAGGTAGTCGTTTTTTTTAAATTAATCAAGTTAACGGGTTTTATGGGAACTCGAAAGAAAACCTAAAAAAAAATTCACGACTCTTAGGCTCTCAAATAATCTATCGCGCCGTCTAAAGTCTAGACTCTCTCTAACTCTCTTTGCGCCCCGACTCTCTCTATAGCCGTCAAAGTTCTCTTCTCCTTAACGCCTTTTCTTCTATGTCGCCTTTCTTCTTACCACCCTCTCGCCCACTGTCTATCACTCTTCTAAGTCTTTTTCTAGTCACAGCCTCACAGACAGCTCGCACCTCATAGTGGTTTCATTCAGGTTTGTAAAATTTTTATCTCTTAATTTTTTTTACTAAATTGTGCAATCAGATAGTTAAAATTTCATTTGTGACGTTGTTGATTGTTAAAGTTTTAGTTGTGATGTCCCACAAACTATCTATGAATATCGATCCCACAAGAAATTGTCGTAACTATCAGCCTATCACTCACCCACACCACATGTAAAATTGTGATCGAGGTTGAACGCGTTGAAAAATTTTGATCGAGGTCGAACATGTAGGAAAACTTGTGATCGAGGTATAACGCGTTGAAAAATTGCAATTGAGGTCTAACGTGTCAAAAAATTGCGATTGAAGTCGAACACGTTGAAAAAATTGCGATTGAGGTCGAACGTGTTGGAAAAATTGCAATCGAGGTCGAATGCATTCGAAAAATAGCCATCAAGGTCAAACGCGTAGGGAACATTTTTTCCACACGCCTCCGCTACGCTTGGCCCTTATCGTCACGAATAGCTATCGTGCCAACCGCAAAGTGGGTTGCCCATTTCCAAATTTTTTCTAATTCTCGTGGTCGTGTCGACTGCAATGTGTGTTGCCCAACTTGAAATTTTCTATTCAACTCAATTGCCCCACTTGATATTTTATAATTTATCCCAAGTCTAGAGGGCAAGATATAAATTTTGGCGAGTTGCATCTTTTCAAGCAAGGTCAAGATCATTCTCATAACCACTCGGCTTTCAAGTCGAGGCTCATGAGAATGGGGAGCAATGTTTGCATCTAAATTCATCTGTCCAAATGAACGAGGTGGTGTCCAACTTCCAAGAAGAGGCATTTTCATTCTCATAACCACTTGGCTTCTAGGCCGAGGTTCATGATAATTAGGGGGCAATGCTTGAACCTAGATTTGTCACCCCTCGTTCAAGTCGAGCGAGCGCACTCCCAAGTTAATATGTTCAAGGTCGAACACCCCAAATGCACTTTCAGCCGAGTGAGCACACTTCCAAGTTGGCTCGTTCGAGGTCGAACACCCCGAACATCTTAATCCAGATGGACCCAGTTTCACTTTCTTACTATTTCTGGTCCAAAGGATATTTACAAGATTAGCAAAATCAATGCTCGTGATGGAGCATAAATAAAGTTTTCGAATTTCAAATCTTTCAGCGTCAATTATGGGATTAAATCAAAAGTTAGACCTGTATTGGAGACAATTAAGGTAGAGAAGATTGTAATACGACTGATTGAAATATTGAATAGTATACATAGGACCCTCTAGGTCATGGACCAACCATACTTTCCATTGTTCTAGCTTTCCATTCTACACTAGGTAGAATTTATCTTTTTAATTGATTTCCGTTATTCGCTTTAATTTCTTATTTACCCAGCACTTCAATTCAGTAATTTAAAGTTTATTTCAATATTTTAATTTCATAATTTAGATTTAGTTCCCACCTCACACTTTAATTTTTAATTTAGATTATTTTTATTTATAATTGAGTTCTTTACCAAATCAATCTCGAGATGATGGTTAAAGACGGCAGTTGAGGGCTCTTCTAGAGAGGGTGGAGGGGAAGAATATACATCGTTCTGAAAAGGTTTGTATGGGTTAAGATTAAATTATTTGCAAAATAATTATCCATGCATGTACAAATTAAGCAAGATTATAAACATACATGCACATGTTAAGAGCAGAAGCGACAAAACTAGTCGTAAACACAAACCTCCTTCAAGATCTTTGACCTAAGTGGTTGATCTACTCATTTGCTTTCAAGATTAAAGAGAAGGATTCGGTGATCATACATTTGGAGTGAGGTTTGAATATAAGGATTCTCCTTTGCCAAGCGTTCTAACTTTGATCCACTTTGTATAGCTTTTCCTTTTAGAATCTAAAGGTAGATCCCTCTAAATTTCGACACCTTCTTTGTAGAGATGAGTCTTTGGTCTAGAATGTGTGAAAGGCTAGTATACACTTATTCTACAAAGAGGAATGAGAAGCACACACCAATGCTGGTGGTGGTGGTGCACGATTTTGATGGTGGTGGATGAGTGTTTGGTTTCTCTCCAAGGAAACTACATTACCTCTCTTTCTCTCTAGGATAAGTACATTACCTCTCCTTCTACTTTTGGTACCTCTCCTTCTCTTTCTTCTTCCTCAATACTTAAAGAAATTCATGCAAGAGGGATAGAGAGAGCAGAGAGCTTTGCATGCAATGAATGAATCAAACTTGGATGTTGTGAATGACTTATGGAGAAATGGAGAGAGTTGGCTTCTTAAAGAAGCTCTCTCGTTTCTCTTCTCAATTCCACCATAATCACATTTCAAAATGGGCAAGTGGCCATGCATTTTATTTGTACCATATTATATTGACCCCGAAACCACCGAGTACCTATCAACTAGGAAGCCTCGGTAAACCCTTCGAAGGACCCCCGCTTCGGCACACCTTGGCCAAAGCACACAAATCAACCACGACACGTGGTGGGAGAGTTTCCCTCAAACTCGGAGGCCAATCACAAGACGACAAGTGGCAACATCACATTAAATATAATCGATCCCACATTAGCCAAGTTAAGGAATCTTTCTCGTACTTCGCCTCTACAAAAGGGTAACCTCTACTCCATTCAGAGGGTGAATCAACATTACTACTTAAACACTATATTACAATTAAACTCACCCACGTCGCATCTTAAACATACTTTGCTGACTTAAGCATCGGAGGCTCTTAGGCCGGCACCACACCGGTGCTCTTCGATACTTATTCTACCTTCCTTGCAGATTAGTTCGTCCATCTACCATTGACCGAAACACTCAAGTGAAGGTCCTCGCATCACACTTTACGTTAGCTCGAAGTCAATTCAATTTTGTGCATCAACACATTTCATTTGGGCCTTTTGGGCTCTCTCTCAACTTAAGTTAGTTCAAGTGGGCTCGGGCCTAATGGGCCAGGATCAACTCAAAGTTGTCTAGAAGTCCAAATTAGACTTTAAACCACTTAATTAAACTATTTAATTAATCGATGAGGTTCTAATCAATGAGGCTTTAAACTGCTAGGTGTGCAATCATTAAGTTCTAATTGATGAGGCCGTAAGATGATGCAAACTCTTTTGATCATTTTGACGGATTGAAAAACCAATCTTTTAATCCACCTTATTTTGAAGAGCTTATTTAACGCTTCAAGGCTTCACTGACTATGAGTGACACCTAACTATATATCATAGTCCCAATCCAAGTCGATATAGAATATATTAGGAGAACCTATTCAATTGCAACTTGCAATGTAATACGATCCCTTTCCACATGATACTATTAATCACATCATTAGGGTATGGATAGTCTATGTCAAACCCAAATGTGATCCTTTTATACATACATGATACTACCTTTAAGCTATCAAGAATCTATTTTCGATCATGCTTAGTACCTCGACCAAGGATTCTTTGATCATGTCGTAGAGTATTCAACTTTCGTTTAGTCAAAGCGAGAGATCCCTTATTGTACATTCACATGCCGCTAGGGATAAAGGGATGATCCTGACATGATACATGTAACAAAATCACCAGCCTACCCATATGACAACTATGATGTCTTAGGTTTAAGGATTAATCTGCATAATTGTCACATCCAGAACCAGCTTCGCCGTATCACGATATTGTCCGCTTTGGGCCACTCCCTCATGGTTTTGTTTCTGGGAACTCACGAGCAACTTCCCAGTGGGTCACCCGTTATGGGATTGCTCTAGTCCCAACTCGCTTAACTTCGGAGTTCCGATGGAATCCGAAGCCAATGAGCTCCCAAAAGGCCTCGTGCTAAATGGAGGTGGACATGTACATATAAAGCACATCACCCCCTCTCCGTTGGTTGATGTGGGATGTCACAATCCACCCCACTTAGGGGGAACCAGGCGTCATCGCCGGCACATCAATACCGAACAGGCGAGTGACTCTGATACCATTCTGTCACATCCCGGACAGGCTCTGCCGTAGTACGATATTGTCCGCTTTGGGCCACGCCCTCACAGTTTGTTTTTGGGAACTCACGAGCAACTTCCCAGTGGGTCGCTCATCTTAAGACTGCTCTAGCTCCAACTCGCTTAACTTCGGAGTTCCGATGGAATCTAAAGCCAATGAGCTCTCAAAAGGCTTCTTGCTAAATGAAGGTGGACATGTACATATAAGGCACATCACCCCATCTCCGTTTGTCGATGTGGGATGTCACAATAATTACAATTTAGAGTTACTTGACATGTAAGACTTCATGGAACAACTCTGGGTCGATCGTGTTCAGTGAACTTAAATCTTCATTTAAGCACCTACACACTTGTCTTAGCCCAGCCCGGCTAATGGTCCAAGACTAACCTCGCACCTTGTGCATACATAATGTGTACCATTCATGCCGGATTATAAGATATCCACTCAAATAATCCAACGACCAGGAACAGTGTTTAGAATAACATATATGAAAAAGGGTCTCTTTAACCTATATTCTCGAGAAGACTGCCATTCCGAAGTTACCTATTAACACATGTATGTAAACATTATCCATGGACTTACTATCTAGATTACATTTAGTTATCCTACTATAGTGATCTTACCCTTGTGATTAATTAATAGACTAATCATTGTATCACCTTAAAGCAATTAACTAATATTGATTGCTTTTAGAGCATACATCCAACACGTTCCTTGTCATTATGGCCTTGGTATGCCATGGTGGATTCAAAGAGGTTGATGTGTTTGATCGGGTTTTCCTTCTTGGTGTACAACTACAAGGTAAGTTTTTGCTTCATTTTTCCTTGCATAGGGTGCAGAAAATTCTCCTCATCAAAGGGCCAGGCCTTGGCTGATTCTAATAAGGTATCTTAGCCTGACGATCGGCCTTTAACTTGTTCACCTATTCGAATAGCTGTCGGATAAGAGGGTCTTGGGTAGAGTCAGGTACTATTGGAACCTTCCTTTGTAAGTTTCCATCATCATTTGAAGGTGGGGAAGCTTGGTCGGGGACATGTGGTCTCTCCTTACACTCAAGGTATTGGCTGTCGGAGTGTGTCCGTTGGTAACTCCATGAGCCACTTACACCATATTTCCTCTCTAAGGCCTATCACTCTTTACTTGGGTTGTTAGCTCGTCTAAGTGGTGGTGGGGAACCAAACCTTTCGAAGACCCTTGTGTCATTGATCTTTGATCTTATGTGGATGGGCTCTTTTCGACATTAGTTTAAAAAGTCTCGACAATTATGGTAAACGGTTCTCGATCCTTTAAGTCCCTCTAGTAGAAGATGCCTCCCTCCGCTTCTCTTGCTTTCGGTTGAAGCATCAGGATTAAGAGAAGCCTCGTGTCTGTCAACATCTTGGCAAGGGGTTGTACATCATTTTGACCATCTATGTTGAGGCCAAGCGACCCTTCAGGTTAACAAACGCGTTGTTGTCGATCAACAACTCGAGGGGCTTCGTGGTGCCTAGTGGTGGGCACACGAGGCTGAGCTTGTCTTTCATCCTGGAGCATCTGGAAGACCTTCATGTACTATTCTTGAAGGATCTCATTCTTGGTCGCTATTTGTTATTTTGCGTTTCAAGCTCTTCGATTCTAGCTTGAAGGTCAACATGTATTTTCTCTTTCCTCTGCTTTGCACTACACGTGATAGGTGTATTGTGCTGGGTACTTTGGTCTTCTTCGCTCCCCATGTTAAAGAATGATGCCTGATCGAAGGAGAGGGTGCAAACAATAAAACTCAGCTTGGTTAAACTAGTAAGAGTAGGAATCAAAGTGTCAATTCCCACAGACGGCGCTAAATGTTGATACACAAAATTGGGTTGATCTTGAGTCAACGTAAAGAGTGATGTGAGGACCTTCTCTAGGGCACTCTGGTCAAAGGTAGACGGACGAAGCAACCTGCAAGGAAGGTAAGGTAAGTATCGAAGGGCACCGGTGTGGTATCGGTCTAAGAGCCTCCGATGCTTAAGTTAGCAAAGTATGTTTAGAGTGCCACGTGGGCAAGTTTAGTGATAATATAGTCTTGAATAGTAAAAGTGATTAACCTTTTGAATGGAGTGGAAGTTACCCTTTTATGGAGGCAAAGTTGGAGGAGATTTCTCAACTTGACCAATGTGGGATTAATGCATTTAATGTGGTGTTATCACTAGTCGTGTTGTGATTGGCCTCTGAGTTAGAGGGAATTCTCCCATTAGTCATGGGAATAGCCATTTGTCGTGGTTGCCAAGCGATGTGGTTGTGGCTCTCACTTGTTGTGAGGTTGATTCATGCGCTTTGGCAAGAGTGCTGAAGCAGAGACCCTTCGGAGGGTTACCGAGGCTTCCTAGTTGACCGGTACTCGGTGGTTATGGTACAAACACTCTTCATTTGTACGTGAGAGGTCTTAGGTTCAATTCTCGTCAAAGGGGAGTTCGAATTTATTATGGCTAACCCATTGTGAGGTTTAACCACTCCTCTACTCCTCCACTCCTCAATGTAGATAATAGCGAATGTATTAAAAAAAAAAACATAAACGTCTTTTTTTTTTTTTTTTGATGGCTGAAACCCAATAAAAAGTTAGACAATCACACTTACATTTTCTTTAGAAACAAAGAAGAAAGAGGGCATAATATAAATCCCTACCGACTTGATGATAGGGAATTAGACTTTACCTCTGTGAGTAGCCAACTCCACCTATCGAATGGAAGAGGGAGCAAAGGAAGGACCACATCACTAGCATCAAATGGAGATATTATTGGCCGGAAGAATATTACCAATAATCCTAGCTAGCTAGAGAATGCATGAATGGAACTAACAATACTCTAGCAAGCTTAGCTAGTGAGTGGATGTCCATAGTTAGGTGACAATAGTGCCATGTATAACAGCAAAGAGATGCACCATAAAACCTACTACTTCGAAACCGACTAGTTCTTAATTTAGTAGTATCTCTCTTTCTTAGAGTAGGCTACAGTGCAAGCATTGAATGCTTACACCGATCTCACCATTAAAAAGAGGGAGGAGGGAGGAGAGGGGGGGGGGGGAATGAGGGTGAGATCGGTGTGAGCATTCAATGCTTGCGAGCACTGTAGCCAGTCCCCTCTTTCTTATGTTGAAAGAGATATGTCCGTTGTGAGACATACGGTGAAAAGGAATTTACGTAACTTGATTCTTGAGTGTGATTCACACCAAATTGTTACGGCTTTGCAGGAGGTTTCCGTTAATATGTCTGTTGCGGGACATATTGTGGAGGACCCGAAGGCGTTGCTGCTCGGGATCACTGGAGCTCCTGCTGCCCATACGCGCCATCAAGCCAATGACTGTGCCCATCGTCTTGCTCGACATGCTCTTCACTCTGGAGACAGTTTGTTCATGGTTTGAGTAACCTCCCGATCTCATTTCAAATCTTTTGTTTGAGAAATGTAATAGTTAGTGGTTTGCTGTTTTCTCAAACTCTGTACTGTTGGGTTTGCCCTAGTTTTTTGTGTTGAATGAAACTTCTACCGTTGCCGTCAAAGAAAAAAAAAGGTTCAAATTCTTCGTCGCCAAACATCGATTAAAGTATAGTTGTCTGGATTAAGCAGTTCATCCTTAAGTAAAGAGAGCAATAACACTAACAAAGGACATTAGAGAAACCAAGATCACGTGATGCTGCCTCAAATAATTAAGGTACTCTATAAGACTATAACTATTATTTCTAATAATAATTGACAGTTTCAACTATTTCTAATAAATAATTGATAGTAGCTACTGTTTCTCTTTTTCTTTATATTAGGCCTTATTCCTTTGCTCAATCAAGGCTCATGGGTACTTCTTTGCAACTATCGTGGTTTGAATCCGCTTAAGTTCCTAACTAATCTATACTTTTTTGTCCCTTTTTTATTTAAGAAAAAAAAAGACTAGTTGGTGGCCAAACCACTTCAGTCTACCATTTCGGAGGCCACAAAGACTCACAAAAACATTTCAGTTTCACCTGACCATCATCTTGTGATTCACAAGCGCTAGGAATAATTTTTTGTCCCCTAACTATGGACGACTGTCTGGTAGAATATTTTTGGTATGCAGTCCTTTAAATGGCTACTAACTCATTGTACACGTCTCTCTTGTATAACATGAATGAAAGTAGTTAAGACCTACTGAAATGATAAGAGACACTTTCTCCATGTTCGATTAGCAAATCCATTTCGATGTTCAATTTTCTTATCCCATTCAATTCTACTCAACGTCACTTTTCTTCTTCATCTTTATTGTTCAGCATAATCTTTACGACGGGACTTTTATTATTCTTTTTCTTTGCCTTCGTTTTATTGAGGTTTAATGAATTTGATCACGTACTGCTTAAGGATATGTTCCGGCTCTTAATTCACTTCATTTCAAGAGGAGTGCGTGCGTAGAAATTATTGGCATATATCAATAAAATTCCTTTCGAGTCATGTGAATTTACTTCTCA
The DNA here is from genome assembly GCA_018257905.1 of Gillenia trifoliata. Taxonomy (NCBI): domain Eukaryota; kingdom Viridiplantae; phylum Streptophyta; class Magnoliopsida; order Rosales; family Rosaceae; genus Gillenia; species Gillenia trifoliata. Next base: position 13,874,954 of record CM031083.1, on the reverse strand, counting down.
ATATTTGATAGACAAATTTTAGTTTATTTAATATGCGTGTAGATGAATTAGAGAGGTGGTGGATTAGAAACTGAACTTTCTTTTTTCCAAAATAAAAAGAGAGAAACCACTTTCTTGACCAATTCTATGACATGAACATATTATAACTAGCCATAATGTGGTTACATTGTTGGTAAGTAGTCCACATAACCTTACTCTTTCTTTTTTGTTTTAACTTTTTATTCTTCAAGCTGCAGCTTACCTTCTTATTATCTAGTAAAAGAAATTTCTGGCTCCACAGTCGCTAAATACAAAAATATGTATACGAGAGAAATTGAATTTTGAGAAATGTAAGATGACTCCTTTATAGTGCCAGTAACAACTCTTTAATATTTTTGAGAATATTAGTCCTCTCCTTACTTTGGTTAATCAACAAATTATAATATTCTAAACTTCTTGAATCTCGTTTAAATTGAGAAATGTTCTCATGTAACCGGTGATATATCACATGAGAAACATAGATAGTTGGAGTAATTTTTGAGCACATGAACGCCACTGAAATTATGCATTGGTTGCAAGACAGAATCTCATTTACCATCTTTGGATTTCAAATGCCATTTACCATCTTTAGAAATACAAAAATTAATCTCTTTATCCAGATAACCTTCTAAAACTCAGAGAAAAGACCCAATGATCGTCTTGTATATGTCTGGTATAGTACAGATCAATTACTTCCTATAAAATTCATGGCTCTAATCTCCACTAATTTTTTTTTCTTTTCTGATCAATATTATAAGTATTCATGGGTTTAGTCTACTCATAGCTGGCAAGTTAATTAATTTACTTCTAATTATTAATTTGTTTTGGTTCAACATTAGCCTTTTCATGTCTCGAAAAGCTATCTCTCTACTGTGATTCTTGAATCTTGATTGGAGCATGCCTGCATGCATTGTCTTGGTCGAATCTATTGCACTTGCAATTCTACCGCCGTACTCTTCCACACTTAATAAACCGTGTTTAGGGAACTACGACCTTCTCTATATCGATGACACTTATTAGTTTTCCTTGAGAGTGACATCCTTTACGAAATCTAACTATAATATTAGAATCATAACGTATTTTCCGACTAAGGAAAAAAAAATCACAAGTTCGAGTCTCTCTTTTTCGGTTTTATAATGAAAATAATATGTATAATAAGATTAGGATAGACTGCACTAGTATGGCCTCATTAAAATTATGTCGGCCGAGCTTTCAGAATTGATACATGCAGGGGAGGTCCCCTGGGTCTCGGGACCTTATGAAAGTTGGGAAATATGGGAAAAATGTCGACTCTATGACCATCTGATATAGGACCTGAAAATGCCCACAAACAATTCGATGAAATGCCTATTAAGTGGAATTTGGCATGCAGTGGCAAGTGATGCTCGACAAGTCTCGACATCAGGCCTAGGAAGCTGTCGACAAATTTAGGTATAACGACTAATCCACCAAGTGCTCAACTAAATGCCTCAATTAAAAAACTAAAGAAAAAACAATTTTGGTGCCGCCCGCGCATGAATTTTTTACACCGAAACCTCACAAAGTTAGAATTGTGGATCCGCCATGGACTCTGTCTTTCTCGTTAAAACCTTGATTCTGGCTGGACGGATCTTAAAAGGTCAAATCTACCCTATCTGGCAGGGATCAAATTTTACAATTAAAAGTACCATGGGCACTTGATAATAAATAAATAACAACTTTATGAAGAACAACATACAAATGATGAGATGGTTGTGTGTGCTAGAGAGGTTTCTTCTTGTAATTGTTTGTTTCTCTATAAAAATAAATAAAAAATTATGAGACGCACTCAAGGCTTCGACTAGAAAACAGTTGACCCAGCTGACAGATCTATATATATTCAATAATATAACATAATGTAATATTAATCAGAAACCATTATTTGCACGCATATCCACAGCATTAACAGCTTACTCTCATATGTAATGCACTTAGAAATCGTGATTTACAACTAGAAGCGATTTTAGCAAATACATGTCGAAGTAGTTCTTATTCAAAATTTAAGTGCTTTCTAAAAAATCATTTCAAAAAGCTTCCTGAAAGTGCATTTGTGAGCTGTGATAGAATCATTCTCAATTTTCCATGTCAAAAGCTGCCATAAACAGTTTTGATTAATTAACCCTTACTATCAAACAAGACCTAATTGGTATTTGAAAGCATTTTTAATTCTTTTAATCACACTATGACACAAACCTCATCGATTGTAGTGAATCTAGTGAACATACAAGCCTGCAGTCCAGCACACAGTGGCAATGCTCTCACTAATTACAGAACCCTGGCTTCTTCGATTAATGCACTAATTAACTCACAAAGATATCTTACATATAATGCATGAAGTAAACCCCACCTTTCACGTTTCAGACACGTGACATCTAACCACACTTATATCAATCTAATCAGTACCCACTACTGTCATCACACACAGCAGTCAGCCAAAAGAGGGAGTGCAACAATTTGATTTTTCGGTATATTCATAACACTATTGTATCAATTATTATTTTTCTCAAATTATAGGAAAAATTTTGAGTGGTACGTACTATTCAATGGTACGACTATTGAATGGTTCAGATTAATTTGCAGTGGACCCCAAATGAATCATAACCATTTAACAGTACGTACCATTCAATGGTACGTACCACTGAAGTTGGACCCCAAATTATAATATATATATATATATAATTATTTTTTATTAATGTAAGGAAGACATTTTAATCGAGTCGTCCATTTTTATTATAATACAATGGAAAAAAAATGTGATTTGTGTTACTTATATCCATAAAGAGATGAAGAGAAAAATAAGGATTCAAACTTGGAAAACCCCATCATCCCATGTGAGCTTCAAAACCCAGATCCACACAAATTTTAACGTACAAAACACGACCCACTACCTTTCCAAAAAATGATAGACCACAAAAACCCTCATCAAACACACAAAAATCATTATCATGTAGCTTAATTTGCTCAACACACCAAAAATGGAGACGTTGAGGACGAGAAAAGATCCGACCAATAATATGACCAAACCCAATCTTCACCCTCACCGCCGTCACCTCCACCAAAAATCCCAAACCCTACCGCCCTCACCCACGCACTCCTTTCATTCCTCCTCCTCCTCCTCCGACTTCGAGTTCACCATCTCTCTCTCCCCTCGTAAATCCTCCAACGCCCTCTGCCCCGCCGACGAGCTCTTCTACAAAGGCCAGATCCTCCCTCTCCACCTCTCCCCTCGCCTCTCCATGGTCCGCACCCTCCTCCTCCCCTCCTCCGCGTCCTACTCTTCCTCCTCCGACACCACCACGTCGCGTGACTCCACCGGCAGCTCCTCCAACGAGTCACGTGACTCCACCTCCTCTTTTGCCAGCGACCTCGTGCTCTTGGCCGACCAGTCATGCGACTCTTCCCGCCGCCCTAGCTCCGTCGCCGAGGAAAACAACGAAGAGTCGTTGTTCAAGCGCGCCTTCAACTACAACAACAACAATAAGTACGTGAGCGTCCACTCCAACGACGGCGTTTCGAAGAAGAAGTACTTCTCCTTGTCGAGATTCTCCTCTGTGTTCAAGAAAGAGCCGAAAGTACAGAAAGACAACACTCCAGATCCTCACAACGCCTCTGCCAACGCTGCCTCGGCGGGGCTCGGATCTAACAATGGAGTAAAACCTAAACGCATGAGCACTACTGCCAAGGAGGTTATTAGTAAGTACTTGAAGAAGGTGAAGCCCTTGTATGAAAAATTCTCCCAAAAACAACAACAACAACCAAAAATGGGAGGAGGAGGATTGGGGATCATGACCCCAACAACTACATCACCACCGAAAACATCCGACAAATGCACGGTGGCGGCGGCGAGGAATGCTAATAAAGATTGTGGTTCTAACAATCATGGATTAGTTTCCCATTCCTTCTCGGGTAACCTGAGGTACCCGAGAAGAAGAGGGTGCGTTTCTAGCTGCCCTTCTTCAATGAGGGGATCCCCGAGCCACTCGGGGGTTCTTTCCCGCACTGGGGGTCTTACGGGCTCGGGTGGTGGTGGCGCTAGTAGTAGCACGTCATCGTACGGCGACAGATCGTCAATGGAGGAGCTTCAGAGTGCAATTCAAGGAGCAATTGCTCATTGCAAGAACTCCATGGTTCATGGCAAGAGCAGTACAACCATGGTCAGTCATGAGATTTGAGATCCAAGTTAATTAATTAATGTAAAATAATTAATTAATTTGTTTGACTAATTAGATTCCAAGTTAATTATAAGTGTTTTTATCTCTGTGTTTATTTCCAAGAGAGAGCTAGGTCATATATAAAGCTGCATGCATGATGATTCGAGAAAAACTTTCATTGAACGAATTTATTATTATCGTAATGTTTCAATTCAATAATATAATGATATGTGTAAATTTATCTTCATGTCATTATATTATTGAACTAAAACGTCACGCAATAGTAAATTCTTACATGCAAGTTACTCTTCTCTCTAATGATGCATGTGATGGGTTGTATTTTAGAAACACTCATTTGGATTTGGTCTCAAATATTAAGGAATCGATCAAAATTAGTTAATGTTAGCCCTTGGAACTTGAAACTTGTAATCTTGTTTTTCTAGGGCTGTGTTTGGTGTGTTACCTTTTGGTTTTTCGATTATTTGACCGCAAAAAACCAAAACTGTTAATTTAACGTAAATTATTGTAGCATGGAAGTTATGCTTTTGGCTTTGCTTTTTCCGTGTTTGTTTGTGATGATTATTTCAGTTGTCATAACCTTTTATAGATCAGCTTTTTTCTGACTTTTATATATTTTGTAACTTTTTTTTAGTGAACTTCTAGAAAGATTTTTTAATGTATCTTGTAACAAAAATGGATATAACAAGTGTCATAATATAATTAGAGTAACATTAAAAAATATACTATAAAATGGAGCATATCAACTTTATTGTTCATTTATATTATAACTTGTGATGTAATACTTTCTGTTTTTGGTACATATAAAAATTTCTCTAAATTCTGACTTTGTAATAATTAGAAGAAAAAATTGAAAAATTAAATTAAATGAGAGAAAGTTACGAATTTTCTACAATAATACATATCATATATTGATACGACCAATAAACGACTTCTATCATTTTAAATTTAAAAAATACTGTATAATATAATAATTTAAACTGATTATTAGTTGTATCACTACATAATAGACATCATTGCAGCCAAACTCAAAAAGTTAGGCATATGGTCATTTCAGTTCGTTGAGGCTTGACTTGAGGTCAGCCATGTGCGTAAAGCTTGAGAAGTTGTGATTGGATAAGACAGTGGATATTTAATACGGGAAGCAGCTGCCAAGCCAACTTCCAATTTATGACATTTTTCAAATCTACGTTCCATAAGTACAAAAAATTCACATAACATAGTAGGCCCCTAAATCTTGGTTGGAATTGGATGCGTAAGGTTACCATTTCCGTTGAGTTGTGTTTGTTTTCCGGCGAGATTCTGCGAATTTGTTTAGTTGTGGGATGAGAAATTTAAACTTATCATAATTTTAATTCATTATACTAACGTCACGAGAATAAATATTTTTGTTTTTGTTTTTTATTCATTCGTTGCGTGGCGAGGTTTTTCGAAGCCAATATGGGACAAGAATGCTTGTATGTCACACTAGCATATATAAGATATGCATGGATTTTATGGAAAATTTTTTCATGCTTCGGACTATTAAATGATCCAAAAAATTAAAAGTTTGAGATTTAAAGAGTGTTCGGACCATTAAATCTCAGTCTTCCATTTTTTTCGAACTATTTAATAATCCGAACCATGGAAGCCGGACTCTAAATTTTATGCGTATTCACAGTTAAATCAAGTTTATAGATTTTTATGGCAAAAATAATCTTCAAAAACAAATAAATACAGATGGAGGTGGAAGTGGACAAAATCACATTAATTCGCACCTGATAGTTTGTCTTTGTCAGATCGATGACACTCTTCTGAATCAAACTTGTTTCCATGTGGACCTTAAGCAAATAATACAATGGCATGGCCCCCTCAATGAACATGAGCCACCCCTTTCACACCACGTACTAGTAGTACAGTACTTCAGGGTTGAGCCCATATATGTAAAGTTTGAATAGTATCTATCAATCGTCACAGAATTTTTATATAGGATGTGAATGTGTCGGTATTTTAAACTAATTAGTCACATTGTAACGAAAAAGGTTACGGTGCACAATAAACTTAAAATTACAACGCCTTGTGCACTGACTCATTGGCAGGGCGAGGGGAAATATTTTAAGAGATCCCAAGTGTGTGTGTGTGTGTGTATTTATATATATATACAGAGAGAGAGAGGTAATTAAGTGTGGTTTACATTAATTTGAAGGGAATTTCATAAATGACATATGAAGTTTTCCAATTTTGTCCAACCCCAAACTAAGCAAGTTTACGATTAACCACCCAAAGTTCAATTTGTCTTACAATTTGGCAAATACGTCCAGTTTCATCCACCTTTCCGTCAAATAATGGTATGGACAAAAACAATACCTATTTTTCAAGTCCATTCACGTCATTTCACTCGACTTTATATAGAGTTTATATTTGATGGGTGTTAGACAAAATGGAGGGAAAAAGTTGATAGGATAAACCCTAGTTGCGGTAAAGGACGAGAATGCCATCCAAACAGGGCCCTCATGAAGTTTCGGTGCCAAATCGCAAAATGACATGAAGTTTGATTGATATATTGTACAAGAATTTAGTTTGAGTGGTAATTGCACAAAAGTGGAAAATTTGACATGGTAGGTCTTCGTTCTGCAGCGAAGGTCCAGGTTCCCCAAAGTTAAGGTCTGGGTGGAGCACCTCCTCACTTAAGGTGTGTTCTGGCAACTGGTCTCTTTTTAAGGTGAGCAACTTGAGTTGCTTGACTGGTTGTCTTCAAGAGTATAAAGATATTTGAAAGCTGCAACGATCGTGTTTGCTTCGAGATCATAGCTCGCCAAGGCGGTGTTTCAAATTTGAAACCTACACTTCCTTATAGATAGGACTTTTTACGGGTTTTATTTTGAGGAGAAGAAATAAGAGGACAAACTCAGAGCATATTGAGTGAGAGGTATTGAGATTTAGGGTTTTGGACCAAATTAGCGAGTTTTCTAGTAAGATTGAAGGACACAGGAGTGGACATACACGTAATGAGGGAAAGACCGTAGTGCTAAGTGTCACGATTAAAAACTTTGTGTACTGATTATTATTTACACGTGGTCTTTAGCCTTCCTATTTTTCCTATTTGAAAGTTTTTCACGTGCTTACTACATGTTTTAAACGCCCACATATACCTTACCCAAAAGGAAAGCCCATGCACGTATAGTATCAGAAAATACTAGTACTAGAAGCATTAGAATAAATCTGAGATTTTGGATACTTTAGGAAATTGAGTCCTAAACCAATCACACAAACAAACACAAGGAATTTCATCAATATTCAATATGTGCTGCTACGTCTCCGAATTATTAAGCCAACCTTCTTTGTCAACCAAAATCCCAAAAAATTACCACACACAACTGAGAAAAAAATTGAGAGTTATTAAACCATGCGTATTTATGTCAAACAACAAAAAGATTAATTTCTTTTTTATTTATAAAAAAAAATTCAATTGCCTAAAACTAAAAAATAAGAAACATTCTCCACGTTCTAGAAGCTTCTTCCATTAGTATCTCAAATATTAACATACGTAGTGTGTGCAACAATGCTAGTCGAAGAAGGAGAAAAATTACAAGCAAGCAAGTGTTTCCTCGTAATCGTTGAGTAAAACTTTAAAAAATATATAATAATAATAAAATAAAAATAAAAAATCAAGGCATGCATGCATGCATATGTAAAATAGATCATCTAAATCATGTACGTACATCAACTAGGTACGAGTTGTCTCAGTTTGTTACATGCAATGATAGGATACTTGAACTAATTGGAAAACGCTCTATATGTCTGAACAACTCTAGTAGGCTTGAACATGTAAAGCTAAGCACAAGGGACAGCTTTGGCATGATTATGCTCCTCTGCATTGCCCTCGCATTTGAGTGGTGGTGCTAGCAGCCTACCAAGGACGACAATACCTAGTACCGTGGGGGTCAGTTAGAACTTAGATATATGAGTCATGCTCTTCTAGACTTCATGGTTTAAGAAATTTATGGTCACCCATCGTTGAATCTTAACAGTGAAAGAGAAAAGACAACAACAAAAATTAAATGACCACCTAAATTGGTTTACTACCTAATCACTTTGGGATCGACATGAACAAATTAATCGATCATATATCATCACCATTTAGCTTGTCAGTTAACCATATGCATATCTTGCATTCGAATGCATTTGTAAAAGACTTAAAAGAGAGAGATGATCGGGTGAGATAATCTAGATTAGTAAAGGAAGCGATCTTCATACTCTCTTGTTACATCTGCACTTTTATTAATTATCCTTTCATTTGTGCAACTATTCAAAACTAGCAATACATATATAAAAATGAGACAAGGAGTAAAAGTGTGTACAATGGGTCGGGGGTGTGAATGTACAAAATGATGAAGAGAAATTTGAAGAATGTTGAGGTTTCACCATAAAATAATTAGCAATATGAGAAGTAAATCAACTTTTTATAAGCATATGCAATGTCCATTATTTTCATCGATATAGGATTGATACTCTCAACAAAACTTTGAGTTTGACCGTAATGATTAACACCACGTTGTAGCATCACGCGGCATGCCAACATTGTGTTACTAATTTTCTCAAATTATATTATATGGTAGTGACGAGTTTATACTTTAGGCTATGATATCTATACATGTTATAATATGAGTGAGTTAGTATACCATATTTTTTTTGGGTTAATTACACAAACACCTCCTGAGGTTTTTCTTGTTTTCATAAAACCCTCTCAAGTTTAAAAAATTACACTAACACGTCATGAGGTTTTAATTCACTTCCACATAACCCCTTCAAGAAAAAATTTACCCTTCTAATTAATTATCTAAAAATAAAAAACCTTTTATAATAGAAAAAAAAATTACATTAAACATTTAAAAAAACAAAATAAACCCTATGCATTTCCTAAACCCTATTCGTGCATCTTCTTCTTCCCCTCCCATATTTGTTTCCTAGCAACCCTCTCTCTCTCTCGTTCTTTTTTGGTTTCGATCATTGTTCATGTACCATATGCTGTTGTAATTTTTGTGTGTGTGATCGTCTGGATTTGACATCCTTGAAACGTAATCTATTATGTTAGGATTGTTATTCATTCTCTCTCTTCCAATTTCAGCCTATTTCAAATCGCCAACCATCTAAAAACAATAAAGAAAGGTGAACTGAGATTTCTAGCCTTTTCAATCCAAGCCAAATAAAAAAAAAATCGAAAACAATGAAACTGAGATAATTTGATTTTTTTATAGCCTTCTTTTCCTTTTTTTATGTTTAAACCAATCACGGCTTGCATATATAGAAGAATTATAGCCTTCTTTTCCTTTTTTTATGTTTAAATTAAAATTAAAAATTGATTTTTTTTTCTATTTATTTATAAAAGTTGTTTTTTATTTTTATTTTTAAGTAATTAGCTACAAGAGTAAATTTGTCCTTGAAGGGGTTATGTGAAAGTGAATTACAATATCAGGGTGTTAATGTAATTTTTCAAACCTAAGGGAATTTTATAAAAACACAAAAAAACTTAGAGGGTATTTGTTTAATTAATGCTATTTTTTTTCTTATAACAAGTGATAATGGGGGATGGGGGAATCAAACATTGAACTTCAGGTCCAAAAATAAATGCTCTTAACCACTTGAGCTAGAAATCCCCTACAATTGGTAAAACCATACTCAAAACTTACTAAAAAATGAGAGTGGAGTTGGCTTGGGTGGTAAAAGAAGAATTAACTTGGGTCCTCAATAGATGAGAAAGAGTTTCTCCTCAAGATGTTTTGTTACCGATTCACAGAACTTCGTGCTTATAATTATGAATATTTATTTTATAAATTACTTTATAATAATCATCTTGAAAAAAAACATGTTAAGATTGAATTAAGTCCAGAGTTCGATTCTCTCCGTCTAAAGAAAAAAAGAAGTGACTCCCCTCAAGTAGCGGAATTAATTTGAAGGTGTCAGAGTGCAGCTTCCAAAAAGATATATAGCGCAGAAGATCTAGTTGGAACTTTAAAGGCTGCATGCAGAGATTAATTAACACTCCTCTTTTAAGTAATCCTATAATCACGGCCTGATTAAAATGCCCATGCTACGCTGCAGGGGAGATACTCTAGTGAGGTTTTTGGGCCTGGCTAACCGCAAGCTCTCCATGCACATTCAAATCCACCTACCCTCTTTGCCTAACTTATCTCTGCCCTCAAATATATAGGCCGGGTTACAGAGTGCTTTTTGTAGAAATCACTTCTAATTATAAATATTTTTTTAAGTAAGTGGCCCTAAGTTTAAATAATAAACTTCTGACGTGGAATATTTCTTCTCAATCCTCACAGGTTTTTTCTTTGTTAGAATTACAACAAAAGTACTCCATTTATGAAGCACTAAAAGTATCTTTACGACCCAGAAAAACTTTTAACTATCTAAAACCACTGCGAGACATGTCCTTAATTAAATAGAAACAATTTCATGTATTACTTAAGCTACCTTTCCTCTTTGTATTTGTTTTTGTTTTTGTTTTGCTGAATACTTAACCAATCACTTGCAGATGATGATTCAATTTCAATCCACCTAACCTGTATATTATACTGTCTGGCCTGAGTCTCACAAATAACAATGTATGTATCCAACTCTAAGTAATTAAACAAACATAAAGTCAAAGCAATTACCTCTCTCTCTCTCTCTCTCTCTCTCTCTCTCTTTTGTGCTGAATCTGCATGATGGAGTATTTAAAATGGTCTACTAATCCTCTCTATTCATATGTTAACAGCTGGGCTTTGCATGAAACCAGAGTAAACCTCCTCCTAATCTTTGATTAATACAGTGGTCTATGATCTCTGTGCTAATAATTAATGGTCCCCCACTCTTGTACAGTCTTTAGCCCGGCCACATTGCTTTGCCTTTGGAGTTTTTATTTCCGGCGATGATATCCGCACACCTTTTTTGAACTTATACGCTTGTTCTCTTTTTAAGTTGTCAAATTGAATAAATTAAAACAAAAAAGTATCCAGGAGTAAAACATACAGTAAAACTTCGATAAATTAATACTCTTGGGACTGGAAAAAATTATTATTTTAAAGAGATTATTAATTTATCGATAAATGAATAATTTATTAATTTATCGATAAATGAATAATTTATTAATTTATCGATAAATTAATATTTTATTAATTTATAAAAGATTTTCTGTTTTCAAAGAAAATATGTTCATGTATCTTATAAAAAGTCATAGTCATATATTCATGTATTAGACAAACTTCTAATAGACATTAAAAAGAAGAATATATAAGGGTTTTAAAGATACATGTATATACATATTCATTGAATTAGAAGATAAAGTGGTTTAGATCACTCAATGTACATGCATATACATAGAACATGATCTCTATATAAATAATCTATGAAACCAAAAATCATGTTATCTTGTTCTTCCATGGCTTCTCATTTGAAAGGAGTGAAAAAATCTACATTAACTGATGAGATGAGGAAAGCTTTATGCGAGTATAAAAATGAGCATCCTTCTTCTACTAAAAAAGATTTGCAACAATGGGTTCTACAAAAGTATCAGCTCTCCATCAATTGTTTCTCCATCGTTCTATAAAATTTTGTGATCTACCAATTGTTTCTCCAAAAGAGGCCTTTCAAGCAATAGTAACATTGAATAACTACTTGCTACAAAATGAAAAAGATATACCAAATGTGGTGTCTACATTGCAAAAAATTAAGGATGAGGTTCAGTTCAATTTAGGTGCAAAGAAAAAACAAGTGACTTTAGAAGCATTTTTTGAGAAAAATTGAAATTGTTTGGTAAAAAATCTATCATATGCATTATGAATTGTTATGTACTATATTTTTATGTATTTTAATGAATTATTAATTTATATATCCAATGGGCCTTAAGGAAAGTTAGAAAAAATTATTATCTTATGCATTAAGCGAAATTATTATTTTAGTGCACATGCCCGAGTCGGGACTGGAATTTTTTATTATTTAAACAAAATTATTATTTTATCGAATATTAATTTATCGAGGTTTTACAGTAACTAGTATTGAAAATATTTTATGACGTTAAACAAATAACCCATTTATTTTTATTTTTTGGGTGCATTTAATCCTTCTTACAAAAAGTAAGTACGTCTAGAACATCAAAATTTGTGGTTCCCTTTCTCCAAAAGTACACAATCCAATGCATATACGAACACTGTTGGAACCATTAGATTAAGAAAATTATGTTAATAGTACGGTTCAGCATAAGAGAAAGACTTATATGAAATGAATTTACTGTCACGTGGTACATTTTGTTAAATAATGTATTACCATGTGCAAATTTTTTTGCATATGACAATATATTATTAAATTGAAACGTCACATAACGATAAACCTGTTTTATGTAAGTTGGTCTTAAAAAATGGACCTTATTATGTCATGTGGCAGACAATTCTCTTTACTGTAACTTTGACCATAGAAAATTTCGCAATCACCTCGCACGTGAACATGATGTCTTAGGTACATAACATCAGAAGCTATTTATGATTTAGCTATCGTTTGGGACTACTCATGTAAAAACATGGTTGAAACACATTCTTATTTTTATTAGAATTTCAAAAGCACTTGGAAGTGGGAAACACTTTACTTCTCTAGAAAATGCTTTTATATCAAGCAAAAACACTTTTAAGTTTTTTTTTTTTTTCGAAACAGAATCAGAAGCTTTTGTTTTATTGTTAAAAAGTGTTATCAACCCTTCCAAAAACAGTCTCAAACAGGCTCTTACCATATTAACCTAGCTAGTTACGGGATAGTCTTGAGTAAGGTCAAATTTATATGTGTTTTGACAATTAACGTATGACGGGGAAATAAAGGAGCTCCAGTTGAGAAATCCCTCATATAAACTTATTCGAAGGATTCATTCCAAAAAATTGTGTATGAGTTGTGCTACATATTGCTTTTCTTCGCATAATCATATATATTTTTAATCTTAATTTAGGGCTTGTTTAAATGCTTTTAAAATGATTGGAAATGTTTTTGGTGAAATTGTTTTTGGGTTTCAAAAGCAATTTCATCAAAAGCGCTTTTAGTCATTTTAAAAGCACTTCCAAACGAGCCCTTAATCTACACACCTAATTATTTCTCTTTGGTTTCACCAACTATGACTTGTGATGAAAATGCTGGCATTAATTGCTGACTGTTAAAATCAAGAATAATTTGGGCATCACATGATGGTTATTGTTGTTTATTAGATCACTAAACACTTTGACACATTATTGTCTCCCTCTGTCTTACAACAAAGACATACAATACAGGACAGAGGAGGACCACACAACACCCCCAATACTTAATACTAATAAGATTTACCCCCCCCAAATGTTCATTAGCTGTCCTGATTTCATTATAATTATAAGCCCCCAAATCCTAATGGAGCTTTTTAAGCTATTGGGCATGATATCTACCACTTCAAAAACCTTTGGAAATGACAAGAAAACCAACCCCAGATGAGGGAATTCACATGAAATACCAGAAAGAGACAAAGCCTGTAGAAGGGTAGTTTGGTCATAAAAATGTAACTATGATTCAGAATGTCACATGGCAGGAGATAACCCTCACATGCTTGGGACCCCTAGCTAACATGTTATACCCTCCCCCTGTAAGCAGGGGAGTCAAATCTCTCTTTGACTAATCCATACTGAATTAGATTAATTGCCACTAATCTATGAGATAATCCTAATTTAAAGTTTCCTGGACCAAATTTTGTTTTTAATTTGCAAAGCAAAAGATCCCCTCTCAAACATAATCACATGTATCTTGCAAAGTTCAGGATTTACCCTAATCTAATAGCTACAAAAGAATAAAAGACAAAGCATGAAAAGTAACAAAACTTTTCTAATTGCTCTCATAATTTTCATCCAATAAAACCCCAATTTTCCCGATTTAAGATCATCCCATGTAATGCAATGAATATATAGTTAATTATTTTAGAAAGGCAATCTCATATATCATATGTTATATTGTGAGACTTTGAATTTAGATTATATACTATATGTACAAATCAACGTTCTAACAATGTAACATTGCTAGACCACTTGACAAACGAAAATTTCACCACTTTCTGTATTCTTTGTAGGGCAACGATTTCCAGACTCCTTTTACTCGTTCTGCACTCATATCTATTATCTAACCATTGAATTGAATAAATCATATGAAAATTTAGGGTCGTAAAAAAAAAAAGGACTGCAGAAGAAGAAAACAGTCCATTTCCAGGAAGTTACTTTGTACCTTTTTCTAATCATATTTGGGGTTTTAGAAGAACAAGAAAGAAAACACTAGTTAGAATTGCATGAAAAACCATGGTAAAAATTTGTTGTCTTTATTAAGTTCCCAATAAGGCGAAGTTGTCCATGTGCCTGCTTCTATATTCTAAACACCACCTGAGCTCTCATGTTTCGTCTCCACCAGACCACCTAACTTTTATAATCTCACCGCCCAAACCATAATTACTACCCAATTAGCATTCACAAAACACAAAGATTAACAATTAACTCAAAGATTAACATTAATAAAGCATCTCTTCCTTCCCTTTATATATATCACATGCCCTCATGCATTTGCTCAAAAACACTCTTGCACTACCGCAAAAAATGGGGTCTCTAGAAATTGTTCAGGCAATCCCTATTTCCGTCGACTCGCCTTCGAGCCCTCGGATTTCGTTCTCCGCCGAGTTCCTCAACGAGAAGAACTTCATCTCCATCACCCCGAATTCGCACGGCGAAGTACAAGATCAAAAAATGGAGTGTGGTGATCACCAAAAGGTACGCAACCCGGATTTTGAGTTTCTCTCGAGCAATGTGAGTAGCCATGCCATGTTGTCCGCAGATGAGCTATTTTTCGAAGGGAAGCTCCTTCCCTTTTGGCAAAAGCAGCACGCCGAAAGGCTCACGAAGCTCAGCCTCAAGACCAAAGAAGTCGAGGGGAATGTGAATGAGGAGGTAGTGAACAAGGAGGAGAGCCGAGGGAGTTGGTTTGTGGACGATGATCCATCTCCGAGGCCGCCTAAGTGCACGGTTTTGTGGAAGGAGCTACTGAGACTGAAGAAGCAACGCGCTTCGACATTGTCCCCGTCTTCCTCATCCTCGTCTTCCTCTTCTTCCTCGAACTCGTTGGCAGATATAGCTACGACGACGGTTCAAGAGAAGGAAGGGAACAAAGAGAAGTATATGAAGAGGATAAAGAAAGGGTTGGAAAGAACAAGATCGGCAAGCATAAGAATAAGGCCAATGGTAAATGTGCCAATTTGCACACAGGTGAAGAGCAGTGCCTTGCCACCTTTGTTTCCTCTCAGGAAAGGAAGAGTACTAGAGAGGTAGAGAAGTTGGTCTGATCTGCAGGATTAATTGTCTCATACGAAAACTCTACTATGCTCCTCCGGCGTACGACATGCATGGTTAGATGTGCGGCCAAGGATCCAACAGCCAAGGATCCCGGTGCATATTAGAAAATCTTTGTCCAAGATGTTTATTGTTTTCTCAATTTTCTCAATATTTTTTTTATTTCGTTTGAAATTTCTGTCTCATGTTTTGAGTGTTGATTATGGTGGATTTGAAGAATCATAATGTAAATGCTAACTTTTCTAGTATTTTTCAGAATATTTGTCACAAAATTAACAGAAATTTGTTTGATTAATTATTTTTTGTCCAAAAAGTACATAACAGTTATCCGCCAACTGGCTCTCCCAAATAAGTGAGTAGGAAAGCGAGAAGTCATACAACATGCAGATGCACATCTGTGACTTTTTCAAGTAAAAGGGTCAGTGCCAAGCCACGCCAGTCCACCATTTTGAAAGCCGAGAAGACTCATAAAGACATTTTAGCCTTCCCTGGCCACTATCGTGAAATTCACCGGCTCCAGAAATCGAACTTAAGACAAGACGTGTGATATACGGGCTTAGAATGCGTCGTAACTACTGGGCCACCCCGTGGTGGTGGTGTGTTGGTTAGATGCACATCTGTGACTCATTGGGTCCAACATGTGAGCCATTGCAGCATTTGGAATCTGTTTTTTGGCCTTAACCACCATTGAATATTTTAAATTATTTTTAGCATATGAAGAAAGAGGGTAGAGCACCACATTGGTAGACTTCTGTTTGAGCATGGTTTGAATGTATTAGGGTTCCGAATTTGTACTCTATTTTACAGAGAGCGGGATTCGAACTTAAGTGCAAAAAGACAAACACACCGTTAATTGGCCGAACACACGTCTGTAATAGGAAAATTGAGTAGAACCAAAAGACCACCACCAATCACTTTACAAAAATACAACAATTACAAACAAAACATAATAATGGTGAATATTTGAAAGGAAAAATGTGTATTAAGAATAAGAAAAATTAATATGGACAACTTAAGAGCATCGACTAATTACACAAAGAACACGACGAATCAACGTGACTGTATATGAACAATCGGGGTATAAAAATGTAGGGTTTTGAATCTCTCGAACCCTATCAAAACTACGGAAACACAAGCACGAGAACTTTCGACTGCAGGACCAAAAGAGCTGGCGAAGGGAAAATTTGCAGTCCAAATTTTGGAGAGCTCTTTATGTCGAAAGTTCGGATCAAGTTTCTTGGAAAAAATATTTACCTTTGAATGCGTAATACTAGCTGTTCAAGAAGGCGGCGGTGCTGAAAAAGAATTTCCAGACGTCCTGAAACGCAAATTAAACAATCAGCTTAAGGTGCAATTCATAAGGTTTGAGTTGCAAGACTAGTGAAATTTCAACTACCTTAGGTCCAGTCCAGATTTTCCAACAAGGCTATCAGGAACTTCACCAGTCAAATTATTGTTTTGTAAGAAACTGAAAGAGACATGGAAGCAAGTTAGGAACTCAGAAACATCAAGTATCGCGGCAGAATCACCGCATGTGCAAGACAAAAGAAAGAAAAAAAAACAGTTTGCGCAGCTGTGCTGTCATCTAACAGCATTGTGAGCATAATAATTGGCGAAAAATCTGAATTATCAACAAGAAAGTGATTTAGAATATCTTCGATAAGAATGGAAAGCAATGTATCAGTTGAATAAAATCTACATCTGAAACCATTAACGATAAGCATTCATAACATTTTAGCCCTATATATAGAGATAAATGTGCAGTGCGTGTAAATATTTCTGAACTTGATGAGAATCCTTTGTCAAATCACAAGGTCTAGACCATGAAACTCTTCTAATGGTAGTTGCTTCCGACCAACAAAACAACAGAACATGTGGAAGCCCTAAAGTATTCGTCTGTAATATACAGCACGCCGAACATGCAAATTTTTGTTGCAGCCATTCAGATTCTTATATGCGTTAAAAATTAGGTGTTTCCGACAACAGGAGAATCGAGTGGTATCAGTTCTGGGGTTATCCCATAAGTTGAACTTTACATCATAAAGTTCTCAAATCAGTCACAATTAACTTTTGCCTCCAATAATTTACAGTGCTAACAATTCCACAAACAAACAGTATAAAATATACATATATTTGAGCTTGAACTGATAATATCATATGCAATTAAAAATCTCAAATTAATACCAAGAAAGAACAAAGAACCGACTTTGACTGTTTGACATCACTTACAGTTCATGCAAGCTATCAATGCTCCCGAGCGATGAGGGGATATTTCCACTGAGATGATTGTCTTCCAAGTGCCTTAAATGAGGGAAAAAGAAAAATTGGATCAGAGAAAGCCATTTCAGGCAACAAGAAGGAGACTCGGCATATTCAGATGAGACAATCAATGCAATGACAAAATAGCACAAAACCGCTAATCGCAGCACAAGCAGTATAGTTTCAGGCCATTGACATCCAGAATATCTCATTTATAGTGGCTAATGTGCTAATGTTTCCATATGCCATAATGTGTTTTATTGCAAGTTCAAAACTAAAAATGATGAAGGGGGTAGGGCAACGGGTTGGGAAGTAAATTGTCACAACTTACAGTTTCTCCAGTAACTTCAATGAACTTAGATCGGGAATAGGCCCTGTAAACTTATTCTTCCCAAGCAAGCTGTCAGAAGTACTAAATCGTCAATCAGGCATTCAACAAACACTTGTGAACAAATTATATACCGTTAAATTTTCAGAAACCTACATATTAGACAATGCGGTCATATTGGCAATGCTAGGTGATAGCGATCCTGAAAGGCCCATGCCTGTCAGATTTCTGGAAGCATGAGGAAATAGAAGTAAGCTTTTGCCATGTTGAAATGGAAAAAGAAAGGGAAGCACACTATAAACAATACAACTGAAAAATGATTTCAACAAGTTTCAACTCACAAGGTGATCACACGAACTCGAGGGCCTGGAGAGCATGTAATGCCTGTCCACGAGTACTGACGGGGCAAACAAGGATCACCATTCCAGTCAGGTGGAGGGTTCTGAAGACTTTGTTTTACTCTTTGCAAAGCAATAACTGTGATACGAAAAGGCAACTCCATGAAGTATTAAATGAAGCCTAGGAACAAAATCGCATCTAATGTTGCAATTTGAATAAGCCTATTTACAAATTTCTAACATCAGTTAGTTCAAAACTAAAATATAAACCCAAAAACATCAAGGATAAGCATACCATCTCGAGTAAGAGTTGTTCCTCCAAGCGGCAGCACATCAAACACCTCGCCGGCATTAATCAAAGCACCACCGCTTGACCTCCCAGAAGGGGTCAAAGTAATCCTAGTAGATCCAGAAAGAGGCCACCGCGCCGCATATACAACAAGCCCTTCTGGCTTCACATCCAAATCCTTGTAATACTGTATACCGTTGATGCTAATGTTGAACATCCTTGACCCCGAGGAGTCCCCTGATGCAAAGTACAGAGCTATGTAGTAATTCGATTCAGGAACTGACCCAGGAGGCCAATCCAACTCTATGGCCTCAGCTTGCCCTGTCGTCAATTCGCTTTCAAAAACTTTCGAAGGGGGCATATTCCACATGCCAGAAACAGACGCATCTGAGTTGCTCACATTGATCGGAATCATCGGATTTTGCTCTTCAAATGGCGCCCAAAATCGATCAAATTGGTCATCTGGGTATCTGTATATAACCCAATTTCAGATACTAAAATCTTTACAAATTTGACTTCAAAGTCTCTGACTACACAAATTTTGACTTTAAACAAATGATAATGGTGCATTTTTGCTCACCATCGCATTGATTGTCGTTAGACAAATGCAAATTAATCTATACACTACACAAAAATCAAAATTTAGACTCATCTAATGGCAATGGCAATCAATGCGGTGATGAAAAAACATTCATCGGATTGTGCCCTCCAAATGGCACCCAAAATCGTTCGAATTCCTAATCTTGTACCTGATGATAACCCAATTTTCGATTCTAAACTCACTCAAATTTTGACTTCAAAGTCACTGAATTTACAGAATTTACAAGTTAAAACAAAGAGAGAGGCGCATACCGAATGATGGGTCCGGCGTACCCAAATCCGTTTCGGGCGACCAAGCTGAGGCCGTACGACTTGAAGTCTGTGGAGTTGTAGAGCGAGTCTTCGAGTATCACAAACTCCAGGGCGGAGATAAACGGGTCGGATTCGGTGTAATTGTTCGCCCCGAGGCACACGCTCATGGTCTTGCCCTGGGCGAGAAAGACCCCCTCGTAGTAAGACGACATGCCGTTGGCGTAGTCCTCGGTGGTGTTAACGACGGCCCAGAGAGTGCCGTCCACAATCTGGTCGAACACCGGCGGCGAGCCGCTGCCGTAGTAGTAGTAGGTGGTCCGGACCATGTACTTGGAGTTGCGGTAGACCTGGACGGTGTAGCAGAACTTGCGGTGGGGATTGTTAGGGAACGATCGCGCCGTGGAGAGGATGGGGACGAGGTCCGGGGTTGTTAAGTTCCGCGGGATCCCACTGGATACGAAGCCGGTGTCCGGAAGCCATTCGCGGCCGTCGATTTCGGATTTGACGGCGGCGCCGCAGTTGATTAAAGTACCTGTTTCAAAATTTGGAAATTAGAATTGGAGCATCCAACCCAAAATCATTTGGCGACACAGTGGGTTGAGAAAGAAGGATCTAATTAGGCTAATACAGAAGCATTTCCAAATAAAACTTTGAGGAGTGCAATGTTTATTGCTTACCTTTGGGGAAGGAGAGAGAGAGGGGGAGGAGGGAGAGGAGGAGGAGAGGGAGGAGGAGAGGGAGGAGGGAGAGAGACATGGTGGAGGGAGAGGCATGGGAGGGTGAAGAGAGAGAGAATGGCGGGGTTTTGGTTGGGTGAGTGAGTTAAGCAAGGAAGGAATAGAGAGAGAGAGAGAGAGAGAGAGAAGGTGGAGTTGGGGGAGAGGAAAGGTATTTCGGTTGGGTAAACGCGGGAAAACGAGGGCTGGGTCAGAGTTGGTAGTTTAATTGCTAAATTAACTAATTTAATTATAAATTTGGTGGGGTAGGTGGGTGTGTGGGGTACCACTTAGACGAAATGAAGGCCCGGCCCACCTACTAGAAAGAATACACTGTAAACAAGTGAAGCCAGCGAGACTAAACCAACTCAAACTAAAGCCCAACAGTAAACTGCAGCAGCAAAGACAAATAGAAGCTCCACACCAAAACCACCAGAAGATTAATAAATTAATTAATTACATCAGCTCAAGCTAAATTTTGGTTTATGAAAGCTCAAAGGGACTGTTAAATTCTATTCTCTACTTTATATGAATTCGAACACTATGAACTAAGGACACAAATACTGACTTCGTGTTGAATTATTCATCATTATACAAAAATAAAGTTGTATTTGTTTTCCATATTCGAACACGCGTAATTTTTATTTCAAAAGGCCGTAGTATACTTAATATACACTTTTATGAACAATCAACTTTCCAATTTTAGACAATTATATTTGATTCACCACTCTTAATAATCTCGACCTTGAATCAAATCACAATTATATTTGATTATATGTGCTCCACGATGATTTCTCATGTGTCCCAAGCTCAACTTAACTCTAATATCACTTGTTTGAGCCATGCACTCTTAACTCATCACTACTTACATAAATTATATTAAAAATACTGTCTCCAACTTAACCCCCAAATCGAATACATGGTTGAGCCTTATTCTCATGGATATTCAAGTGCGAGATTTTATCTCTAAAAACATTTAATACAATTTGAGAGATTTACCGTCAATTGAGCCAAAAATTTCTTGTAATTACCCATAATTAGTTTAAAACAAGAATAATTTTTACACACTCATTTTTAGAATTACACTCCCTAATTAATTCCATATTTTAATTTTCTTTTGATCTGTTCCATTCGATAACTTGAGAGAAAAAAAAGTACACAAAATCAAAACAAAGTGTAGAAAAGCACCTCCCTTTTAAAAGCTGAAAAAACAGTAATTGGGATGACAAATAGGTTTAGGGAAGAGTAAGCCCAAAGCAAAGCGTGACACGTCTGAAAATGGGCCCTTATGCTGGTCCAGCCACACCCTATATTTTATTTTGTATTCATACGAATTACATGATAGTGTTAGGGGAGACTAAAATGTTTTTGTAAATCTTTTAGGTTTGCGGAAAGATGGATTGCGGCTTAGCCACCTGCTGATTTTTTTTCAAAAAAAAAAAAAAGTCATCGGATTCTCTAATCCTCTACTGCTGGATTGTGCACCTATTATTTTTTTTTGAAAATGAGAATGGGGTGGACCTCAATTTTGACTCACATCACAGGCATCTCTCTCCAATCAAATTCGTGAAATGTTTGGCATGTGAACCCAGTTTAAAGTTAAAACCATCATAATCAATCCCTCGGGTGTCAAAAGTCACCTATGAGAATGAGTTTATTGTCATCGCGGTCGCATGACATGAATTTACATTAATGCGGTAATATGTTTAGTATCACTGTGATCTTATTGTTAGAATAAGCTTATGATATGAATTTAATTAGTGAGTGGCTTGAAACGTCACGGTAAAAATAAATTCGAACTTGTCATTATAGTTCAGTGTAGGACCTTGTATTAGTGACTCAAGAGGTGCCCGTTTAATGATACACTTCCCCGTCGATTCGGTTGGTTGGGTGGGTGCCAAATTCACGAGGCCTTGTGCTTTTTACAAAGACGTCACTTTCAGAGGGCGAACTCCCGGGTTTAGTTACTCACCCACCCGACCCTACAACTCGAGCGAAAGTCAGTCCCACTTCGGCAACTTACCTGCAAGCACGACGGCATGGCAGTTGGCGGGACCCCTGGATTCTCGCGGGTCCATCCATATTCCATAACGCACCGCGCGCACGTTAGCTGATATCGTCGTCCCGTTCTGTACATTCTCCGAGCGGGAGCGCACGTTAATCAATTATTAATAATTTACGAAATAAATAAATGGATATGTAGATATACCGGAAATCATGTGGCCGGTTTTGACCCGACACATTTCACCGGAAAAGAAAAGAAAAGAAAAGGAAAAAGCAACAAAACAGAAAAGAAAAAGCTTTTACTTCTTTTTGTCAATCGTGAAATACCGAAAATACCCTTGGATCTTTCTCTCTCTCCTCTCTCACTCGTCTCTGCCTCGCAGTCTCTCACCTGTTCAAATCCAAAGTTTGTCTTTCCAATTTGGATCAGCTTCTCTTCTTCGCTTCCGTCGCCGTTGATGGAGTTGCAGAGGCGCCAAGATCAGAGCCGTCCGGAGCGGAAGGGGCAGAAGCGGAAGCTGGAGGAGGAAAGCGGCGGCGAGCGGGAGATCTCGGTGAAGTCCGGCGAAGCCAGAAAGGCGCTGCTGAGCGAGGTCAGCGAGCAGGTGAAGGTCCTCAACTCCACCTTCTCTTGGAGCGAAGCCGATCGAGCTTCGGTTAAGCGCGCCACGCACGTCCTCGCCGAGCTAGCCAAGAACGGTTGGTTGAACGAAATCCCCAAATCGCCCTCCGATCTCGCCTCAATTTCCCTTTTTTTCCTCATTTCTTATCGGTTCTGGAGCTTTCGAGGTTCTTGAATTGTTCAGAATTAACGATTTTGTGCCTTTGTGTGTGAGCAGAGGAGGTAGTGAACGTGATCGTTGAAGGCGGCGCGGTTCTGGCTCTGGTGAAGCATCTTCAAGCGCCGCCGTTAAGCGACGGCGACCGGAGTTCGAAGCCGTTCGAACACGAGGTCGAGAAGGGAAGTGCCTTTGCCCTGGGCCTTCTCGCAGTTAAGGTCACTTTAGTCTTACTGTTTTTCAAATTTTCAGTCCACTGTTGGTCAAATTTTCTGTGGACTTGGAACTTTCCTTTTCTGCATGAATAGATTTCTGGTTTTATTTTTTTCAGTGATCGTACAATTGAGCGTGTAACTTACTCACAGAGGTTCATTAATTGGAATTTATATTAGTTGGATACTAACTTAAGTTGCTAAAATTCTAAATTTGTATAAAATTACAATCAGAGAAAATGCAAAAGTAATATTTTCTCTTCCAAAAAGCAGAGAATTAGGCTATTAATAATTTAATTAATACTAGAATGCACCAACAAGAAGCAGAACTATGAAGCTAAGATTTCACAATAGCGTGCATGTTGCGGTAGAAGTTATATTTTTTGGCTGTGGTACATGTAAGGAGGTTTATTGTGATTATTTTTCGTCGGGCTGTTTGGTGGTTTTGTAGTTGCCGGTATGTTATAGTAAGTTGGCGTGTCATGGTTGCCGATTTATCTGCTTGCTTTTGATTCTTGGCGTGTCCAGTATTACTCTTGACCTTCTTTATGTTGCACGGATATTTATATGAGAGACTCTTGGATAGGATATAATTCACCATTACGCTAACTCTACGTGTAATTGCTAAACCTGTTCATTCTTGCTGTCTTATGTGTCAACAGCCAGAGCATCAACAACTCATTGTCGACACTGGCGCATTGGCTCATCTTGTGGATTTGTTAAAGAGGCACAAGGATAGTCCTGTATCTCGGGCTTTGTATAGTGTCATTCGTAGAGCTGCTGATGCCATCACCAACCTTGCTCATGAGAATAGCAGCATTAAAACCCGTGTCAGGTTTGCTTATCTCACAAGTACCTTCTTTCTAAATAAAAATGGCAGTAGCAACACGATTTTAATGATCATCAGGACTGCATATACAGAATAGAAGGTGGAATTCCACCTCTAGTTGAGTTGCTTGAATTTGCTGATACCAAGGTGCAAAGAGCAGCTGCTGGAGCATTAAGAACCCTGGCATTTAAAAATGACGAGAATAAGAATCAGGTAATAGACCTTTCCTTTTTTGAAGTTACTTATGATAAAAGGTTGGTTTGAACATGAAACCGATGGTGTCAATTTATGGCTTTGCAGATTGTTGAATGCAATGCGCTTCCCACCCTCATTCTAATGCTGCGGTCTGAGGATGCTGCAATACATTACGAAGCGGTAGGATCTTATTTTACTTAAATTTATATTTTGCACTATTGAACTTATAACAGAATTAGGTTTTCGCACTTCATGTTTCTGCAACATCAGATTATTTATAATGTGATGCAGGTTGGTGTTATTGGAAATCTGGTACACTCGTCTCCGAACATAAAGAAAGAAGTTCTTCTTGCGGGAGCTTTACAACCTGTTATTGGATTGCTTAGGTGTGTCCCAGTAGTGTTATGTCACGTGATGTAACTATACCTTTGTTGTTTCACATCCATTATTTCTTAACGTGAACAAGTTTCTCAAGTCTTTTATATCGGGTTACAGTTCATGCTGCTCTGAGAGCCAAAGAGAGGCAGCTTTATTACTTGGACAATTTGCTGCAACTGATTCAGATTGCAAGGTGGGTTAGATATATTTCTTTATTTCAATATTTTTCAATGACTTGAGTCAAATTCTTACCCCTGTTTTGGGTTTTGGCCCCACAAAGATGTTAGGAATCAAAACATCATTAATCTTCTTTTTCTCTCTGTTCAAATAATGATCCTATGACTTGCAATCTTTGCTTTATCCTTGTAGATAGAGCTTTGTTCTTTCCCTGATTCCTTGCTTTTGGGTCCTTACATTGCCCTTGCCCTTCCACTGAAATAGTCAGGTGTTTTGTAGGTTCACATTGTACAGAGGGGTGCTGTTCAGCCTCTGATTGAGATGCTTCAGTCCCCTGACGTACAACTAAGGGAGATGTCTGCTTTTGCGTTGGGGAGACTGGCACAGGTTATTATTTCTTCACATTTGTTGTTTCTTTTGTGTAAATTACAATTCTTTGGTCAATATTGTCTTCATCCCAGTGGATGTATTCTACCTTTCAAGGATGGATTTTGATTTTGCGCTGAGAATTTACTTATCCATAGATGGACTTATTTCATGTTCCGCTAGAAATGAAGATGAATTTATGGGACATATGTTTTTATGGTTGAGCAGAAGTTCTAGATTTAAACTGTTGAGGAGTTTCTTCTAGTCACTAATATCATCACTAATTCTCAGGTTTCCTGATAGTGATCCAATGAATTAATTTTGATTTATTATTGAAGTAAGCTTTTTCTGCGTCTTTTGGTGCTATGCGAGATGCTCTTTGGTAATAACTATTCAAGTATTTGCTAATTAGGACACAAACAACCAAGCTGGTATTGCTCATAATGGTGGTTTAGTGCCATTGCTGAAGCTTCTTGATTCGAAAAATGGTTCTCTACAACATAATGCCGCATTTACTCTTTATGGCCTTGCAGATAATGAGGTATGGTATAATTAATGAATTTTCATGAAAATTGGGTCAAGGTCGACATTTAACACCATTTTAATTTGATGTTATTTTGTTGGTTTGTTTTCATCACTAGGATAATGTCTCCGATTATATTAGGGTTGGAGGTGTTCAGAAGCTGCAAGATGGAGAATTTATTTTTCAAGTATCTCTCTCTCTCTGAAGATTTTATTTATATTTGTAGTTCCTCTAAATACTGCATGTTTCTAACTGTTATAATTATAAAATCATTCTGTAAATTATCGTAGTAACTATAATGGATGTTTCAGTTATTCCATTTTCCTTCTCTCTTTGCTACATATTATAAATTGTGACCTGCAAGAATTGATGAGTCGTATTATCAGGCAACAAAGGATTGTGTGACCAAAACATTGAAAAGATTAGAGGAGAAGATTCATGGACGAGTGAGCATTGTCATGCCTATTTTTAGTTTTTATTTTATTTTGTAATTTCTAGCATTTGGTATGCTTAATGTATTAAACCTATCAGATTGTAATTTCTTATTTTCTTAATGTAGGTTTTGTCCCATTTGTTATACTTGATGCGTGTAGCAGAGAGGGCTGTCCAAAGACGAGTTGCTTTGGCTTTTGCTCATCTTTGTTCGCCAGATGATCTGAGAACAATATTCATTGACAACAATGGCATGTCACATCTTTGGTGTTTATATCATGGTTTCTTTTGCATAGAAACTTATATTCTTTACATATTTCTGCTGGTTGTGTGTTTTGCTGATATCGATATTATTAAGCAGGGCTGGAGTTGCTTCTTGGGCTTCTTGGTTCCAGTACCCATAAACAGCAACTTGATGGTGCTACGGCTTTGTATAAGTTGGCCAACAAAGCCATGACTCTTTCTCCTGTAGATGCAGCTCCCCCATCTCCAACACCACAGGTTGGGGTGTTTTTCAATAACAGCTGTTTTTTTTTTCATGCTTGTGGCGAATTCTTGTGTTTCTGGACTTGTTCAAATTATTGTTGGCCATTTTGAACATCTAAAACAAAAGGGAAAAATACAACCACACTGCTCATTATAATTCAGATTTTCAAAACCGTTCCTGAACATTTTAAAATTGCAATTAGATTTCTTCTTAAGGAGTGTTGCATTGCACTTTGCTTGTTGCAATATAATATTACTGTAAGAGTCTTTCTCAGTAAAAGTATACAATTCGAATAGTGTTTTTTTTTGGACTTATTTGACCGATTAAAATATAACAAAACGTATTAAAGTGTAAGTTGTCAAACTGGAATCGTTCTTTTTAATTTCACATACCGATTACAATCTAAAGGAATTTAATTTTCCAGAGAGAATCGAATTCTAAATGCCTATTCTATGGCTGCTTTCTTGCATTTAAAAGTACTGTCATCTTAAGCATTAAAGTATTTATTTGGTATGAAATGCCTATGATGGTGGATAAATCTTCATGCAGGTCTATCTGGGGGAGCAGTATGTAAACAATCCTACGCTGTCTGATGTTATTTTCTTAGTTGAAGGTTTAAATCTTTTATCTTTATTTAAATTCTTCCTACTTATGCTATATTACCTAACATATCAGAATTTTCAATTAGCACGGGTGATTGTATTGTTAACATAAAGGACCTCTTTAAATGTTTGATTGTTTACTGACCAATTGCAGGCAGACGGTTTTATGCTCACAGAATTTGCCTGCTTGCTTCTTCCGATACCTTCCGTGCAATGTTTGATGGTGGTTACCGGGTGGGTATCTACATATAGTGAATTCATCCTGGATCACTGTTTACCTACAAATAAACACTGAAGTGCACGTAACAGAGTAAAAAGGATGTCTTCATGTTCGATAGTGTGCAATATCTTTATAATTTCCTGTTAACCTATTACAGGAGAAGGATGCGAGGGACATAGAGATACCAAATATCAGATGGGAGGTTTTCGAGTTGATGATGAGGTAAAGCGAAGATTGTGTTTTTCCTCTTTCACAAAAGCTGTCTGGTGAGCTTTGATAACTCAGAAACTTCCGACTTTGCACAGATTTATATACACCGGATCAGTCGACATTACTCTTGATATTGCTCAAGATCTCCTCAGAGCTGCAGATCAGTATCTTCTGGAGGGACTCAAGCGGCTTTGTGAGTATACAATAGCACAGGTGACCTGACAGACTCTCTCTCTCTCTGCTCAGGTCTTGCTCTGAGTTGAAAAAGGCAGCCACCTAATTACAATTCTACTCTTTTTTGACTTAGGACATATCGTTGGAGAACGTTTCAAACATGTATGAACTTTCAGAAGCCTTCCATGCGATGTCATTAAGGCACACGTGCATTTTGTTTATTTTGGAGCAGTTCGAAAAATTGAGTGCCAGACCAGGGTACGTGCTCCCTCCAGCCTTTTGTTCTGATTCAAAAGATTATTTATGTATAGTCCACCTGAGTTCCTAGATTTAGTCTTGTTTTTCATAGCGAAAAAGAGTACAAGAGTATTGCCTTGTTTGCTTATTTTTGCCAAAGCCTCGTTTTTTGTTTTCATCTACTGAAATGGTCTTGATGCTGCAACACTGCAGGCACTCTCATCTGATCGTGCGTATATTACCCGAGATCTGCACTTACTTTACTAAAGCGCTTACTAAGCCTAACCCACATAGCTTGCGGCTATAAATTGCTGCCTTCAACTCTTGAGTTCTAACACCCCGATGTACAGAAACCGGTAGTAGATGCTCTTGCTGTTGTCGAGCCATGAGAAATTTCTAATTCTTTGATTGTAGTTTGCTTACAATCCGTCCTGATTCAATTTCTTGTAAAAACGATGCCCCTTTTGTAACACAATTCTGACATTTCTCGGAATATTTACGACCTTCGCCCGCATCGCATGGTCTCTTGGTATTCCCTCAAGTTTTTGGGTCCAACTTCAGTGGTACGTACCATTAAATGGTACGTACTTTTAAATGGCTAAGATTCATTTGGGGCCCACTGCAAATTAATCTGAATCATTCAATAGTCGTACCATTGAATGATACGTACCACTCAAGATTTTTCCCAAGTTTTTGGCACTTTTTAGTGAAATGGTATTTAGTAAGAGATTTGACCTTGTTGCCCTTGAAGTATTTCTTCAACAATCTCAAAAGTTTACCAGCCGTTGGATTTAGCAGTGCAGTCCTATCAAGATAGAATGATGGAAACTTTCTGTTCGTATAGGAAATGATGTAGGCTGAATTAAAATTATTTAGAAAATTATTAAAATTTTTAGTGAGTTGTTTGCTATTAACACTTCAAAAAGTTATCTTGCATTTCTTAGGTGTAATGTTCTTATAATAACGGTTCTCATTTGTAGATAAAATACAATAATATGCATCGTTGTAATCTAGTGGACATAGTTCGGATACTCATTATGTATGGGATTAGTTTCCTAATGTAATTGTACTTATTTCACACTCTAATAGGCACCTGGCATGGGAATACCCATACAATACGAGTATAATTCCTCAAGCCTTCTCTACTTTCTCTCTTCCCTTTAACTAGCACCCTGAAATATTGGCCCTGACACGTTATCGGCACGCTCTTTCATTGTCTTTCGAGGAATTGCTATACGGAGTTTCAGTGTCTTGAATCATGGGGAGTATTAATTTCAATAGTTTTACTTTGATTTATTTATTTTTATTGAATTAATATAGTGCTATTGATTGATTTTCCCACAATTATTTGCAGGCAGGTTCTTGCGTGTTGTGATGGAAATGTCCAGGAGTTGAAAGCAATCCACACCAAACAAATTGTTCAACCATCATCATCGGCAATCCAAGGTTCTTCCTAAAACACGGTCTCGATTGTCGATATTTTTATCGGACCGGTCTGCATGAACCTTCACCATGATGCATAACCCAATTTTGCGTTTAACGAATTATTGATCTACACCAAATATTGTGTTAGCATCGACATTTAGCCTATATGAAATATATTAAGTGAATTGATGATCGTGTGCACAGAAGGAAAAATCAAGGGTTTTTTTCTTATTTTTTTTAAGCTTTTCTACAAAAAACATCAAATTTCGTTTTAAGAAAAAAAGCTTGGAAATTCTTTACCGAAATTTTTTTTCGTTTTTGAAAAATAAAAGAAAAAAAAAAAAAAACCACTCTGAGCGAGCCGGATTACCATGGCTTGGCGGCCAGCGAGGCTTCCACCGGCCGCGCCGGTTGGCGCCCAGCTGAGGCCCGGCCGCCGTTTTTGCTCTCGCACAGCCCCGAGCGGTCGGCCCGCGCCTTTCTCTTCTTTCCCCGGCCCGGCGGTGCGGGCCCCAAGGCTTGCGGCCGTTCCTTCACAACTCCCGGCCACGATGGGCTAGGAGCCCCATTCGCGGCCCATTTCACACACCCAGCCTAGCTGGTTTAGACTTTATTTGAAAATGTTTTCTCTTTCTTGGGGTCTCAACGACCCACGGCCGCAGGATTTGTTGGGCACGTAGCTCTGACTACGACCCACCAAAAATTATTTGGGTCTGTTTGCAAACCCTGAAGGTCCCGAAGTAGACCTATATTTAATTACCTATCTGATATATGTTAAAAATTTATTATATGTATTATTTTGTTCTATATATTGTGTTTGATTACGGGTATATATGAACTTGAAGTTCATAAATTGAACAAACTTCGAATAAGTGCCATGAAACACAGAAGTTTCCTTAAAAATTAAATACCATAAGAGCAGTAGTTTTCATGAAAATTTAAACCAAACCATGTCTTAGAACAGGAATGTTCCTAACTTTTATGATTATGGAGATTTTATTTCCCATAACCACCAACCACAATCTTGTTCCCTCCATCCGGTGGATTTCAGAGCCCAGTAACAAGTTCAATTTCACTAACATGGAAGTTTCCGGCGAAACACTACTTTATGTGAGCTCAAGTTGTGAAGCTCCACTTGACTGCGAGAAGTTGAGAAACATTGACCAACAATGACGTGGATGAGGCTAAATAAGCCTCAGTCATGATCTTCATCACGAAGACTTATGCTGAAGCATTATAAATGAGTACCTCAATGACGAGGATTCCATGGCTCTTTGACTCACTCTACGGATCGTTCTAATCATGCAAAGATTAGAAGTCTTGCCAGAAACAAGACACACACCTTGCCGGCAAGACACACACTTTGTCAAAAAACGAGACACACCTTGCCGGCTCAAGATTTCATATCTTGCCGGCATAGGCATGATTGAACTCACGTGTTAGTGAATAGGTACAAATTACAGAAGTTTATAGAATCCAGTTGAATTTTATTGGAGAATATTTTCGTCCTTCCATACCTCTAAAATGCTCTGAAGAAGCACCTTAGAGAGTGGAGGTTCACTAAATTCTCGGATCGTACTACCACTTTGCTCAAAAGCACAACGGTGAAACGGCACTTGATGATTGTTTGGGATGTACCGAAAGGTCTTGCTGTTTCGAGCGAGAGGTGTACCGAACTTAAGACACGCCCCGGCTGAGAGGCCACGAATCTACTCTTCATTCTTTGGTGGATGCGAATAGTGGTAGAATCGGGGTCAACCAAGGGGGTGGCATCACGAGCCAAACACGTGATCCCTTGGAAACTAAGACCCAAAACTTCAAGAATAAAGGGACGGTATTCCCCGAGCCTCAACGGAGTGCCAAAATCTACCTCCATTTTGATGGAATAGATCGTGGCTATGCACTTATTTGTGTCCCTTTACCAATGTTGTTGGGGAGTACCATTCTGTAATCAATTTGTGAGACTAATTTTGCTTCACCTAACACATATGGAAAAGCAAAATTTTGACATGAAACCATGTTGGCGAAACCCCATCTTTTGGTTTTAGTTTTGAACAATTTTTCCTTTTGTTTGGATGATTGTTTTGGTATTTCTTTAAATTTTTGGATATTATTATGGATATTGTCCTTGAATATGAGTTAATTGAATCATGTTTCTTATACATGTGGCCAGAATTCAATTAACATGTGATAAGGTATAAATGTGGGGAAGTTAGTTTGTCACGGATGAACGTGCGACTATGCACACTAACTTCATACCTAAATCACCCCTGCAGCAACGAATTGGTCTACCTAACTCGATTAAGGGCAATGGCACTGCACCTCGTTGTATTAATAGTGCGGAATTACTATTAAGGGGCCTTATATTCTCGTTGGAAGAACGTCATTGAGTTATAAGGATACTCGGCGAACAATTATCCGCAAAACCTTTGTAGAAAATAGAGTGACGTATCTTTGCATCACCTTCCAAAAATATGAAACTGAAGCTATGTTTTGGGGCCAATGGGCTACCTCCAAGCGGGACATGCCACATAAGGGCGCTTGAGTAGGGTGATTCAGCCGGTTTACTTGCTTTGGCACGGCCGTTTGGAAACATTCGGGTCAAAACATGATGCAATATATTTTCAATGCATCACCTTACACAGAAGTAAGGATTTTGTGCCTACAAGCACACTTTGCAAACTTGCTCGTTGGGAAATTAGTTTTTACATCATCCTGGCAAAGTTACTACATAACCCTCTTTTGCGATTGAATGCAAAAGAATAATGTGGACTCTTCCAACCAAAAATGCGGACCATGTAAATATGGTTTTTGGTTGATATATCATTCTGATGGTCACATGTCTTGTCCCACATACACATTCTTTGCTAAACTCGGCCAATTGCACACCAGGGCTCACCACACAGTATCCCATAAAGTCCTAGGCTGGATAATGCTTAGGAGAGTTTATATCCCGAGCAGAGTATTCGATAAGTATTGCATGTTTTTGGGCTTGAAATTGGCGTGTTCCACATGTTCAACCCCAGCAGACCTCGCGAGCGATCACAAAGCGCATTATCAATTGATCGCCGGACCTTGGTGAAGCGCCTCGCTTTCGGTTCACCTTCAGGGCTATGCAATCTTGTATGCGGCCAATGTTGGTCAGCGAAATCCATTGCTACCCGATGCTATAGCGTTACAATTGGTTTCTTGGAATTACGAACTGACGTTTCGTATTTACGCATTTTGGGTATGCACCTTATTGCCATGTGTGCGTAGCCGCAGTGTACCAATATGGGTCCTCGAAGAAGGATGTGTAGTCTTTGTCGATTGTGATTGTCCTTCGAATTGGCTCTTTAGAGCCCTTGCACGCGATCTCTTTCACAGCCATTTTGCGGATTGTCTTGATGAGACGAGTCTTCCGCGGGTTAGGGAGATAAGAACGTCAACGTTCACGAAGAACGCGCGGTATCGTGGACGTCCCCACTTATGTCTCATCTCGATCCCAGTATTCTAGATTTCGAGTATTGCTCAGCCTTTCTCCCAGTCTAGATGTGTGAGATCATATATACCCATTTGCAAACATGCATGCCAAGGATAGACGTACCTAACGGACGTCGAGTCGACATCCTCGAAGGGTGCCGCCTGAAGGACGGTTTGGCCAGTTTTGTTAGACTGACACAGTACCTTCGAGCGGCTAGCCAATCAATGTTTGTTCTCGGCTGAGCCGCGACAAAATCATTCAGTGAAATTCCACCTCCTAAGTGGGAAGTATGGCTATGAAAATGAATCCCTTCCTCGTTCGCTATCTCAGCCATTCCACCTCATGAAATTAATGGGATTATCCGAGACACAGTAGTCTTGGTCCATTATGCATGCATGGATGAGTTAATGGAATTGGAATAGAGATTATCATCGATGATATTCCACGGTATATGGTAGCTACCGAAATAGTGAAAAGCGACGATGTCGGCTAGCGTTAGTTGATGAATGTCGACGTAGAAGCCGATTGGTCAAGTGAAACTAACAATCCAGTCGGAACTTGATTACTTGTGAAACGTAAAGTGTTTGGGCTTTGTGGTTCCTACACTTCCACATGTGAAGCAGTTGGCTACAAGTGGGTTTTCTAAGAGCGTAATGAGAAGAATGAAATAGTGCAATACGAAGCACGCCTTGTGGGCGCAAGGTTTCTCTCGAACGCCACGAGATTGATTACGAGGTGACTTATTTCCAGTAATGGACGTTATAATGTTCCAACACCTTATCGAGTTTGGTAGTTTAGAAAAAGCCCCGAATATGCGGCTTATGTACGTGGTTGTAACGTATCTATAGGGATCTTGATACGGAAATATATGTGAAAGTTCCCAGAAGAACTTATGGCCAGTCCAAATAGTTTCTAGACCACAGAACACCCTCTATTGAATTGAGGCTTTCACTTTACGGATTGGAACAATCAGAAATGAGGATAATATGCCGTTTAAGTGAATATTTGATCGGTTAGGGATATGTGAATAAAGCTATGCCTAACGTGTACAAAACCCGAATTTGCAAGAGTTGCGGTCTATGTCGATGACATAAATCTCACTTAGACTCGGAAGGCTTGGCGCCTCGCAGCACGAAGTCGAGATTTGAGATGAAGATGCTTGGGAAAACTCGTTTATGTCTCGACCCAGAAGTTTCGAGCAAAGTTCGGATATTGGTCCCACCAATCGAACTACACCCAGGAAGGTTGTGCTAACATTTAGATCACACCCATGACCATTCATCTGTTGGAGTAAATGAGATCCTTGAAAAGGTTGTGGAACTTGAAGTTCCTATATCCTAAGTTCAATTAGCGCTTTATTATAGCTCATTACATTATGCATGACATCTCATTACGTTGTTGATCTTTTGGTAAGATACAACATTGCGCCTACGCTACCACCAAATAGGTGTTAAAGACGTTTTCCGTTACTACGGTTGGGCTTATTCTATCCCTGCGCATCTCGGAATTAGCCACAGCCCCTTGGTTTATCGAGAATGATGCTTTAGCAGTAGGATACGGTGACACGAGACTATCGTGCATTCGCACAGGCACGTTTCCAAACGGATTATGTCTTTGCGGTAGGAACCTGCAATATCTTGGAGGTCAACCAAATAGACCTTAGTTGCGACGTCTTCGAGATCATCGCCATACGAAGCCACCGTGTACATGGGAGCATATTCGAAGCACTTGTAGTGCTGTCAACCGTTGAGTTCCAACAACGATCTATGAGGTTTCAACGTCGTATGTATCGACGGACCATAACGTACATCCAAGAGTCCAACACCAAGCATATTGCGTTTGCATCCACACTCCAGCATGAGCATCGAGAAGATTGAAGTCAAGCATATACGTCAGAAGACAACCTTAGACCCTCTTCCACGAAGTCATTCTTTGAAGAAGCTTGTTCGAGGATTTGGTATGTGCAAATTTTCTCATTTGCTACAGGCTTGTGGTTCTCGGGGAGTTTCGTCGAACTCGGGGGAGTATCATGAATATACTCGCTTGACCTTAATGTACTCTTTTTCCCCTACGATCGGGATCATTTTTCCCGTTGGGTTTTTGTTGCGACTAGGTTTTGAGGCACCGTGCAAGAATTTGGTCCTTACCCTTGTGTGTTTTCTTACACTACTTACGTCTTGAAGATGTTAAGTATCGACATTGCATTAACTCACTTTTCTCCTAGACTATGGGTTTTGTCCGGGTCTTGGGTTTTTACCATAGCCGGGTTTTGTGGGTTGTTTATTCTTTTTATATGCAAGTTCCACATATGGACTTGAGTGTTCTCTACGTACTTTCTGAGACGACTTCATCAACTATCATCTTGAAGATCGATCGATATCTACTTGAGTATTTGCACACTCAAAGGGAGTGTTGTAGATAAAATATAACATGTGTTAAATGTGATTGTGTAAATCCTAGGTAGATATGGATTAGGATATTCCATTATGTATGGGATTAGTTTCCTAATGTAATTGTACTTATTTCATAAATAAAGGCACTGGCGTAGGAATATCTGGCCATGATACGGTATAATTCCTCAAGCCTTCTCTACTTTCTCTCTTCCCTTTGCTTGCCGCACCCCCTGTGAGAAGTATTGACCTGGCGGGTTCTTAATTAGTAAACTGTTTTCTTTTTTGAGCAATGTCAAGGAAGAAGCAAAAATCTGATTTTTTTTTCACTGCGACACACTTCTTTCTTATTTTAGCCGTTTGATTGAACAAATCAATAAATCAAATGCCAAAATTAAGAAAGTGCCGACGGTGAAAAATGTGCACGCAAATTATTTTCCTTTACCTAAATCTCGGAGTCTGTTAGGTGTTTTAAAGTTTCTTTTGACATATATGTTTTTAACTTTGGGAAAGTTTTTATATATATTTTTTATATATACTATTATTAAGGGAATGAGGGAGAGTTCGAAACTATTATAGTAATTTAGGAGGGGAGAGTTTCAAACCCATGACGCATGAATAAAAATCCAACACCCTATCCTAGAATATTTGAATGAGTCATACACAAACAAATCGACGAAGGAATTTGCAAACGGAGATTTGACTCGACTTTTAGAGCTCTCTCACTATAAAGAAACAGCACATCCACAAAGGTGCAATAATTCTCTGAAACTATGGGTTGCATTGCCAAGGAGGTAGAGACAGAGCTTCTCCCCTTTCTCCGACTCTACAAGGACGGCTATGTCGAGCGACTGTTAGGCTCTCAGTACGTTCCCCCGTTGCTCGATGACCCCGAAAGTGGAGTCTCCTCCAAAGACATCACCATTTCACAGGACCCCTTGATCAAAGCCAGAGTCTTTGTTCCGAAACTTGATGATTCCCATCAGAAACTCCCCGTCTTGGTCTACTACCACGGTGGGGCTTTCTGCGTTGAATCCGCCTTCTCATCCGATCACCACCGCTATCTTGACGGGTTGGTCTCCCAAGCCAAGGTTGTTGCTGTGTCGGTCGAGTATAGGATGGCCCCTGAGCACTCTCTCCCTGCTGCATATGAAGACAGCTGGGCTGCTCTCCAATGGGTTGCCTCGCATTTCGCTGAAAACGCCATCGATGATGAGCCCTGGTTGACGAATCATGGAAACGCGGAACGTTTTTTTCTTGGTGGGGATAGTGCAGGAGCCAACATTGCTCATAACATTGCCATGAGAGTTGGGAAGGAGGGCTTGCCTGGTGGTTTAAAGGTGTTAGGAGTCTCTCTCACACACCCTTACTTTTGGGGTTCAAAGCCAATTGGATCAGAGATTTGTGAAGATCCTCAGAAGGAGTTGGGATGTCTGGTTTGGAACTTTGTATACCCTTCAGCACCCGGCGGTGTTGATTGTCCGATGATCAATCCGGTGACTCCAGAGGCGCCGAGCCTGGCGGGACTCGGGTGTTCACGGTTGTTTGTGAGTGTTTCTGAGAATGATGGGCTGAGACATAGAGGCATTGCTTACTGTGAAGCAGTGAAGAAAAGTGGGTGGGAAGGAGAAGCTGAGCTGGTTGAAGTGGAAGGAGAGGATCATGCATTTCATATTTTGAAATTTGAGACTCCGAAAGCCAAGGATTTGACCAAAAAAGTGGCCGACTTTCTCATCAAGTAAAACCAACATTTTCTCCTCTCTTTTTTTCCCCACTTGATTTGCAGTGTAATTTTCAACAAGGGTTTATCCAAGCCACCCACCTTTTTATTGTTGTAATCTCTATTTAAATAATTGGAATCAATAGAGAGTTTTTGTTTTACAAGGCGATATTCTAAACTAGTTTAATTTGTGAAGAGCATGATTTAAATTTGAATGCAAAAAAACAGACACGTTGCCCTAACTGACTGTCCACCTAATCAAATTCCTTTGGTGCTATAAAGTCATCATCTACTCCAGTATTTTAGAAATAAAAAAAGAAGTTTGAGGGGACAGAGTACCAACGATGTTTGAATTGAATATGGAAAACATGAGAATGATGAAGGGTCAAAGAAGGCACCTCTCTTTAATAGGCATACCCTAAGCCTCAAGATTCACACTTCAATTCTGTGCTTATCTCTCTGTAAGTCTCTCCAATAGCTTCTACCACCAAAGAAATAGCCTCAGAGTTCCTTCCTTTCATCAGAATCTACAAGGATGGCACGGTGGAACGCCTTTTAGGCTCTCCGTATGTGCCCCCGTCTCCTGATAAAAGCCCAGAAACTGGTGTTTCCTCCAAAGACATCACCATCTCACAAAACCCCAACATCTCCGCTCGCCTTTACCTCCCAAACCTCCCTCAAAACCAAACCCAAAAGCTGCCCATCTTGGTTCACTTCCACGGAGGTGGGTTCTGCATTGAATCCGCCTTCTCGTTTCTTGACAACCGTTATCTCAACCGCTTGGTCTCGGAAGCCCGAGTACTAGCTATCTCTGTTGAGTACAGACTTGCCCCAGAGAACCCACTTCCTATTGCTTATGAAGATAGCTGGGCAGCTCTTCAATGGGTTGCTTCTCACTCAAGCAACAAAGGCTCAGACGGTAACAAAGAGCCATGGTTAGTCAGCTATGGAGATTTTGATAGATTGTACATAGGTGGTGATAGTGCAGGTGGAAATATTGCACATAACCTAGCTATGAAGGCAGGAGTTGAGAGCTTGTGTGGTGGTGTGAATATTTTGGGGGCATTTCTGTCCCACCCTTACTTTTGGAGTTCCAAGCCAATTGGGTCAGAGCCTAAAGGTGAAGACTTTGAGAAAACTTTATCGTATTTGGGTTGGGACTTTGTTTATCCATCAGCTGCCGGAGGGATTGACAATCTGATGGTGAATCCGGCGGGTGAGGGTGCACCGAGCCTGGCTGGGCTTGCGTGCTCTCGGCTGCTCGTGTGTGTTGCTGGAAAGGATGAGCTGAGGGATCGAGGTGTTTGGTATTACGAGTTGGTGAAGGAGAGTGGGTGGAAAGGAGAAGTGGAGCTGTTTGAAGTTGAAGGAGAGGAGCATTGCTATCATATCTTGTATGAGAGTGAGACTGAGAATGTTAAGAAAATGATCAAACGCTTGGCTTCTTTTCTCGTCTAGTTAATTTCATATCATGCTAATTAATAAGTTTCCTCATGAAGCAGGGAATGACTGCCTTTTGATTCTACAAATAAATAAATAAAACTAAATATGAATTATGCACATCGTATCAATTACTCATAAGCAAACACAATGCTAATGCACATGACATTGGATTAGAAAAATTTAAAAATAAAAGTCGAGTCAAAAACTTGGTTTTAAGTCACAACCCATCAAATATACTTTTTGTTTAAAAATAAAATAAAATAAAATAAAATAAAAATAAATAAATAAAGAGTAAAAAAATAAACAAAAGTAGCAGCAATATCCAAGGAACGTGGGCTCTAGAATTTTTATTCTAAAACATGGTGGAAAGCAAAATTAAAGGTGGAGATTAAGCCAACAAAAGCATCAAAACCATTCAAAATAGATAAAAAAATATACATGGAAGCGGTTACTCCCACATTCCCGAACGTGCAGAAGAAAATGACCCATTCCTTCCACCCACGTAATTCTCCAGGGACCTATTTCTCAAGTCTATAAATAAGCCTCTTAGCCAAACAAGCAAGAAATAAAAAAGGGCAAGAGACTGCAAAAATAGAGAGAGATTTAAAGAAAAGAAGCAACGAAGTACTGCCGGAAAGGAAGACAAAGTAATTCCGAACCAAGTCTGTTTCATATCCAAACCTCCAAGGAGAAAGAGCAAGGTAAAAATATG
The DNA here is from genome assembly GCA_018257905.1 of Gillenia trifoliata. Classification (NCBI taxonomy): domain Eukaryota; kingdom Viridiplantae; phylum Streptophyta; class Magnoliopsida; order Rosales; family Rosaceae; genus Gillenia; species Gillenia trifoliata. Next base: position 13,835,635 of record CM031083.1, on the reverse strand, counting down.
TTTTAACCACTTCATATTCTCTTCTTTTCTACGCATATGTTTTGCAGGAAAGGGGTGTGTGTTCATATAAACACCAAGATTTTAGCGGCAGCCTCTGTACTTCTCCATACTTGATGTTTTGAAGAGTTGCAGCCCATAAAGAAGTAAAAAAGACATTCATTTCTATTCCGAATACTAAACAAATATTGCAAACGGAACCAAAAGTGTGCCGATAAGAAGTTTCACCCTTCATTTACTACCGGAAAATAGCCCCTTCTGTCAAAATTGCTGCTCAAACACTTCGCTCCCACAAAGAAAGCAGGAAGCATAAGTAATTGATCAAAACATATCTCCAGTTGCTGACTAAAAAAAAAAGAGAAGACCCCTTGTCTGCAATTCGAACATGAACACCTTGCGAGATCTTCATGTCATTGCAGCCCGCTCAATAGAACACCCAGAAGGTCTCCTCCTAAGAAGACCTTGCGGGAGACCAAAAATAAGATAAAATGCAGAAAGAGGAGCAGTTCAAGACACGAAACCCACCTTTGATTCAATAAAATTCGCCAACCTGCATAAGACAAGAGCAGGATTTAGAGGACTGATGCACAAGACCAACTGAAGCAAATGAATAGTTTTTCTTCTGAAAAGTATTCTCACTTGCACGTACACGAGAGACTCAACGGAAGAAAAAGGCGTTGCTTTTGTGCTGCTGGGAAAGAAAAAAAAATAAACAAGATAACATTTAATCATTATCTTCCAGAAGATGAATCAAGGGCTTCGAAAATAAAGAAAGGTGCCAAATAAATCACAAAGACTCACCAAAAGATAATAAGTGACTGTTCTCAACCTGAAGAGCAAAATACAAGTATGAGCGGAAGGTTGGAGGTGATTTGTAGCTGCCATTTCAAGTAACAGATTAAGAGTCAATTCACAAGTCGTGTAGAACACTCGTTATAATCCAAGAAAATTAATGGCATGACAATCGAAGCAAAAGAAAAACCTACTTACAAATGAAGTCCTGGCAACAAGGTTTCAAAACAAAAAAAAACAGAAAATAGACAATTGTCCTTATCCAAGTCACAAGCTTCCAAGCAATTTCTCTGGCCAATAAAAAAAAATGGCAGAAAGATATCAAAATCAAGTTGAAAGCAAAGGTGCTTGCAGCCATATAAGTCAAAAAAAGATGCAGGATAAATCAAGCTATGACTACCTTTGGTGCAGACAAAGGAAAGCCACGAACGTCGAAAGGACCTATAGGCCAAAATTTCCCAACCGCATATAAATTAGAGCAAGTTTTGATCATGTTAAAACTAAAAGCAAGTACAAAATTCACAATGCGGGCAAAAATCAAATCGGCATGGAAGGCTACTCATAAGTAAAGCTACAAAGGTTGTCAACACTAAAATAGAGAAGAAGGACATTACAACCCAATGAAGCTCACTACCTGAAGGCCACGACAACAGTCAAATCAAAATAGTATCGATTCGCCACCGGTGACGCCTGCAAGCAAAGAATAAAATCAAAGAATGAGTTACATCTTAGAACTTCACTCCACTCCAAAATTAAATCCAAAGTACAAAGAAGACAAAAAAAATGTCACCTGCCTATCACTTTCTTTTCCTTTTCTTTCTAAAATTTTGACCCACCAAAGAAGCACAAACAAGATAGTAAAAGCAGAAAAAGAACGACGCAGCAAAAAAATAAAAGAGCTTGTGACCTGCACCAGAAGAGCATCTGCGTTTTAAGAGGAAAAGAAGATAAATTGAAGCAATTTGAAAAGAGTTGGAGTTCCACCAAACCTTATCCATCCTCGTCTGAAATTCAACGGCTACAAAATCCAAACGAAATTTTGAAACGCAGAGAAATCCACGGAAAGCTCAAGTCGGGATTGTTGTTTCACTCTTGGAGGAATGAATACTGGAGCAAAAGGGGACCTCTGATGTAGTTTGCACTATGCATCCCGAGTGAGATTCTAAATCTTACTTTATGACATCAGGTCTTGGGCTAATCAAAGAGAAAGCATAATTCTCTTTGTCAAGGCCCATTAAATTATTTGACCAAACCTATTTGGCTCAAATAAATTCAACAGACAACGATTAAAAGATGAAAATACAAGAGAAAAGCTACAAAACTACAATGTTAGCAGCAAAAAGAAGAGAAGCCTTCATTCACAAGTGCTTCACGGCAAATAAAGCAAAGGAACTCGTCCCAAATCTCCACCAAAGTTTTAAGAAGGTGATGGCCAACATCACTGCTACAACCATGGAGCTCTACAACACAACGATAAAAGGAAGGAAAAGGTCTAGCGACACAAACCAAGAGGAGCATGCGACTTTCTTCCAAACATATATACATGTCAATCAAAGAAGTGGAGAAATCCAAACCATAGAAAGGCTACCAAGTGATTAATGGGATTCAAACATGAATTCCCATTAATAAATCCAAGTCAAATTAGTTGGTCTTGTCATCAAAACTCAAAATTTCAAGGCTCAGCTATATGCTAATGCATCATTACGATACATGTGTCGGTTACCAAATAACTGATACAAAATACCAATCAAATTCTAAACCCCAAAGTTCTCAAATGGTACAAAACCACATAAATCAAATCCAAATCAAATTCCAAATATTGAACTACGCTGGTTTGATCCCGCCAAGGGTACGTAGGCAATCTAGAGATTCAGTCTGAAAATGACTCAAGACACCCACATCTAAACAAAGACAACCCAAGCCTTTACCCTTGACGTCGGCGGCAATCTTTTATCTCTTCCATTTTTTCCCTTCCGGTCTCTAATAGTGGTCGCTCTCTTACTTTATCGAGGAGAGTCTTCATAGTTGCAGTCGTTCTCCCTTTCTATCGAGAAGACAATTTTGTAGCATTCATGACTTACTACTCAATCTTGGATCTTAAAGCCACAATAGTTGTTTAAATTTGAGGTGGTGGTTTTTTGGTTTGCGCTCTTAGCAAATGACTATGAGGAGAAAGCTCGGCGTTTGGAGGTGACTCATAGCAGGATTTATTTGTTGACGATTACAAGATCTTTAAAGAGTGGTGTAGTCTTTCCTCGTGGTGCCGTTGTATTGGCCCCTCAGTTCTCTCACATATTTCCCCTTTATCTATAAATAAAAAATAAAAGCTGAAAACGAAAAGTGAAATGATAGGACTATTTATGATAAATTAACAATGTAAGGGACATAACTGAAGAAAGTTGAGGTTCTGTAGAAATATAAAACTTGACAATTTTATTGATAGCAAAGGTGCATATATATATACACGTATTGACTTGGCGTACAAGTGTAGAAAACTTAGGGTACAAGAATACAATCCTAAGTAAGATACAATAATAACTCCTAAACCTAAGGTGAAACGGTTTCCTTGGACGGCAAGAGTCCTTGTGTAACATCCCCCCTCAAATGGAGCGGCCGAGAGACGAGAAGTTTTGAGCGCAGAAGAAGAAACCATGGCTTGGACAACCCTTTTGTAAGGAGATCTGCAGTTTGATCAACAAATGGAATGAAGTGCACCTTATGAGTCCCAAGTTTGACTCGCTCACGAACAAAGTGATAATCCAACTCGATATGTTTGGTACGAGCATGAAACACCGAGTTTGCAGCCATATATGTCGTGCTAAGATTATCACAAAAGAGATATGTGGGTGCAGAAGAGACAAACTGAAGATCATGAAGAAGATACGACACCCAAATGGATTCGGCACATGCATGAGCAAGGGTGCGATACTCATACTCTGCATTGGAGCGAGAAACATTAGGTTGCTTAGTAGAACTCCATGAAATCAGATTAGGTCCATGAAACAAAAGATAGCCGGATGTCGAACGTCGAGTATCAAGACAACCAGCCCAATCAACATCGAAATAGCCATGAAGAGAAAGTGGACCATGATCTGGTAGAAACACCACATCTAAATCAAGAGAACCTTTGACATACCGAAGAATCCGTTTGGCAGCAATGAGGTGAGTGACTGTGGGACGGGCCATGAACTGAGCAATGTGATTCAAGGCAAAGGCAATATCATGTTGCGTCATACTAAGATATTGCAAGGATCCAAGAAGATGTCGAAATTCCGTAGGATCGGTGAGAGGTGTGCCATCCTGATTAGACAATTGAGAAGTGTTCGCGGGCCTTTCGCAGGGAGCAGGCCAGGAGCACACGGGTCGGCCCGTCCGCTGGTCCGAGCCTTTCTATTGGCATTTGCTCCAACATGCTTCACTCCTATCCCTTCGGAGGGATGCTCGTGAGACCTTCTGTTGTATATTTGTTGTCAGGTGTGCCACTATTGGCTTCTGCCAATAGAAAGATGTAATATGTATTAAGTACTTGCGCCACAAGTAATATAACTTCCGTTCATCGGATTGGGCGACTTAGTTAAGATAAGTGCAGTTAGGTTCTTTTTGTGCCTTGCTTGTTAAGGACTTTATTCTCTCGATGTTTATGCCAAAGATCGCTTGAGATAGGATTTTGTTATAAGCTGGTTATGGCCCAAAAATGCTTGCAGCTAGCACATACACAAAGGTAAAGACGATAATTAAAGACGGAATGTAAAGACTATGGGAAATTGCCCAGTAAACTTGTCAAGTAAAGAACAGTAAGTAAGAGCTGATAACGAAAGACTTTAAGTTAAAAGATCAATGTTATTACATTTTTAAGTTAGTCCGCAATTTGAACAAGCGTCCATGTCGGATTAGGTTTTGTTCCATCGGGATGGTTTCAATTCTATCGGGATGGTCTCCTATTCTATCAGGATGGTTTTAAGGCTAGTTCCTTAAGGAAATGATCAAAGACTCTCTGGCCTAAGATTCTCAATTGATACTATGGCAGTTTGGCTGGATAAGCAGGCTAAATTCACTACTCCTCGGGAGTTAGGATATATGATCCTGGGTTGCTGGTCTTTGGCTTCTCGAAGACACTGGCTACACAAGTAGTGCGGGAATGAGAAGAGAAAGCAGCAGATAGGCAAGTCTGTATCTGAGAAAGGCTTGAGGGGGTTTCCTCGGAGGTTTCTTTACGAGCGATGTGAGTTACGTTTTTGATTTGGTTAGTGTCGAGCTCTCTGCCTTTGCTTCTAATATATAGAGAGCAAAACCAAGGTGAAAGCAACCCAACTTGATGCACGCACCTCAACCTAATTCCACTTGCACAAGATAGATAACATTAATTAACTATCCACATGCAGATACCCAAAATATCTTAGTGTAAGTTTGGCCTAATTTCACAATAACCCCCACATAATGCCATAATTTGGCTTTAGACCAAAATAGGGGTAGACATGACAATTTGAGTGTAAACATAGCCCCCAAGTTTCATAAATTTGGGCAAGAATTTGTGGAACTTATAGCTCCAACAAGTTCTCTATGGGATTCCTGGTACCAAAGCCATGAGTTTTGGCTTTTATAATGCCTTCAAGCCCCATCAAGTCGAGAGTGAAACTTGTGGAAAATGTAGCCTTTGAAAGGCTTTTTCCAATAAAATTGGAAATATGAGCCATGAAGACTATGTATAATGGGAGGAGGCCATCCATGTTTCACTCCAAGCCTTGCTCTTTTCAAGATTTTTGGCATGAGTACCATGCTTTTCGGGCTATGGAAGTGTAGAAGCATCTTCTTTCTACTCATACTTCATGGGAGATGTGACTTTAAGCCCCCGAGTGTTGTTTGGCTTATTGAGTCATGAGTTCTAACTTAGCCGTGAGCGGCTTTAACAAGTCAGTTCGATCATCTACAATCAAATCCATTTTTGTGGACTTTTCATTGGTTGGAGCCATTTTTTGGATCTTCTCCAATGTGCGAGAACTTGTTCTTTCTTGATTTCCTCTTCCAAAGAAGTTACCTTTTGTTTAACTTGGAGATCAATTTTCTCAGCAAATGTTCTTTAGTTGAGATGAGAGGAGCTTGTTGCTTAACAAGAAAACTTGAGAAAGTTCTCCAAGTATTCTGGTTGGCATCTTCTCTTTCAAGAATAGCCATGTAGCTTGCGATGTTTGTCTTCCAGCTTCTCGAATCTCTTCAGAATTTTAGACAAGTCATCTTCTTCTTGATCATAACCTCTTTGTAGAGTTTCTTCTCCGAATAGCCATTGATTGGCTTCATCATAAGAGTTCCACTAAAATTATCATTATTAGAATAACTTGGGTCATGGCGATTTGCTCTATATGCTCATCGGAAATATGATAATCCAAGCCATTTGTTGGCATATCATAATCATAGTTTCCATAAGTGGTATTGTTATCAAAATAATAACCTTCATCATAGCCATAAGTAGGCCAATCTTTAAGATTATTATTATCCGATTGATAACAATTTTGATCATAGCCATAAGTAGGCCAACTATCATCTTCTTCCTCATACTCGAGCAAGATTCAGTATGTTGGATAAATCGCCAAGACATAAAGGTTTGTTCATAATCTCTACATAAAGTATCCCACAAGGGCGTGCCGTATGTTCGCGGGCCTTTCTTGCCAGGAGGCGGGCCGAGCACCGCGAGGTCGGCCCGTCTCTTTGGTCGAGCCTTTCTATTGGCGTTGCTCCAACAGGCTTCACTCTTATCCCTTGGGAGGATGCTCGTTAGACCTTCTGTTGTATATTTGTTATCGGCGTGCCATTATTGGCTTCTGCCAATAGAAAGATATAATATGTATTAAGTACTTGCGCCACAAGTAATATAACTTCTGTTCATCGGATTGGGCGACTTAGTTAGATAAGTGCGATTAGGTTCTTTTTTGTACCTTGCTTGTTAAGGACTTTATTCTCTCTCGATGTTTATACCAAAGATCGCTTGAGATAGGATTTTGTTATAAACTGGTTATAAGCAAAATGCCCCACGCTCGTGCATACACAAAGGTAAAAAACTGTTCGATAATTAAAAGAGGCGGAATGTAAGCGCAATTGAAGTGCTTGAAAGTAAAGCGTAAGTAAGAAGCATTAAGTAGGCCGATGAAAGACTTTAAGTAAAAGATCAATGTTATTACATTTTAAGTTAGGTCACAGACTGAACAAACGTCCATCGGATTAGGTTTGTTCCATCGGGATGGTTTTCTGTTCTATCAGGATGATCTCTTATTCTATCAGGGATGGTTTTAAAGGCTAGTTCCTTGAAATGATCAAAGACTCTATGGCCTAAGATTCTCAATCGATACTATCTCCGGTTTGGTGGATAAGCGAGAGCTAAATTCACTACTCCTCGGGGAGTTAGGATATATGATCCTAGGTTGCTGGTCTTTGGCTTCTCGAAGACGCTAGCTACACAAGTAGTGCGAATGAGAAAGCAGCAGATAGAGACAGAAATCTGTATAGAGAAAGGCTTTGAAATTTTTCCTCGGGTTTCTTTACGAGCGATGTGAGTTACGATTTTTTGATTTGGTTAGTGTCCCGAGCTCTCTGCCTTTGCTTCTAATATATAGAAACAAAACCAATGTGAAAAGCAACCCAACTTGATGCGCACCCTAATTCCACTTGCACAAAGATAGATAACATTAATTAACTATCCACTTGCAGATACCCAAAATATCTTGGTGTAAGTTTGACCTAATTTCACAATAACCCCCACATAATGCCATAATTTGGCTTTAGACCAAAATAGGGGTAGACATGACAATTTTGAGTGTAAACAAGAAGCAAAAGCGATGGGTGTTGTAGCGGGCTTGCAGTCGAGCATATTAGTGCGTGTGAGAAGATCAATGGCATACTTAGTCTGAGTCAAGTGAACACCAGAAGTAGCGGGAGTAACCTCTATGCCAAGAAAGTAATGGAGAGGACCAAGATTTTTAAGTTCAAACTTCGAATTCGAGAGAGAGATGAACTTAGCATTAGCAGAGGGAATATTACCAGTGAGGACGATGTTATCCACGTACAGTAAGAGAAACATAATACATTGCTCATGACGAAAGGTGAACAAAGAAGGGTCAGCTTGGCTTTGACGGAAACCATGGCACAATAGGAAGGAACTGAAACGCTGAAACCAGGCCCGAGGCGCCTGTTTCAGACCATAAATGGCTTTATGTAACTTACATACGTGAGAAGGAAAAGTGGGATCAGCAAAACCCGGGGGTTGAGTCTTGTAGATATCTTCTCGTAGAACACCGTGGAGAAAGGTATTTTTGACATCAAGTTGGCGAATAGGCCACCCCTGTGAAATAGCAAGACTGAGCAACAAGCATATAATAGTGGGTTTGACCACGAGACTGAAAGTTTCATCATAATCAAGGCCATATTGTTGATGATAACCCTTAGCCACCAACCGAGCCATGTAACGCTCAAGAGTACCATCGGCATGTCTCTTAATTTTGAAAACCCATTTACAACCGACAGGGTTTTGAGAAGGATGAGGAGGTACCAAAGACCACGCTTGATTTTTCAATAAAGAATTGAATTCATCGGCCATAGCAGCGCACCACTTTGGAGAATGAACAACCTGAGTGTAACAAGTAGGCTCAGTGGATACCGAAGAGGCCATAGCAGCAAGTGCACGGGGGAGGGGATAGCGAACCGTGCCATCAGAAGGCTGTTTGGGGCGATGAATGCCAGCCTTGGCTCGAGTGACCATGGGATGTGCATTAGTGAATGGTAGAGGACCACCACTTGGGTCGGCAGAATGAAGAGAGGTGGGCTGAGCTGAAGAGGCTATTGCAGCGACATCAGTAGCAATAGCAAGAGGGAGCTACACTGAGGGCCCAACAGAAGAGACAACATCAGTTGGTGCATCAAGAGGTTGATGCGGGTGTGGGCCAGTAGGCAGTGGGCATGAAGGGACAGTGGATGCAGGCGAAGAAGTGGACAGAGAGGGCGCAATAAGTTCAATCTGAAAATCGGCATGACGGGCAGTACTGGGAACTCGAGAGGAGTGAGCATATGGAAATTCGATCTCATAAAAACCGACATGGCGTGACAAATACACCCGGTTGGTGGTAGGATCAAGACAACGATAACCCTTGTATTGTAAGCTGTAGCCTACAAAAACACATTCCTTGGAACGAGATGCCAATTTGTTAGCAGAATAGGCCCCGAGGTACGGATAACATGCACACCCAAAAATCCTAAAGCTAGACAGAGAGGGAGAATGGCCAAAAAGATAAGTGTAAGGACTAGACCACCCTAATATGCGGGAAGGTAAGAGATTGATAAGAAAAACGGCAGTAAGAGCAGCCTCTACCCATAGAGAAAGGGGTGCACTAGACGTGGCTAAGAGGATACGTGTAACCTGGGCAATGTGTCTATGTTTACGTTCGGCTAACCCATTTTGTTGAGGGGTGTGTGGACACGAGAAATGTTGAATTATACCATGTGTTTGACAAAAGTGAGTGAAGTGGGAATTAACATATTCGGTACCACCATCACTTTACAAAAATTTAGTGGAAGAATTAAAAATATTCTTAACCATATTAAACAAGGTTTGAAAATGAGAAAATACTTCATTTTTATGGCTCATGGGAAAGATCCAAGAATAACGACTATACTCATCCGTAAAAAGAACATAATAACGATAACCAGTGAGAGAGGAATTAGATGACATCCACATATCGGAATGAATTAAATAAAAGGGAAAGACATTAGTAATTTTATTAGACGGAAACGATAATTGGTGCGACTTAGCAAGAACACAATGTTTACAAAATTGACAAGAAGACTTTATTGAGCCTAAAGAGAGACGAGCTAAGACATCAGACGACGGGTGACCAAAACGAGAATGCCAAAGAGAAGACAACGCAGCAAGAAAGGCTTGGGGGGACGACGGCAAGATAGGATAATGCTCTCCCTTACATGGGGCCTGAAACAAAGTAGAGCCAGAGGACAAGTTAGTGATTTGCGAATGGTAGGGAAACAAGGTAACAACGATATTATTGTCACGATTAAATTGAGAAATGGATAGAAGATTTTTCTTTAAATGAGGAACATGAAGAACATTATTTAATTGAAACCAAGAAGAACCTAAAGACAAAGGAAGAGTACCAGTTTGGGCAATAGATAAGGCATCACCGTTGCCAAGAAGGACATAAGTATTACCATTATAAGGTGCCGGGTTTTGAAGGTTGGCACCATTACCAGTCATATGGTGTGTAGCACCCATATCCATGTACCAATACGGATCAGCCACATAGTTGGCAGCATGTGATGAGAGGGCATGGAACCCAACAAAGGGAGCAGGTGAAGAACGATGAAGACATGTTGTAGGGTGATGGCCTGGGGAATTGCACAGGTTGCACCAAAACGCAGTAGGAGCTCTAAGAACTATTGGAATACGTAGTGTATATACTGAAAATAAGTTAAGTATACACTCATCGGGATGAGTTATGCTCCCATCGGGTTGGTCTCATCGGATTGCTTCCTCTTCATCGGGTTGGTCTTATAAACCACTGGGTTATTACTGGTAACAATGCGCTGACCTTCTAATGATTGTACTGGTTTATCCAACAGTCTGTAACAGTCATCTTCCCTTGATTAAAGGAAGATGACTGATTAGTGCCGTGTCTTGATACTAGTGTAATCTCCTTAAATTAAGGATTAGATTAGGCTTCGGACTAACCGGTCACTAAGTGTCGCTCAGGAAACTAGGTTGCTTTCTTCTTTTCTATATGTAAACATACTTGTGTACATTGTCCATTATGAAATACAAATCAGTTTATACTGTAAAATTCATCATGGTATCAAAGCAGTGATCTAAATCGACCTGCTTCTGAATATTTTTCTTTCCTGACTCTCTATCATGGCTGAAGAGAGTTCAGTGCATGGCGGAGAAAATAGTTCTCATTTTGTGCCATCTTCATCTCACTATGATGTTGATATTAATCCAAATCAACGTCTTAGCTCTGTTCTACTTAATGAGTTAAACTACCTTTCATGGGAGAGAGCAGTCACTTTGGCCTTGGGAGGACGATCGAGACTCGGATACGTCAACGGCAGTATTCCAGCGCCGGACGCATCATCATCAGATTACAATGACTGGCTGTGCAAGGACCAGCTGGTCATGCCATGGCTACTCAATTCTATGGATCGAAAGATCGCAGAAATTTTCAGCTACGCTGAATCCTCCTACATTCTTTGGAAAAATCTCAAAGAAATGTATGGAAATCAGAATAATGCTGCTCGAGTGTTCCAGTTAAAAAAGGACATTGCGGGACTACAACAGGAAGGAAACTCCTTCGTGCAGCATCTTGGAAAGGTGACCACCATGTGGAATGAGTTGAATGTCTATCGACCACACACCATTAATGCTGTCGTGCTGACCAAGAGAGCTGAAGAAGACAAGATATTCCAACTGCTTGCAAGTCTAAGTCCTGAACCCTGATCTTCCCTCCTTCTCAAACGTATGTGCTACGATTCAAAGGGAAGAAACTCGCAGGAAAATTATGACTGTGGAGTTGAAGGCAAGTGTACCAGAGGCTAGGGTATACGTCTCTAATCACCGAACCAGTGAGGATAGCGGCTACAAAGGGAAGAAACCAAGCCTAAAGTGCACTCATTGTGATGCTGGTGGGCACACACGAGATTATTGCTGGATCCTCCATCCTGAACTAAGGCCCAAGTCTTCTAGGGACAGCAACAAGGGTTTCACCAAAGGTTCACACAATCCATCCTACAAGGCAAATCATACCGCTGCTACATACTCTGAAGAAGCACAAAAGTTCACCTCCAATCCAGCTACCTTGCTCACTGAATTTGCAGCCTTTCTTCATAAGAAACAAGGTCATGGAGGCAGTGAAGGATCAACCAGCCAAGATGGGAACAAACAAACTGCTCTACTTGGGCAATTTGCTGAATTTCTGGCTGAAAAAGAAGATGTTACACAACAAGATATTCTAGGTATCTTACAAGCTTTTTCAACTGCTCTCAAAGTAGGTAATTTGCATGATTATTGGATTATAGATTCAGGAGCTACTGATCATATGACTAACAAGTCTACAATACTACATAATTTTAAAAAATTCTCGTGTCCGTCCCAAGTGTCAGTTGCTAATGGCAAGGGTGCTATGGTCGTAGGAAAAGGAAAAAGTTTTTTAATTTCGAGTGATATCGAATCTGAGGCTCTTTATGTCCCTTCTTTTCCTTTTCAACTTTTATCTGTTGGAAAAATCACAAACTCATTAAATTGCCTTGCCATTTTTTCTCCAAAAAATGTGGTTTTTCAGGACATCATCACTAAGAAGACGATTGGTGAAGGTTTTTTGTCAAATGGCCTTTACTACCTTACCAAGCATATCCAAATTCCCAAGGTTTTCCAGGTCACTTCAAGATTAGATCAAGAACAACAACTTTGGCACCAACAACTTGCACATCCCTCTGACAAAGTTTTATCTTTTTTATTTCCAAATCTGGGCAAAATCACGAGTTCCTGTGACGTTTGTCATTTGTCTAAATTTACTAGATTACCTTTTTCATCATCCCTGTCTAGGGTTAGTAATCCTTTTGAAATTGTGCATTCCGATGTTTGGGGACCAGTTTTAGAATCCTTTGACGGATATAAATATCTTGTAACCTTTGTTGATGATTTCACAAGGATGACCTGGCTGTATCTTTTAAAATTTAAAAATGAAGTATTTGAAGTGTTTCAAGATTTTCATAGATTTGTAAACACACAATTTGCTTCCAACATTCATGTATTACGATAAGATAATGGCTCCGAATATATGTATCATAACATGTCTCATTACCTAAGCACACATGGAATTTTGCATCAAACTAGTTGTGTTGGGACACCTCAACAAAACGGGGTAGCAGAAAGAAAGAATAGAAATCTACTTGAAAAGACTAGGGCTCTTATGTTTCACTCAAATGTTCCTAAAAGGTTTTGGTCTCAGGGTGTTCTTACCGCTGCCTATCTCATCAATAGACTGCCTAGTAAGCTTCTGAACTTTAAATCACCTTATGAGATTCTAAAAGGTAGACAGATCAATCTATCCCATTTAAGAGTTTTTGGATGTACAGTTTTTGTTCATATTCAAACACCACATCGTGACAAGCTAGATCCAAGGGCTGCCAAATGTGTTTTTCTAGGCTATTCCTCAACTCAAAAAGGTTACAGATGCTACAATCCAACAACCAAGAAAATTGTTGTTTCCAGAGATGTGAAATTTGAAGAATCCATACCTTACTTTACTCAACCTTTGGATCATTCTAGAGAGGGGGAGAATTTGTTTGAGTTGTTTCCAGTCCCCTATCCAAGTGATGAAGATACAACAGATACCTCAAGGAACCAGATTTTGAATGAGGTTTATTATTCAATTCCACAGAATGCCCCATCTGTCGTTCCCGATGAGCCTATCACTTTAGAACCCTCGAGCAGTCCCTCCAATCAAGAAACAGATCAATTGCCAACATCTCTCACAGTTCGTCGAAATCATCCTCGTGAGAGACGACTTCCATCCAAGTTACTTGATTTCGTAACTTACAGTGCAAGGTATCCGTTAACCTCTGTCCTTAGTTACAGCAAGGTTTCATCCTCATTTGCTGCATTTCTCAGTGCAATCACTAAAACCTTTGAGCCACAAACCTTTCAAGAAGCTAATCTACACAGCGAGTGGCGAGCGGCTATGGCAGAAGAGCTTCAAGCTCTCGATGACAACCACACTTGGACCATTGTGAAACTTCCTAAGGGAAAGAAGGTTGTGGGAGGCTGTTGGGTATACAAGACCAAATTTCATTTCGATAGGACAATTGAAAGGAACAAGGCTCGATTGGTGGCTCGAGGATTTACTCAAACCTATGGAGTGGATTACAAGGAGACATTTGCTCCCGTGGCAAAAATGAACACGGTCAGGGTACTGTTATCGGTTGCCATTAACAATGCATGGCCTCTGTTTCAGATGGATGTCAAGAATGCTTTCCTTCATGGGGAACTTGAAGAAGAAGTTTTTATGAAATTGTCTCCAGGTCATCCTCAATCAAACAATCCAGACTTGGTATGCAAACTCCATAAATCTATCTATGGTCTCAAGCAAAGTCCACGTGCATGGTATGCCAAGCTCAGTCAGGTTCTGGAAACCGTTGGCTTCTGCCGGAGCAATGCTAACTCTTCCCTCTTTGTGCGTTCAAGCACATCGGGTAAACTTGTTGTACTTATTTATGTTGATGATCTCATTGTGACATGTGATAATATGTCAGAGATTAATGCTCTTAAACAATATCTCAATCACAAGTTCGCCATCAAGGATCTTGGCATTCTCAAGTATTTTCTGGGAATTGAGTTGGCATACTCTCACAAGGGCTGTTTTCTAAATCAGCGCAAGTATGTTCTCGACCTCCTTCGTGCAGCTGACATGATGGAGTGTAAACCTGCTCGCACACCTTTGGATAGTAACCTGAGGCTGAAATCCCACGGTGAACCCATTCCGAATGTAGAATACTATCAGCGATTGGTTGGTAAACTCATATATCTTACCATCACTCGACCTGATATTGCTTATGCCGTGAGTCTTGTCAGCCAGTTTATGCATGCACCAAGTATGGATCACATGAAGATTGTCCATCGTGTGCTTCGATATCTCAAGGGCTTCATTGGTAGAGGAATTCTCATGTGCAACAATAATCACACTCAGATTTCCGGATATACGGATGCAGACTGGGTAGGGAACGCTCTTGATCACAAATCCATCACTGGTTTTTGCACTTTTGTTGGGGGTAATCTTGTTACCTGGAAAAGCAAGAAACAAAGTGTGGTTGCACGTTCTAGTGCAGAAGCTGAGTATCGTACAATGGCCTCAACGGCTTGCGAACTTATTTGGCTCAAAAGCCTATTATTAGACTTAGGTTTTCCTTACCAACAACCTATGTCTCTCCACTGTGATAATCAAGCTGCAATGCACATTGCCTCAAATCCTGTCTTCCATGAGCACACCAAACACTTTGAAGTCAACTGCCATTATGTTCGGAATCAGGTACAGTCCAAGGTGATTGAAACACTCTTTACTCGTAGTCATGATCAACTTGCTGATATATTCAGAAAGGGATTGTCCTTTGCTACCTTCCATAATCTATTATCCAAGCTTGGCTCAATCGATCCGTTTGATCTAGCTTGAGGGGGAGTATTGGAATACGTAGTGTATATACTGAAAATAAGTTAAGTATACACTCATCGGGATGAGTTATGCTCCCATCGGGTTGCCTCTTCTCATCGGGTTGGTCTCATCGGATTGCTTCCTCTTCATCAGGTTGGTCTTATAAACCACTGGGTTATTACTGGTAACGATGCGCTGACCTTCTGATGATTGTACTGGTTTATCCAACAGTCTGTAACAATCATCTTCCCTTGATTAAAGGAAGATGACTAATTAGTGCCGTGTCTTGATACTAGTGTAATCTCCTTAAATTAAGGATTAGATTAGGCTTTGGACTAACCGGTCACTAGGTGTCGCTCAGGAATCTAGGTTGCTTTCTTCTTTTCTATATGTAAACATACTTGTGTACATTGTCCATTATGAAATACAAATCAGTTTATACTGTAAAATTCATCAAGAACACCTTGAGCAGGATGGGGAGGACCCCGTTGTTGTGGATAATTGTTACGATTACCACAGCCACCGCCAAGGCCACCACGACGAAAACCCCTACGACCACGTCCAAAACCACCATGATGGTGACCATCGTTCGCGATCTACCTGCTGTTGCTGATGATGTGGCTGCGTAGCTTGCTGCTGCTGTGGTGGCTGAACAAGAAAATGATGGGGTTGCAAGCCTGAGCGGTCATAAGAACATGAGCAGTAGGGGAAGGATTCATGCGAGCAAGAGGAAGGAAGGTAGGTCGGGCATATTGAGAAAGGATGTGAAGAACATAACATAATCAGCCCCCAAACCATGGAGAACTGACATCACAAGATCACTATCAGAGACCTTTTGATGAATGAAGGCAAGATCATCGGCAATCGACTTGGCCTCTTGAAGATACTCAGGGAGAGTGCGACTGCCTTTTTGAAGATCAAGAAGACGAAAGTGCAGATTAGCAGCGTTGGCAACAGAGACTTGAGAAAAGTGTTGATGGAGACATTCCCAGCGAGAGAACAACCACCAGCGAGAGAACAGTCCTAGAAAGGGTTGAAACCAAATAGCTACAAATCAGTTGATCCTTCTTGAACCATGAGACATACTCAAGGTTCGGTGTCTGCGTCGTCAGATCGTTGGCGGAGGCAAGAAGAGTAGTAGAAGGAGCAATAGTGGTGCCATCAACATGAGAGAAGAGATTATGACCGATAAAAAACGGACGCATTTGACAAAGCCAATTCAAAAAGTTACTCTCGGTAAGTTTGAAGAAGTGTGCCACATTAGGGCCATCAGGGAGAGAGGAAGCAGAGATGGGGATTGCCTGGATCGCATGAGAACAGAAAAAAAAAAAAAAAAAAAAGAGAGGAGGGGATTGCGGCAGCAAAGAAAGTAGGATTCAGAAACCTAGACTCGTTGATACCATGTAGAAATATAAAACTTGACAATTTTATTGATAACAAAGATGCATATATATACACGTATTGACTTGGCGTACAAGTGTAGAAAACTTAGGGTACAAGAATACAATCCTAAGTAAGATACAATAATAACTCCTAAACCTAAGGAGAAACGGTTTCCTTGGACTACAAGACTCTTTGTTTAACAAGTTCCACTATAAAATTAATTGGCAATATGGGAACTTAGGGAGTAGTCCAACTTACTTATAAGCCCATGCAAGGTCTCTCCTCCCATCAATGTGAGATTCATTCTCAACACGCTTCCTCACATGTGGCGAATTTTCAAGCCAAACACGTGGACAACACAAACGGGGTTACGTGGAGCACGTGTGACGAATTTTCAAGCCAAACACGCGGACAACCCAAACGAGGTGACGTGGAGCACGTGTGGCTTCACTCATGGGACAATGCTCTGATACCATGAAGAAAGTCGAGGTTCCACCATCAAACTAATTGGCAATATGGGAAGTAACCCAACTTATAAATCCATAAAAAGTTTCTCCTCCCATCAATATGAAATTCATTCTCAACAGGAATTGATGGCTTAGTCAAACGTCATGGACTATTTGTGG
Organism: Gillenia trifoliata; assembly: GCA_018257905.1. Taxonomy (NCBI): domain Eukaryota; kingdom Viridiplantae; phylum Streptophyta; class Magnoliopsida; order Rosales; family Rosaceae; genus Gillenia; species Gillenia trifoliata. The sequence continues at coordinate 13,818,645 of CM031083.1, read as the reverse complement.
TATAAATCCAATGAAATACAAAAAGTTTTGAGGGGTGTGAGTGCTAGAGTTTATTGTGCTAGATGAAGACACCTAGCGGCTAATTTGTTTGATGTTATTGCGTGGCAATCAAGTATCAAACATGGAATCTCTCTTTACTTGTTTGCTTTTGAGTTAATGCAAAACGCTCTCACTCCCTATATTAATAGGCACATTTACACCCTAATGGCTGTCTATTTTGATCACAGCCGCACATGAAACAGGGGCAACAGTTTTATTCCTTCGGCAAATTAAATCAATATTGTGGCCTCAACTTTCCATTACTTAGAGGTTGTTTTGCTGAATTTATCTGATGCTCAATATTAGAAAATTTTGTCCATACCTTCAAAGAAATTTGGCTATTCATCTTTCACTTCTTCTACAAATTCGTTGACGAATGCTACATTTTTGCATAATTTACCACCTGTCTCTTTGCCTAGCGAAGAAAAGACTCTCATTACTTTGAGGGGCACTCTTTTTTTAAATTCCAATATACATTTAAAGGATGTTTTGTGTGTACCAAGTTTTAAAGTAGATATTTTATCACTTGGTAAAATTACAAACAGATTGCATTGCTAAGAAGATAATTGGTGTCGGTAAGGGACGAGGAGACCTTTATTACCTACTGACATTGGCTTCTACCATTCAACAAAAACCAACATCTCACCTTCTCATAACCTCCATTGAACTTTAGCATTGCCGCCTAGGTCATCATTCACCAGTCCGTTTACAATTTTTAATTAACAATTTTTTGAAGTGTCTTTTTAATTCGAATCATATGTGTGATGTTTGACCTTTGGCAAAACAAACTCGTCAACCTTTTGGAACAAACTCTATTTCAACGTCAAGACCATTTGCACTTTTACATTGTGACATTTGGAGTCCTAATAAAAATTCATCTTTTACTGGGGCTTATTATTTTCTATCTATTATTGATAATTTTTCTCGTTCACTTGAGTTTTTCTTATGTGACACAAACGTGAAACACAAACCACATTGAAATCTTTTTTGCCTATGTTGAAATACAATTTCACACAAAAGTCTAACAAATATGTGTAGATAACGGTGGATAATTTCTTTTCCATGCATAATTTCTTTTCTGAGCATGGCATCATTTATCAATATTCATGTGTTTACACACCACAACAAAATGGGGTAGTTGAACGAAAATATAGCCACCTTCTTGAAATAGCTAGAGCCTTGCGATTTCAATCTAATTTGCCCATTAACAGACTTCTCACACCCTTCACAAAAAAACCCATTTGGCCAGAAGGAATACAAACTTTACGATCTTGAAATCCATAAAACCTTCACTAATTGAGATGTCCTTTTCCTTGAAGACACTTTTTCATATTCCACTGCTTCTTCCACAAAAACAGTCACCTCACCTCTCATTAACCTCAGCTCCCACTTTCTATTCTCCCTGATGATGCCCCCCCCCCCCCCCCCAACTACAACATCAACCTTCCTTATCCCCACCTATTGTTGATCCCGATCCCACTTCACTGCCCACAATAACCAATCCCACTTCACTGCCAACAACAGACCACCTTCCTACACTCACTCAAAACTCCCAACCCATCTTCCCATGATTCCCAACCACAACCTCATGTCGACATTGCCCCAGATATACTAGCTCCAGAGCCGATGCCAGACTAGAACCCTGCTGCCACAACCTACACATTTCTCTACTCGCCCCAAAAACCCTGTGCCATATCTCGATGATTACGTTTGCTTAACCAGTCCCACCACACCAATCCTCGTCTTCCTTAACCAGTCCCACCAAAGGTACTCGCTATCCACTCTATAATTTTAATTTATATCATCGATTTTCACATAAACATCTTTCTTTTGTTAATGCTATTAGTCGAAGTTTGGAACCTTCTTCTTTTGCAGAAGCAAATAGTGATCCCAACTGGCGACAAGGCATGGATTCTGAACTTGAAGCTCTCGTTGCCGATAATACTTGGACACTCACAAGTTTGCCTCTTAGCAAGTCTCCCATTGATTGCAAGTGAGTGTACAAAATTAAACATCAAGTCGATGGTTCCATTGAGCGCTACAAAGCTCGCCTTGTTGATTATCATGATACTTTTTTTCCAAATACCAAAATGATCACTGTCTTCTGCCTTTTAGCCTTTGCTGCTAGTCAAAATTGGATACTTCACCAACTAGATGTTAATAATGCCCTTCTTCATGGTTATTTGAATGAAGAGATTTATATGCCTCATTCTCTTGGTCTTCGACGACGGGGGGAGAATTTAGTGTGTCGCCCTCAATAAAATCAATTTACGGTCTCAAGCAAGCCTCCAGATAATGGTTTGCTAAGTTCACTGAAGCCATTCTTGCCGCCGGGTTCACTCAATCTAAAGCTGATTATTCTCTATTCACCAGCAAAGATGGTTCCTCTTTTACAAATTTATTAATATATGTTGATGACATTGTGAACACAGGAAATAATATTGATGTCGTTAATTCTCTTAAAAAGTTCATCCACACTAGCTTCCACACCAAAGATTTAGGCGATTTGAAATACTTTATGGGAATAGAGGTTTCTCATTCCAAGGAAAGAATATATATTTCACAGAGGAAGTATGCCTTAGAAATTCTAAAGATCATGGTTTTTTGGGTGCTAGGCCGGTAAAGTTTCCTGTGGAGGAAGTAAAGTTGTTTGATAAAGGTGAAATTCTTAAAGATCTTGCAAAGTACCGACGCTTGGTAGGGCGACTAATTGATCTCACTATTACTTGGCCGGACATAACATATTTAAGATGTTCTTAGCCGGTTCTTGCATGAGCCCCGACAACCTCACATGGATGCTGCCCTTCGAGTTGTTAGGTATCTTAAATCCACTTCGGGTCAGGGTTTACTTTAACAATCCTACAACAAATTAAACTTAGTTGCTTATTGTGATTCGGATTGGGCTTCTCATGATTTGGCTTTCCACCACTGGCTATTGTGTATTTCTTGGTAATTCATTGATTTCTTGGCGAACGAAATGACATAAAATTGTCTCACTATCTTCGGCTAAGGCCTAGTATAAAGCGATGGCTGGTGCTTGTTGCGAGGTCACTTGGTTGTGTTTTTATTAGAGGATTTACATTTGCCTCATTCTAGAGCTTCTGTATTGTGATAACCAGGATGCTCTGCACATAGCAGCGAATCTAGTTTTTCACGAGCAAACTCGTCATATTGAAATGGATTGTCATTTTATTCGAGATAAGATACTGGATGGTACAGTGGCAACTCGGCACGTCAGTTCTTCACAACTAGCTGATATATTTACGAAGCCAAAAAGAACTTCTCAATGTGTTGCACAAGTTGGGCCGGAGTTCTTGATATCCACTCTCCAACTTGAGGGGGAGTGTTAGAAAGTCAACTTTGTTTAAGTAGGAAACTTATTTGTGATTGATTTTGTATTCAATATTGTATCCCTAGAATAGTAGTTTTCCTTTTGTACAAGAAACCTACCGTGTATATATTACCATATACATCAATGAAATTATTCATTCAAGCCAAATATACTTTTCTACATGCTGGACTTGCATGCTCTCGGCTGCTCGTGTGTGTTGCTGGAAAGGATGAGCTGAGGGATTGAGGTGTTTGGTATTACGATTTGGCGAAGGAAAGTGTGGAAATTTCCTTTAAAGGAGAAGTGGAACTGTTTGAAGTTGAAGGAGAGGATCATTGCTTTCATTGCTTGCTTGAGACCGAGACTGAGAACATTATGAAAATGTTCAAACGCTTGGCTTCTTTTCTTGTCTAGCTAATTTTATATCGTTATATCGTGCTACAGTTTCTTCATGAAGTAGAGAATGACTGTCTTTTGTTTTACAAATAAATAAATAAAAAAAAATCTGAATTTGTACATTGTATCTTGTTAGAATGCATGAAGTATCCCAACTGCCTTTGTTGAACAAAGTAAAATAAAAAGTGACCTAATTCTGGTGTACTCTCCTAACTCTTTATGAAATATACTGAAGTGAACAGTTTCTTTCAATCCTAACTACTCAATCAGCATTGTTAATTATCAATATTTTCATTACCTTTGTTATTCAATATTTCATTTCTTTCGTCATTTAATCGAGTTGCTTCATAATGACTGTAATAAGAGAGTAATGATTGTAATAAGAGTGTGATGCCATGTGTCAGACTAGTATTGGGTTGTCATATTAGTTATATACTAGTATGTGTTGTGCCTTAGTAGTCAGTTAAGATGCTTAGCCTTTAAGCAATTGTCTAAAAGTATAAATAGCAACCAGTCAATGTAATAACGGATTATTAATAAAGGATAAGTTTCTCTCTCTCTAAGTTTTCTGTTATTTTCTCTAAGTTTCTCTCTATATTTCTTGATTCTTCTTTACTGTGAATATGGTATCAAAGAGCTAGCGAATCCACTTGTGGATCGTTGCTTGATTGTGTTTCACTGAAATTTCTTTGGGGCTGGCGTTTGGAGCTTGCACGTCGAATCGGAGACGAAGACGATTTCAGACGAGAAGACGTATTCAGGTTCTTTGGACGAAGACGAATTCAAGTTTTGTTCTCAATTGGTGAATTTTAGTGAGATTTGGATCTGGGTATATCGAATAGGAATTGTTTGTGAATTTTTTCTTGTGAATCTTGTTCTTTGGAAGTGTCATTCTTTCAGTGAATCTGTGAATTGCTTCAGAAAGTATAATTCTTTCTTTACACAATTGTTGTTCTTCATCTGGGTATTATTCCTGCACATTGAGGTTTTGTTTGATTGCTTTGAAATGACGACTGGAATTGTTAAGATTGAAGGTATTCTTGGTATGATCACAATTAAATTGAAGGATGATAATTTTGCCAAATGAGCTTTTCAGTTTAAGTCTGTTCTCAAAGGTTATAAGATGTTTGATCATTTTGATGGCACATCTGTTTGTCCACCCAAATATGTCATTAATACAACCTCAGGAGTTACCAATGAGATTACTCAAGCATTTCTTGAATGGGAATCCATTGATATGGCTCTTTTAAGCTTGTTAATTGCTACTTTGACTGATGATGCTATAGAATATGTACTTGGGTGTAAGACTGCTCATGAGGCATGGACTAATTTGGAGGATAGGTATGCTTCTGTTTTTAAGGCTCGTGTGAATCATTTGAAGACTGAGTTACATACCATTCAAAAAGGAGGAGATAGTATTGATAAATACTTGTTAAGACTCAAGAACATTAAAGATCAGTTAGTTGTTGCAGGAGAGTTTGTTTCTGATAATGACTTAGTGATTGTTGCTTTGGTTGGTTTACCAAAAGAATATGCTATAATTAGAACTGTTTTGTTGGCAAGGGAGACATCTATTTCTATGAAGGAGTTTCGAGCACAACTTTTAGGTGCTTTTTTTTTTTGTGGTTGAATAACGGGGCTAACAGCCCAGACAAAACTAAACAATAAATCTAGACCAAAAGTGGAATTGATCATTCTTTTCTTTATCTTTGATATTTCTAACTTAGATTTTTCTTTTTCTTGATTCCCCATGCATCCAGATAATAAGAATAGTCACAACAAAAAAGTCCAACATTTACCATGTTTCTTTAAAGTGGAATTGATCCTTTATTTTTTCCTTTCCGCTCACACAAACTGATAAAGAAAAGAAAATTAATTTACCTAAGCATCAATTGCTTTGGCTTTGCAATCTATTGCTTTGAAGTAAATGAACATTCTTTTCTTTATCTTTAAAAAAAAAAAAAAACCACAGAGTCAATCCCACTTCAATTTGCTATCATAAGAAGTGACAATGAAGTAGATTTATTAAAAAAAATACAATCTATCAAGGGGAACATAAAACTTAACTCTGACCATAATAGCATCCATAACAAACAACGCCTCCAAAAGCGCTTTCAGTCATTTTAAAAACACTTTCAAACGAACTCATAACAAGGTCAAAAATAAATCAATCGCTTTGAATGAAACCACAAATGAATTCAATTGTATGTTTTGACTTTTGAATCTTATCGTCTCTATTTTTTTTCTTTATCTTTGATCATCTATTTTTGTCATTTAGTCTTACTTAAGTTTAATGTATTTTTGATTTGTACAGATTTTGCCCCTCTCATTTGCAGTGGTTGATACTGATAAAAAGGCTAATTGGATTTAGTTTTTGATGAATAACGTACTAAAGCAAACCCATAACTCTCTTGTAGTGTTCTAAAAAGAAGTCTAGGAGGCGCCTAGGCACTAGAGGGCTAGCAGCCGCCGTGATTCATCCCTAATCGGCCACAAAATCGGAAAGCTTATTAGGCGAGACTGGGTGGGTCTTGTAATTTTGATTAAAAAAAAAAAGATTAATTATGATGTGGCCCCAAAATTGTAGCAAGAAGGTTCAATCAAATTTCTAAAAGCCCTAGATGTTTACTCTAAGAAACTCAAAACCAGGCGCTGCATCAAAACGCCTCCTTACAATGCCTAATAAATTTTTGTGATGGTGTTATCACTTGTCTATTTGATTTGATGAATATAAAAAAAGTGTTTGACGATTTTGTTGGAGTGTTCATAACAACACTTCCCTAAAACAAATTGCAAAAAGTTTCAAGGGTCAGTGCCAGAGATATTTGACTAGACGAAGACACGTGGTTGCTACTTTGTTTGCTGTTACGTACTGCATGACATCAAGTTTCAAACGATCTCTCTTCATTTGTTTTCTAATGGAAAACGCTCCCTCTATTAATAGTCACATTCACATTCTCAAGTTTCACACATCTTCATAATCTATCCATCTTCTCTAATGGCTTCCATCACAAAAGAATTAGTGTTTAAGTCCAGTCCTTTCATCAGAATCTTCGAAGATGGCACTGTGGAGCGCACAAAATTTCCATATCCTTCATATGTGCCCCCATCTCCTGATCAAGATCCAGAAACTGGTGTCTCCTCCAAAGACATCACCATCTCAGAAAAACCCAAAATCTCGGCTCGCGTTTTCCTCCCAAATCTCCCTCAAAATTATACCCAAAAGCTCCCCATCTTGGTTTACTTCCACGGTGGTGCCTTTTGCATGGAGTCTGCGTTCTCGTTCCTTCACCAACGTTTTCTCAACCGCTTGGTCTCAGAAGCCAAAGTTGTAGCTGTCTCTGTTGAGTACAGACTTGCCCCAGAGAACCCACTTCCTGCTGCTTATGAAGACTGCTGGGCTGCTCTTCAATGGGTTGCTTCTCACTCAAGCAACAAAGACTCAGATGGAAACAAAGAGACATGGTTACTCAAATATGGAGATTTTACTAGACTTTACATTGGTGGTGACAGTGCAGGTGGAAATATTGCACATAATATAACTATAAAAGCAGGAGTTGAGAGCCTGTGTGGTGGTGTGAAAATTTTGGGGGCATTTTTGTCCTGTCCTTATTTTTGGGGTTCCAAGCCAATTGGGTCAGAGCCTAAAGGTGAAGAGTTTGAGAAGAGTCAACATTCTGTAGCTTGGAACTTTGTTTATCCATCAGCTCCTGGAGGGATTGATAATCCAATGGTGAATCCAGCAGGTGAGGGTGCACCGAGCCTTACTGGACTAGGGTGCTCTAAGCTACTTGTGTGTGTTGCTGGAAAGGATGATCTGAGGGATCGAGGTGTTCGATATTATGATTTAGTGAAGGAAAGTGGGTGGAAAGGAGAACCGGAACTGTTTGAGGTGGAAGGAGAGGATCATTGCTTTCATTGCTGGCTTGTGATCGAGACTGAGACTGAGACTGAGAATGTTAAGAAAATGTTCAAACGCTTGGCTTCTTTTCTTGTCTAGCTAATTATTTATCATGCTAATAATTCCTCATGACTATCTCTGTTTCATACAAATAAATAAAGAAAGCTTTTTTGGACATCCAAATTTTCTCTCTGAACAGCCTTTTTCTCTAGATACCCAGTTTTATTTCACACATTTCTTTGAACACCTAAAATAATTTACTAAACTTTCAAGATCAATACCCTTGTTTTACATTTTATGTATTTATTTTTCTATGGACACCTTTTTTTTTATTTTCTTGGACACCCATTTTCCTTGTATTAATTGTGAAGGCTTTCTCTTCAATGTGACAATTTCCACTGATGGTATAATTTTTTGTTCTACACGTGACTGCATAGTTATTATATTTTGTTAAACAAATTTGCACTATAAACCAGACACAATATGAGGAACAATGAGAAGACCAAACACTACAATATCATTAAAAAAACTAGAGCTTCAATACATGTAGTCTAGAAGCTATATAGAAAATTAAAATTGAATTAAATTGCATGCCAATATCACATGGGTAAAAACTTATACAAAATAAATCATATCAGATGCCAATATTGTCTCTTAACTAAACTGTATTGACATTCCAATTTTTTCATTCCATTCCCAAGAGCCTGCTATCTAGCTCTTACTCAAATGACCCTGATGTGCAGAATTATATATATTACTCTTATGTGGATTATGATTTCAGTTAACTATTTCTCACAAATTTCAGCTTCAGCCATTTGACGAACTGTGTTACTTGAAATATTAACACTCAATTAGTAGAAAAGAAAACTCTTGATCAGGTACATGTACAAAATCTCATAGTTTTCAGTTTCTCGTTGTTGAGCCATTCAATTTATTAAGTGATATTATTGTTATAGTCTATGTATTGATTGTTATACAATCTTTTTCCAGTCTTAAATTTATTCGTGGGATTACTTTCCTTTCTTTTCAAACTAAATGCACTAGTAGAAAAAAGTACTTGGGCGACAAAACAAATTTCGTCGCGCAAGGCCCCTTTTTGTCACCTAAATATTTGCGGGACTATTAATTTGTCACCCCAAATTCGTCGCGCAAAGCTCGTGAAGCAAGCATTTGCGCGACGAAGAAAATACATTTGTCGCTCAATGCACACTTGCGCGACAACTTTTGGCAACGAAAATATGCGTCGCAATAGAGTTCAGGCGACGAATAAATTTTGTCGGACAAACCTTTAGGTGACAAAAGTCCTTCGTTGCCCTAAGTTTTCAAAAACGAAATATTCAATAATTTTATCGTCACACAAGATATTTACAAGTTTAGGCAACGGTGTTTGTTTTGTCGTGCAAAATATTTAATAATTTTATTTCAATTAATTGAATTATTTAAAAAAAAAAAATCAATTTAATTTTTTAATGAATTAATTAATTAATTTAATGAATTAATTAATATTTAAAAGACAATAAAATATAATAAACAATGTAGAAAAACAAATTATATTATATAAAGAAATGTACGTACAGAATAACAATTGAAAATAAATTAGAATCCTAAAATGAAATGGCTATTGAGATGACGGCGGGAAATATGGTGAGGGAGGGGGCTAATCAGATGATGGGAGATTTAGTGAAATGCCGGACAATTGAAGAGCGTATAAGATGTGGCTCATCTGGTTGCCCTGAACCTGCCTCTGCAGGTTCTGCACTTCCTGCTCCAACGTGTTGACTCGTTGCGAATTGTTTTGAGAAGAAGAGGCACCTGTGTCACGGAGTCGCGCCTTCCCCATCTCCCGGTAAACTCTACCAGGCCTACGACCAAGGGTCTGGTCTAGCGTCTTCGTTAGTATATGAATACCAGCATCCTCAGTTGAAGTCACCTTCTCGATAGAGGTCTCGGGGGGAAGCTGCAATGCCACTTCTTCAAGAAAAGCATTGCTCTTCTCTACCATAGTGGCCTGTAATAAGAAAATAATATTACTATTTATAATAATTATAAAAGGAACAAAAGTAAAAGGTAGTTAAAGAAACTTACATAGAGCTGCTGAGCCATCTCATCACCGGGGCTGACATAAACTTTCTCGAACATGTCGATCTCCGAAAACTTTGCACCTTCCTAAAAAAAAAGTTTAAAATTAATAAAAGAATGTTAAAATTTAAAATTCATAAATATTAAATTATATTAAATTTAAAAATGTAAAGTAGTTTTACCTCTCGTCGCTTCTCTAATCTATAGACACAATTTAGAGGAAGAAAAACCATCATTCAGCACTAAACTTTAAATAGATTCAAAGAATACATGCCTCTGATTATCACAAATATAAAAAATAAATAAAACATATATCTTCTTCTATAGTTGAAACATAATCGTTCTTTAAAAAAAACATAATCATTTGTTACATGCTTGTGATTATCACAAATAGAAAATAAAAATTAAGCCTCTTAAACGAAGAAAAAAGGGTTTGAATTCAATCAGGTACAATTGTGGCATTATCCTTATCCTTACAGTCTGTAGGCGAAACCCCTGGAAAGCTATTGGAAAAGATGTGGGGAGAGTTTGGAGCAAAAATCTGTTTCACTTGGCAAAATCTGATCCTTTCCACAACCTTGTTCATTTCTTCGAAGTATCCATCATGACTTACGATCAGTAAAGTTTCATTTATACCTACAACCCGAGACAAACTATCGACAACTACTTTGAGATACTGCGGCCGGTTGTGCACATAAAGAACTATAATTATATGATCCTTGGCTAGACTTGTCTAACATTTGAACGATTACTACTCCTAATCCTTACTTCACCAAAATCATCCGAAGTCGGCGTGACAAAATTTGAACTCGAATTAAATCTCAGGAGGAACATCAGTAGGAAAACCCCTAACAATGTAAGTGAAATCAATGGTAAGAAACGGCGAAAAGTAGCTTCGTCCTTTAGACGGCGTTTCTTGATAATAGCCATAGAATCAACAACAGATATGGCAACAAACACAGTTCATATGACAGTTACAGCCACACCATTCATATCTTCACAGAATTCATAAACCAAATATGCAAAAAAAATAGGAAGACCAAATATTTGCAGCTAAAAAAACTAAGTCTTTAAACTACAAAACAACACCAACCCATTTGAGAACAGAGAACAATAAAAAGGGTAGGAGTCAAAAACCACAAAAGCAATTGGTGGGTGCTCAAATCAAATCAGCCAAATCTTGATCTGATTGGAGGCCATGGGAGTAAAATCCGAGCTTCCTTTTGCTGCAACTCCAAATTCGCACAACAAATCAAAGCTTGGAAAGCAAAAATCAAATCACAAAACCCACACCCAAAAACTGGAGAAAAAACCAGGGTTTATGGCCAAAATCCAATCTTTGAGAAGCAATATTGAGTTCAGAGGTTGAAATGTCTTTGGTATCAACGACTTTGATTTGTCAGTTGACTGACGACTTGAAGAAACAGAAGGAGAGGAGAGGAGAGGGGATCAATACCTGAGATGTTCTTGAGCTGAAAGACGGAAAGGCCGCAGCCTGCCGTGGCCGGAATCGATCGTCTGACAGAGTTTGGATTCGTGGGTTTTTGGTCGGGTTTCTGCGAATCAAAGGCTACTGGGGTGTTGAGGGGATTGTGTGGATGATGATGGTGAGTGCGATCCCAAATTCCATGCGAAAGAGGGAGAGGGAGAAGAAAAGCTTTGGTAATCGAGAAGGAGAGAAAACTTACAGATCGAGGATGTCTGCAGATTGAGGAAGAAGAAAGAAGAAGAGAAAAGGATGAAAAAATAAAGGCCTTTGTGCACGAAATAGTTTCGTCGCGCACACTTTTATTAAAAATTTAAAACCAGTCCAAAATTTTTGGCGGCTAGCCCAAAAGTTTGGTGGCAAATTTTTAGGTTTTAGGCGATGAATTTCGTCATTTCGTCGCACAAAGACACTTGAGGCGACGAATCAATTTTTCATCGCCTAAACCTAAGAAATTTATTCCACGTCATTCTTCTTTTGATTTCCTAAAGAATGACTTATTCATGTCTTAATGAAGTAATTTTTGTACACAATGATCTTGAAGAAGAGGTATACATATTCAACGGTTCAGATTTAAAGAAACAAATATCTATGTGTGTTTACAAATTAACAGTTGTACGAAAAATGAACTTACAGTGGAAAATTCATAATAACTAATTGAGAAGTGGGAAAAATTTGTAAAAAATATACAAACGCTCGTAACGAGAAGGTCTGCAACTTTCGTTAAGAGGTCAACTCCAAAATCGAACACTAGAAACCAAGAAGGCTATATTATGTTTTAACCGTCTATCAACGTTTATGTTTACGCTCCGTTATTATATCCGTAATTTATTTTTTCATCTCGGTTCTTTTTTGAAAACATGATCTTTTACTGAATGCAATAAGATGAACGGTTCAGATCATTTATACTATGTCCCCATATTTACAGTTTACTGAAAATTGTGATGATGTTATATAGTTTATATAAACTTTATAACGTCCTACACAAATTTCGCTAAACTGTAAATTTTGAGACATAATATATTCGATCCGAACCGTTCATCTTATTGCATTCAGTAAAAAATCATGTTTTCAAAAAAGAACCGGGATGAAAAAATAAATTACGGATATAAAAACGGAGCGTAAACATAAACGTTGATAGATGGTTAAAACATAATATAGCCTTCTTGGTTTCTAGTGTTCGATTTTGGAGATAACCCCTTAACAAAAGTTGTAGACCTTCTCGTTACGAGCGTTTGTATATTTTTACAAATTTTTTTCCACTTCTCAATTGTTTATTATGAATTTTTCACTGTAAGTTAATTTTTCTTACAACTGTTAATTTGTAAACACACATAGATATTTATTTCTTTAAATATGTTTAAATATGAACCGTTGAATATGTAGACCTCTTCTTCAAAATCATTGTGTACAAAAATTACTTCATTCAGATATGAATAAGTCATTCTTTAGCAAATCAAAAGAAGAACGGTGTGGGATAAATTTCTTAGGTTTAGGCGACGAAAAACTGATTTGTCACCTCAAGTTTAAGGTTTTGCACGATGAACCATTTGTCGCCTAAAGTCACACTAGTTTTTTATTTTGCACGACGAATCATTTGTTGCGCAAGATATTTTAGGCGACAAAACAATTTGTCGCTCACAGTTTGGAACCAAATTCTCCTTTTCCTGCCACTTTTTCCATCTTTTTCTCGACGAATATATCTATTCGTCATCTGTTTCATTTTTAAGCGACGAATTTGTTCGTCGTCTAAAAGTTCTAACATTTTAGGCGACAAAATAGGATTTTCGTCGCCTAAAGTGCTCTTGCCCGACGAAATTTCCTCTGTCGCCTAAAGTTTTGTCGCGCAAGCTATTTTTTCTACTAGTGATGAAATTAATTTTGATCTCAAATTCATACGAAACTAATGAGTTTGTGCTATAGTGATACTATAGTCAGAGCTATTACAAAGGAGTGGTAATACAATTGTTGTGATGATTTTGGTGACAACTAGAGATCGAAAAGGTTCCAATCCATCTGACAGAGGAGTGCTATTGCATATGGAGTTTAAGTCACAAACTCCGTCTAAGGGCTTAGACCCTTAATTCCTATGGAAGAAATTAACTTACAGAAATATATTTTAGTATTTAATTTATAGTCGTATATTTTAAAGCCTATTACATTTAACTTATTATCAGTGCGGTGGGATAATTTTGGGCATGGTTGAAAAGTAGTGTAATGGATGTCATACATGAACTTCGTTAATCAATTGAAATTGGGGGGGGGGGGGGGGGGTCCTTATCTTCATGTAATGATATCGGTACAAGAACACAATTTGTTTGTAATAAAGGTTTGTCTTGAATTAATCTTAAGACTAATATTCTATCTTGTCATTAGTTTGTATGCGAAGTCCTTTTGCAGGTGATGACATACATGAAAATGTGAGGGTAAAGCTAAGAAGATACCCAGACAACAACGATATGTAGTCGTGATTTCATATGTGGTGAAACACCTAATTGAAGTACAATAAAAAATCTCATGGACCACTGCATATATATCATGAGTTCATATATATGTGAACGTCCTTCTGGAAGTAAGTGTAGAAAATTCATCATGTATATATTACATTAATTTATCTAACTCGTTATGCGGTTGAGATCTTGAGCAGATACACTCAAAAGTTTCATGGACTATTGAAAAAGTCATGTAGTGAGTACTAAAACTTTGAGAGGTACTTCTTAATTAATGACTGACGAGTGGTGAGTGTTCCGTTATACATGAAATGTATAACGACGATTATTTTAACTTTTATACTTACCATGATATGTTGAGGTATGCGATGTTCTAAAGATATTTTAACTGGATGTGCAGGTACACCACGAAACAACAGTTAGTTGTCTTAGAGAAAACCTTAGCCGAAGAGCAAGTGGTTATAAAATAGATTAGTGGAGGTTTTCAAAACGATTATTTGACTCTCCATATTTGTACTTAGTTGAAGTGTGTGGAAAAAAGTATGCATTTTTGCTATAATAAAAAATTAGAATTTGTGTTGGTGTAGATATAAATATATTTTTAAATTTTAAGTAATATGTCATATTTTGTCTTTTCACCTACTTAAAAACTAGCCTCTCTGCACGCGCTGACGCGCGAGCGAGAGACCTTTTTTTATTCACTAGTGCTTCGTGCCCCGAAAATTAGTCAAATCGTTTAACACAAAATTAACCAAAATCAGTAAAGAATTAAATCCTATTTATTTCCTATCGATGATTGCCCCAACTTGCTATATTTTTCAACCAAAATTTACATTGAACAACGATAAAAAACAAAAGAAAACAAAAGAATATATCATATTAATTGCTTATGTCAACATCAAGGCCAAACAATCAAAGGAGTGGGAAAAGAGATGGAGAAAATATAAAAATAAAAATCCAAATTAATTAACTTAAGAGCAGAAACAAACAGAATTATTAGCTTAGGGATTTAGAAATTCAATGCATATGCTTAGGGATTTAACTTAAGAGAAGAAAAAAGTAACCTACCTGAGACTGAGAGTGAAGACAATTTAGTTTTTGGCGGCAATAATTAAAACCAATTCGCAACTGCAAATAGCAGTTTCAAATTTGAACGCCACTTTTTTCTCTATTTTTTCAACGTGTTTAACTTATAACTGCTCAGCCTAAGAGGATAATTGTCTCTTTTGTTTTGCAAAATAAGAGGATAATTATCTCTTTTAATTATCTCTTCTTTTTTTTGTTAAAAAAGTGATTTTGTAATGGGTGGTTTTTTTCTATTTTATTTTTTTTTCTTTTATTTCTCTCTCCTCCCCTCTCTTTCCCGCTCATTTTAATATTTTTACCATTATGTCCTCATTTTTTTTATTTATTTGTTTTTTTTTATAATTTGTAACAAAGGATATTTTTGATATTTTGTTGAAAATTTAAATTTAAGACCTTCTGCCTTAATATTATAGATTAAAAGAAAATTTTGATAAAATAAAATATAAAATAAAATAAAATAAACTAGTGGGGTGAATTTAGATGAGTAGTAGAGTTTAAATAGAAAGACTCATTTTTAAATCTCTTCTATGCTAACTTTTTTTGTCAATCGGAATCTTCGGTACAAATTTGACTACACTCTGTTTCCTCCAATTTATCGAGACATCATCATTATAGAATAATATATGATTGATGCAATAAAGACCAATTGCCTTGTAATTGCAATGTCTGTATGGACAGGGTACTGACTAGGGCTGCCCCATATGGTCGTTGCACTCTCTTCGAACTTTTTTGGATGCTCCAGAGTACTCAGTATTTCGAGTATTTTAATCATTAAATCTTTATTTAAAAATACAAAATCAAGATCTAATGATTAAAACACCATAAATACCTAGTACTCCAAAGGATGCAAAAATTGCTTCGCAAGAGTGTGAGACCAAATGAAATCTGCATTGGAGGGAGGCCTCGAAGTCAATCGGTGCGTCTTTCGTTTTCATTGTCTTCGTCTGCCCAAGACTTCCTCTCTAAATTATTTATGTATTCAATTTTCTCATGCCGTTGGTCTACTCCTCTTTCCGACTTTGGATGCATATTGGGTGTAATCTTTTGTGCATCTAGGGGAAAAAAAATTGAGAAGTGTTACGAAATTATTATTAGCACTTAAAAAAAAATCATTTTGCACTTCTCTCTAATGAAAAAAAACAGACAGAAAAGTAAAAATTGACTTTCCGGAGAAGTAATAACAATTCTCAATATTACTTGTAGTTTAAAGATAACTACACATACATGCACTGTATTTACGAGGGGCCATGACGTACGTATAGTTTGACTCACCGCGCGGAAGGACATATGGCGGCTACTTTGGTTGCCATTGCTACTTGCTGCGTTAGCTGTCAGCCTTGAGCTCCTCTCTTTCTCATTTTCCTAATGAATTACAAACAAACAATCTGTCTTCCATTTATAAATTTCAATTCTAGTTTCTCTACCCTCATCAACTCCTCAAAAGATTCACACTTCAACACTTCTCAACATGTCTCTAATGGCTTCCACCACCGCAAAAGAAATAGCTTCAGAGCTCCTCCCTCTAATCAGAATATACAAAGACAGCACGGTGGAACGCCTCATGGGCTCTCCTTATGTGCCCCCGTCTCCTCGTGACCCAGAAACCAACGTCTCCTCCAAAGACATCACCATCTCACAAAACCCTAGCATCTCAGCTCGCCTCTACCTCCCTCCTCAAAACCAAAATTACCAAAACCCTATCTCCATCTTGGTTTACTTCCACGGTGGTGGGTTTTGCTTCGAATCCGCCTTCTCGTCCGACCACCACCGTTTTCTCAACCGCTTGGTCTCGCAATCCCAAGTCCTCGCGGTCTCAGTCGAGTACAGGCTCGCCCCGGAAAACCCAATTCCCATGTGTTACCAAGATTGCTGGGATGCTCTTCAGTGGGTCTCTTCTCACAAAACCTGCAAAGGATCAGATGCCAACAATGCTGACAAAGAGCCATGGTTGGTCCAGTGTGGTAATTTTGATAAATTGTACATTGGTGGTGATAGCGCAGGTGGAAACATTGTGCATAACGTGGCTATGAAGGCAGGGTTTGAGAGTTTGTGCGGTGGGGTGAAAATTGTAGGGGCATTTATGTCACACCCTTATTTTTTAGGGTCAAGGCCAATTGGGTCAGAGCCTAAAGGAGAAAACTTTGAGAAGTGGCTTCCTTATAAAGTTTGGAAATTTTTATTCCCATCAGCTCCTGGGGGTATTGATAATCCAATGGTGAATCCGGCGGGCGAAGGTGCACCGAGCCTGGCTGGACTCGGATGCTCCCAGCTGCTCGTGTGCGTTTCTGGGAAGGATGAGCTGAGGGATCGAGGTGTTTGGTATTATGATTTGGTAAGGAAAAGTGGGTGGAAGGGAGATGTGGAGGTGTTTGAAATGGAAGGAGAGGAACACGCTTTTCATATCTTGTGTGAGGCTGCGACTGAGAATGTGAAGATTATGATCAAACGCTTGGCTTCTTTTCTTGTCTAGTGGATGGAAGGAGATATACTAATTAGTTTTGTTGAGCACTGTTAATCACTTCACTCTAAATTAAGACCTCAATAAGAAAATGTCAAATGCAAGAAACTTGTAACTCAAGTGATTAAAGTTGTTTATCTCTACCCAGATGCATAAATACATATAGCATTTGCAAAAAATAAGAGAAGCATAATACTTGTAATTGTCAAAAATATATATACATATATATATGCTTCTGTTTTAAGGAATTCAATTGAATCTTACTTCAATCTATTGAATATGTTTTGCTTAAAATTGTTTATCATTTTGGGGTCTTTTATCTTCACCATTCATTTTTCGGACTACTCATAATCTCATACTATTGAAGAAAATTTGATCTTTTTGTGCCTTTTATCCTTGTCTATTTTCTTCAAGAGATTTTTGAAAGTTTTACGCCTCATGTTTTAGGACATAATTGTTTTAATTAGGTGAATTAAATTTTTAGCCAATGGGTATTACGAGGAGAACTTAAATATGTTATTACATTGAGAGCCGGCTTAGAGGCATGGCGAACAAGGTATGTGCATTGAGCCTCACTTTCATCTTGAGAAAGCCTTGGGCCTCACTTTGAACCAAATCTCATATTTTTCTATACCCTTATTTGTACATATATCTTTTTTTTATTCATTGTATTCCTATTCTCAACAAAAGAGAATAGGAGAATAAAAAATTTTCATTATTCTTCTAAATCTAATATGATGTGCCTCAAATTCTTACTATATGGAGATGGTTGATAGATTGGATTGGAAAGTTTTTTAGTTTAAGTAGTACATTAAAAAAAATTATATTAAGGTACTAAATTAGGAAGGTCTCGTTGGATTTTCGTCTTAGGTCTCGGCTTGCATTGAGAATGCTCAATTGATATATCACCTAGTAGTGTAATCCAAGAAGCGACCCTAGGAACTTTTTTATTCTACAACAATAGTTTTTACGCTGGGGAGTGAGTAATTGAGGCTATGCCACATAATGGGTCAACCAAAATAATTAGGTTTTAAACTCACTATTTATGAGAGTCGATCATAAAAGATCTCACTTACAAATAAAAAAATATATCACTTGATAGTAGTACTAGTGAGTAGTAGGAACTTTTAATGAAGTGTGAATAGATCATGTTATATCTTGCAATCTCCAAATTCACATAGGTCATGTTTACTTAATAGAAATGAAAATAAGAAGGAATCGAAGAACTTATAAAGAGGGAAAGTAAGGAAATGGAATAGTTTCAACTAGTCCCGTAGTTAATCGAATTCCTGATTTTTAGGTATTTGGTTACGGATTTTAAAAGGAAGCTAACACTTTTCAGAATCCTTGCATGTAAGTAAACGTAGGGGAAAGTTCCCCGTATTTTGATTCTCATATCCATATTTCAGTAAATGCAAAAAACTCAAGAATAGAAATTATTCCAATTCATATTCCTTGTAAGTAAACATGCACAGTGTGATTTATTCATAATCCAACACAAAGTATGGGCCTCTACTATGGGCCGGGCCGAAACAATGTAATGGCTTAGTCCAGAAAAAATGCATTCTCCTCCCGTCCTCCGGGTACACCATCTTACTGTTTGTTTTGCAAAATAATCTCAGCCGTCCAATCGACCCAAAACCCTAAATCTCTCTCTAATATAACATTTCCCACACTCACCGTCTCGCGCCTCCAAGCTCATAGCGCGCACAGACACACAGAGCCCCCAAAGCCCCAAGGAGGAGACCCAAACCCTAGAGCAACAACCATGGCGGCCCCAGCTATCGAGTCCGTACAATGCTTCGGTCGGAAGAAGACGGCGGTGGCAGTGACCTACTGCAAGCGCGGACGAGGCCTGATCAAGATCAACGGCTGCCCAATCGAGCTCGTCGAGCCGGAGATCCTCCGATTCAAGGCCTACGAGCCGATCCTGCTGCTCGGACGGCAGCGCTTCGCCGGCGTCGACATGAGGATCCGAGTCAAAGGCGGAGGCCACACCTCCCAGATCTACGCCATCCGTCAGAGCATCGCCAAGGCCCTCGTGGCGTTCTACCAGAAGTACGTCGACGAGCAGAGCAAGAAGGAGATCAAGGACATCCTGGTCAGGTATGACAGGACTCTCCTCGTCGCTGATCCCCGGCGCTGCGAGCCCAAGAAGTTCGGAGGTCGCGGTGCCAGAGCCAGGTTCCAGAAGTCCTACCGTTGAAAGGATTCCCCTTTTTCAATTCTTGTTATTTACTATCGCTGTCGTATCGAAATGATCTCAATCGATGTTTTGTTTTAATTCCTAGTTTTAATATTTGCTATGGATTTTGGAAAGTGTTTTGGTGAGACCTTGTTCTGGATATTTATGCTTAGTTATAATTTGATGATATTTTGAAGAATGATTGAATGTTTCCGGGTTTGGTTTTCGGGTTTTCGATTCTTTGCTTAAAATGTTGCTCTTACTATAGTTGATTGAGGCAGGCTTTTTTGCATTGGAATTTAGAAATAAACTTAATTAGCTGAGGTTTAGTGTTGAGGTTTAGCGAACTTAATTAGGTTGTTTGTAGTTATGAAATTACAATTGAAGTTGTAATTTTATGGAACCAAACATGGAAGAGGATGCTGTATTCATCCTTGAATCGGAAAAACATGCCGTGTTCACACTTGGCCTGATAGCATGTTTAGGGTAGGTGGCGTATCTTAAGGTTCGAGTCAATTGGGTAGGACTTTAACTGATCTTTGCCTTAGAAGTTAGAAGAAATTGGAAATGCATTTGATTACCGCAATTTCCAGACCCTGGTCTTCGGTTTTACGGGCAGATGGTATAACAGCTTCTACTATCCTACTTTGCTCACACTATGTACTGCTCTACTGTCCGACCCTTCACTTTGATCTGCCTAGGTTTTTTACGCAGTTTTCCAAATGCTAATGTTGGGATCATGCAAAATGTCTAGTGTTTGTGTTCCGTCTGAGAGGCTATGTCGTAAAGATAATCGTGCTGGTGCCTATATGGTTGAATCGCCTTCTATACAAAGTTCTTTTGAAATTTCTGGGAAATCTTGATTGGATATAGAAGTTCATCCCTTTTAAATACTTGTTAGCAATATTTAATCTTCTGCAGTGGAATCCGATGAACACACTACTAACTGTTGCATGGTAACAAATTGGTCCTAATTTTAACAAGCACCATTGTTTTATTGTGTACTTGTCTAGCAAATCTGCCTCTGATCTCACCATTTTCGTTGAAATTTGTGTTTTGGGAGTACCTTTTTATATGACCGATATTTAATACCTTGATTTCATGCCATGAACTCTTCTAACGGTCTCTGCGCTGTCACACCATCGAAAACATGCCCTACATGAATCGGAGGGCTTCTCTAGTGCACGTGTCTGTATGGAATGTTATTCGTTTGTTTTTTAGCCGATAGATCAATCGCAAGTCTCAACGGCTGGTGTTAGAAGTTCAACTTATGTTGCCCAGCTGTTCCCCCTTCTCCTGCGCCACCTCCCTTACATCTACCCCCACCATCTCCCCAAACCTTCCTCAACCGCAACCCGCCCAAACACCTCCACCCGAAGAATATAACCCAATGGCCACTGTACCTCCGTTAATCACTCATCTGCTGGGATGTCAGGTAGATCGAGCATCCCAGTAGATGAAGTGTAAGTAACCCCCGCAGACATCCAAAGCAAGAAGCTACAGAAATCACTAGAATAACAGAAATCAATCAAACTCTTAGCAACAGTTTTTAGCATTGCTCATTTAACCATGCTACTGACGGCTTTGCCAAATCATGTCATCACACAATATGCAATCAGAATCCAATCCTTGTCAGCATAGCCCTCTCATTTGGACGATATCCCTTCTCGATCATAGCCTGTGCCCTTTAGATCACTGAAATCCCGTAAACCCTCAAGCCCCTTTGGCTTTGGCTTCTTAGGCAGCTAATTGATTACCTCTTGATACGTATAATTATCTGGGACACGGTTCTTTGCAATCGTGATGTGCAGGAGTTCGGATTGCTTCTCCTTACAAAACCCAGATATCATCAATTTAGTGAAAGCAGCATTTCCAGGGACTAGTCCATCTACCAAAACCTGCTGAAGTTCATAACCTTTCAAAACCTTGTTATCAACCGCCTCCTGAATGCTTTTTGGCAGCATTGCAGGCCTTAGCCTCCATGAGCGGGCTGAAAAGCATATTACACGAAACGGAGTCAGGCCGAAACCCATTTTGAGAGCTCAACCAGACGAAAAACGGAAGCTTGAAAAGCACATTCTTTTGGTGCTTCAAAAGCTGAGTGAAAGATTGGGCGTCAGTGAAACTAAAAGAAGGGTACTGGGATGGCAGAGTCTGCTCCCATCTGGGTTTTGTTCTGATACTGTACTGATAATCTTACAAATTTGTTGAGCAATTTCTGTAAAGTCATAATCTTCGGTTTCTGTTGTGAGGTATCTGATATGGGTATTTGGGTTTTGGTGGGCACGGTGGTTTTAGTGGAGGAAGATTAAGATTGAAGACACAACTCCGGCCATGAACTATATACTCTCTCTCTTTCTAGCTATAAATTGAAGGAAAATCTCTGTGTTGATATTGAAAATGAAGCTCTAAATTATTGCGGAAACAGCGGAAAAATTTGAGCCAAGTAACCAAAGCGGAGGCAATCACAAACCAAAGCTGAAATTAGTTACATTTCAACAAAGACAACCCACAAACAAGAGAAAATCGAGCCCAAATATGAAAAGGGGCAAGAAAATCTTGTGACGACCGGTTGTAACCGTGGTGACATCCGGTCGTTGGTAACAGAACATGACTTGGGGACAATGACACTTGAATTGAGTTTTTACGAGTGCTAGCTAGTGTTATTCGGCTCCTCAAGGCGTTCTTACGTACATTGGACATCGTTGAAGCCAAAAACACAACCGCAACTACGTACTTCTGGTGGAAATGATGTAATCATTGGATGCGATGATGGCCTGATACATGTTGGATAGTGGATTTTGGTGCATCCTTCCATGTAACCTCACGAAGAGACTTCATTACATCCTACACCAAAGTAGATCGATTTTGGCAATGTGACAAATTTTCTAAGTTGGTGGGAAGAGGAAATATTTCTCTTAAGACCAACATAGGAACATATAAAGGTTGTTCCTTGGTTCTCAAGGACATGAGACATGTTCAAGCCATGCGTATCAACTTGATCTCTACAAGATTACTTGATGACGACGGATACATCAATGTCTTTGCTGAGGGAAAATGGAAGATCAGTAAACTCTAGCTCTTGTCCATGCAAGAGGAAAGAAGGAGAACACCCTTTACATGACGCATGCAAAAGTCGGTAATGGGTATGCATGTAATACTCTTGGGGGGGGGAGACTCAATTGATCGATGGCAAAGACAACTCGTTCAGATGAGCGAGAAAGGGTTGCAAATTATAACATAAGGAGATGCCCTACCTACCCGGACATATTGCTTGGCGGGAAAGCAACATAGAGCTTCATTTCATCACCAACCAGCCCCAAGAAAAGCAAATAAATCATGGATTGCAAATTCTAGCAAAAAGAGATGCACTGCCTGGAGTAAAGAAATAGATGCCTCTAAAATCATGCACATATTACTTGGCGGGAAAGCAACATAAAGTTTCGATGGGTGAAGATAGCGGTCTAATTAATGCCACTAAACAGTCAGAACTCCAATCCAACATTGACTATATATAATGCTTTTTCACCCTTGTACCTACATGATTAAGATAACCTAAGCACCACGCTTATTTCTAAGCCCCTTCTTGGAGAAAACTATCCCACGTGGAGTCGTGTTATTCGAAGGGCTTTGGGAAGCCATGAATAAACTTGGGTTTATAGATGGAACTCAAATTTGTGTATGTAAAGTCAAGGGGTCTATTGTATTTGTATAGATTCATACTTGTTGTATAAGCTCGCTCTTATTAGATGTAATTGGCAAAGCTACTACTTTTATTACGTACGACTCCAACACTCCTATATAAGGAGCTTTTCTTGTACCAATTGAATATACAAAAATTAATCTCTATTAGCGAGCATCTCCAAAGCACATATCAAATTTTAAATATAAGACAGTCAATGTGACACTTTAATATCTTTTAAAGATTTGCTCTCCACCCCATATGTCAAATTAAAAACACTTAATAATCAATTAAAAAAACTATAATAAAATTCTTAAAACAAAAAACAATAATAAAAATGGTAAAACGCATTTAATAATCAATTAAAAAATAATTTGAAGTTGTTGTCAATTTTGGTAGCAAAGGTGATGGCTGCCAATCCACATCATGCCACATTAAAATTGGTTTTTCGGTTGGAAAACACTATTGCTATCTTTTTTTTACTGTTAATGTTGATTTGAACTTTTTGACATATTTTTTTGGAGATGCTCTTAATCTCCATAGTAAGACGTGCTTTGGGTTGAAAAGTTCATAATCAAATACGTGCATGCTTGCCCCAGGCAAACAATATCTTATTATGTGGGTCGGGCTATGTTTCTCAGAGCAATTCCACCCGTTGGTGGAGGGCAAGGGCAAGGGCAAAGGCAAGGGCAGTGATTGCCCTCCGTGAACAGTGCTTGTCTTTGTGCAACTCCACCCGTTCGTGGAGGGCAAGGGCAAGGATTTTTTTTTTTTTTTTGGTTTGGTTGGCCTTAAATATCCCATCGACAATTTCCACCTCAAAAATTTTTTTTTTTATCTGACGGCCTTAACTATCCCACCGACACACTCCACCACCAACAAATTTGTTATTATCTTTTAAAAAATAAATTTTTATTTTTTGTAATATAAGGATTTGAAAGGTGAATAACAAATATATAGTTGATATAGAAGCAAAAATATTGAGTTGTAATGTGATTGGGGGTATAAAAAAAATATTGAGGAATGAAGAAGATGATTGGGGGTATTTATAAAAAAAAATTTTAAAAAAAAAAAGGCCGCTTACATCACGCTGACGTTAGCGTCTGTGGGCAGCTGCTCGGGCGAAAATCGCTCAGGCTTGAGGTAGGGCTTGGTTGGCCCACCTCTTGCCCTTGCAGATTTGGCCCGCTGGAGGACTTTTTTGTGCTTGGTAGGGCAATTGGCCCCAATTGCCCTTGCAATTGGGTCACCAATGCACTTGCTCTCAAGCCAACTCAATATTGTTGCACTTCAGAAATAGAGAAAGAAGGGTGAGTGAGAATGGCGATGGGAGGTCACCGGTATCGGTGGAACGGGTAAGGAGGATTTGGGTTTGGGGCCACTGCTGTTATGAGTTTTCTTTTTTAATTTTGTTTCCAGTGGTTGATTTATCCGATTTTTCCATGTGTTTCCTTGTAAAATTTGGCTTATCATTGTGAATATATCTCGCTGGGCGTTCTTTGGTGGTTGTTGTGTACATATAGAAAAACTCTTTCAATATTACCGTTGAAATGAGAATCCAACCGCGTAACTTTCATTCGCATTCATATAGAGATATTACCGTTGAAAGGATAAGGTGCTCATTTTTTTTAAAATTCAGGGGACTTGTACTCAGCGATCGCCAATTCAATAATATTTCAAATTTTAAAGTATTTATAGTAAATATTTTATACATGTATTTCCAAACATATTTACATTTTTCTTTAAAAGCAAGAAGAAAGGGGGGAAGAAGCACTGCAACAAACTCATTTTTGCTTCTTTACAAAACAAAAAAATAAATTGCCAAATGCTATTTCTCTAATTCAGATTGGGAACCATACCCTATCCGCATGTGTCACATTGCTATCTTGCTTTCCAAACAACCAAAGTGGCGGCCCCGCCGGAAACGCACATGATAATTGACACAATTTTTCCCCAAATATAAATCCAAAAAACCTACACGCACTCCGCTGCCCTTAATTTTCAGTTTTTCCCTCCACTCTCTTTTCCCTCTCTTGCGTTCTTCCATTTCAGAGATCCGTTTGAATCTCAGAAAATCCCAAAGCACCCAGAAGTGGGAGTGAAAAAGAAGGTACCCCTCTTTCTCTTTAACTTTTGGTACCTCTTTTTCCAGTTTTAGGGTATCGTTTTGTGCTTGATAATCTGGCTTTAATTTGAAAATTTTGAAGCTACTAAACCCCATTTCGCTTTTGATTGATATTCTGTTCTGGGCTTTTTTTGTTTTGCTTGGTGGGTTCAGATTCATTTGGGTTTATATTTGATTTCGAGTTGATTAATTTTTTATTAGTTGCAGATCATATTTACTGCGGAAGTTTGAATCTTTGTGGTTTTTTTTATGGCAGTTCTTGGGTACCTTGACATTTATCCAATAAATAAGTTCATGACATTGGTCATTTGACAATTTTATGTTTAGTTTAGGAGAATGGGGTTGGTTCGTTCAAAAATTACAAATCTGATTTTTTGTCTTAGTATGTATGAATGTGCGTTGGAGATGAGAAAAGAGAGAATGAATGAGATGGTTTGCAGTGGAACCAACCCCGTGGGCGGGGACTGCAGGGCTGTAAAATATTGGATCTGGTATGAAGAATGGGATAGTGAGGTTATCACTTTGGTTTTTCTGAGAGAGAGCGTATCTGTTGCGAGTGTGCTGCTGTACTGACCGCTTTAATTTTTGATGACCCTTAAAGATGGAGATTGGACTAGAGTGTTGTAGGGTGAAAAGTTATCCAAAAATAATGGAAGGGAAGTTTTCCGTATGGTGATTCTTTAATTGTATGATAATGTTTCCAATGTTTTAGATTATCAGAAGCAGAAAATTCACTGCTTCACTCTGTCGTTTTCATTTGTTGATGATACCTTTTACCAAACGGAACTGTGAAATTTCCTCTTTTTTTTGGTCCGAGTGAAATTTCCTCTGAACCCTCTGTTTGATTGCTAGAAAGGGCGGAAAGTGAAAAAACTTGATTGGTAATGCTTATTAAAGGGCAACATAACATATTGGGAATCTATATATGTGGGAGTTACAACTGAAGTGACTTGCATGATAATTGTTTAGAAGGTTTTGGTTTTGTGCTTTTGATTTTGTTTGCGTTACAAATTTTTTCCTCCCTTGAAGAGGAAGAGAAGTTTTATTGCATCATTTTTATTTTCTAGATTCCAAGTTTCCTTCGCAGTTTTTGGGCCAATAAGTATCATCCTGCATATACTAACTTAATTTTTTTCTGTTGTCAAGAATTATGTTGGGTAAAGGATGTTGTTTCTGATATTATAGGAGTTTTATCTCTCATATCCTGAAACATTCATTTGGAAAATTCACGATGGTTATCATCTAATATCTTGGAACTTTATATGTATGTCATAAGTAGGTTGCTTATCTTTTTATTTCAGTCTTTATGAGTGTCATTTACATAACCGCAGCCTGCATTTGTAGGTTTTGTTGCAATGGATGCCACAACTCTGAGTTCAGAACGCCGTCCATTTTCAATTAAACTATGGCCCCCTAGCCAAAATACAAGGAAAGTGCTTGTGGAGCGGATGATAAACAATCTTAGCTCTAAATCCCTTTTCACTGAGAAGTATGGCTGTCTGAGTAAGGAAGAGGCTGAGGAAAATGCAAAACGAATTGAGGATGTCGCCTTTGCTACTGCAGACCAAAACTATGAAAATGAACCAGATGGGGATGGAAGTTCTGCAGTGCAGCTTTATGCCCGGGAATGCAGTAAGCTCCTTCTAGAAGTTCTTAAAAAAGGACCTAGAAGCAAGGAGGATGGCAAAGTGACATCTGGTACCACACCCACTGAGACTATGTTTGATATATCGAAAGGCCAACGGGCTTTTATTGAGGCTGAGGAAGCTGAGGAGCTTTTGAAGCCACTGACGGAGCCAGGGAACACTTACACCAGAATATGTTTCAGCAATAGAAGCTTTGGTCTCGGAGCAGCCCGTGTCGCTGAGCCCATATTGGTTTCTCTTAAGAACCAGTTGAAAGAGGTTGACCTTTCAGATTTTATAGCAGGAAGACCGGAGGCAGAAGCTCTTGAAGTCATGAATATATTTGCAGCTGCCTTAGAAGGTAGTGCCTTGAAGTATCTGGATCTCTCCAACAATGCCTTGGGTGAGAAAGGTGTTCGGGCTTTCGGGGCACTCTTGAAATCACAAAGTTACTTGGAGGAACTCTATTTGATGAATGATGGCATTTCAGAAGAAGCTGCTCGAGCAGTTTGTGAGTTGATTCCTTCCACAGAGAAGCTTAGAGTCCTCCATTTTCATAATAATATGACAGGAGATGAAGGGGCAATTGCTATTGCTGAGGTTGTCAAGCGTTCTCCCCTATTGGAGAATTTCCGTTGCTCCTCCACGAGGGTAGGCTCTGAGGGAGGAGTTGCCTTGTCTAAAGCTCTTGGGACTTGTGCCCATTTGGAAAAGCTGGACTTGCGGGACAACATGTTTGGCGTAGAAGGTGGAGTCGCATTGAGTGAAGCTCTTTCGAAGCATAACAATTTGACAGAGATTTACCTTAGCTACTTGAACCTAGAAGACAAGGGCGCAGTTGCAATTGCCAATGTTCTCAAGGAATCAGCTCCTGCACTTGAAGTCCTTGACATTGCTGGAAACGACATAACAGCTAAAGCTGCTCCTGCTATAGCAGCTTGTATAGCAGCCAAACCACATTTGACCAAGCTGAATTTGGGCGAGAATAACCTTAAGGATGAAGGAACTATTCAGATCAGCAAGAAGTTGGAGGGTCATGCCCAGTTGCAGGAAGTTGATTTCAACACCAACCAAATCAGAAGAGCAGGGGCTCGTGCATTGGCGCAGGCTGTCGTTCAGAAGCCTGGTTTTAAGTTGCTCAACATCAATGCGAATTTCATTTCTGATGAGGGCATTGACGAGCTGAAGGATGCATTCAAGAAATCTCCCGATGCACTTGGATCTTTGGACGAGAATGACCCTGAAGGAGAAGATGACGATGATGAAGATGAAGATGACGACAAAGAATCTGAAGAGGGAGAAGGCAATGAGGATGAGTTGGAATCAAAACTGAAAAACCTTGAAGTTGGCCACGAGGAGTAGAGGTCCTCTCTCGTATGTCTAGGTGTTTTTCTCTTTCCTGATTAGGTTCCGCAGAGTTAATACCCTCGTTATTATCAATTACTGATGAGGGCATTTGCAGCTTTTAGGAAGACTATGCATCAGTTGGCACCAGCTGTTTCTTAGAGCTGTGTGATGACGGGTGTTCGTAGAGTTGGGTTTAAATTGTTTCTTTTATCGTCATGTTAGTCAGTTTATCTTTCTTTGTTTCGAACCTTAGGAGTATAGTAAGCATCATTGCGGCTTTAGTCGATTTCTGATGTTGCTATGTATGACTATGAGGGTTATTCTGGATATTATTTTATGAAATGCAGCAAAAGCATTGCTGCTGGTGTTAGAACCGAATATATCGTTCCAATTTTATCGGATGTCCTCTAGAGGGACGTTAGAATGAAATTTGTGATATTACTACTGTTAAATGGGGACTGGCTACAGTGCTCGCAAGCATTGAATGCTCACACCAATCTCACCCTCATTTCCTCCCTCTCTCCTCTCTCCTCCCTCATTTTAATGGTGAGATCGGTGTAAGCATTCAATGCTTGCAAGCATTGTAGCCTACTCCTGTTAAATGATGTGATTTGATGATTCTGATTCGGCTTTGTTCCATGAGTGAAAAGGCTGTGTTCTCTGAGAGGCTTTTACTCATGGAACACAGCCTTGATGCTTTTACATCTCCAAGGTTGTTCTTCCCCTCATTGTGTCTGCCAGTCGTTGTAGATTGGCAAGCTCTAAACACAAGCCATTACTGCTAAGAGGATTGTTCACTCGTTTGGGACTGCTATAAAAAGCACTTTTTATCTTAAGTGCTTTACTCAAAGTGCTTTTACTAAAAACATGTTGAAATGTTTATTAAAATTCAGGTGCTTTGTGTAAAATCACTTAAAATTGCTTCCTGAAGAAGCATCTAATAGGTCCTCCAAAAAACGTTTCTATGAACTGTAAGCATTTTTAACTTTATCAGCTAAAAGACTTCAGAAGCAATTTCTGTCGTCAAAAAAATGCTTTTAACGCTTCCAGAAACAGTCACATCTTGCTAATTTTTTTTCTTCGGGCTAACTACATTTCGTACCCTCCATGTCTAGGGTAATTTTTAAAATGAGACACGAGGTTTAAACTTTACGAGCAAGAACTTTCTGCTTGTTAAATAACTTCTATGAAACAGATGCAATCTTATTGTTAAAAACTCTCTAATTAATTGTAAACCAAAAGATTATCAATTTATACATTTTCCTACCATAATTCTTCTTTGATACAGGTGGTGCAGACACCTTAGATTCGGTATCCTACCACAGAGCCTACTGAGCCTGACAAGGAGATCGGAATGTGCTATCGATAATTCTGAACTCATAAGTTCACGTTGCTGTTCTAAGTGCCGGACTTCGTACAAGAACAAGAATGTATGGAGGTTAAGTCAGCATCACCATGACCAGATCAGTCCACAAGGTCGTGAAAGCGTTTGCTGCGCTGAGATGTTAACGATCGCAGAAAGCTGGTCAATGCTCAAGACCATTACAAGATCAGCAGATACAGTCATGCTCAGGTAAGAAGTCACGAGGGGTTCGCTGAGCTCATTCGATTAAGCCCATCCATTACCTCTTACATTGGAATTTTGCCCTCTACCATCAGAGGATGAACTTGGGTTCACATAGCTTGATCTCTTCTTTCGATGTATCTTGAACGTCAAGATAGGCCCATTCAAACCGCTTCCTCCAGCTGTGTGACTTTCGTGTTTCTCTATTTTCGGCTCTTCAGACTTGTGTCTCTTCGAGGCTGGAGTCAACGCATAGGTATCTTCACTTGCTCCCTCTTTCACCAACGGAACATTTTGAATCAATTTCGTAACTTTTTCCTCTGTTCCAGCATTACCACTAACTAATACAACGCTATCTGATTGAACATGATTTCGCTTTTTTCCTCTGCCTGAAAGCTTCGATATGTCTGCTCCATTTTCTACAGCTTTCATCCACTGCAAATCACTAAGGCCATCAGAATAAGCCTGTACCGCCTTTCTCCTGCGCTTTCCTGTGATGTTGCCACTATCAAAGCCTTTGGTAGCAGTTTGCTTATCAGGTGTTGAATATGCCCACTCAGGAACCTCATGGTCTTCCATAAGACGAGATCTGTAGTTCTCCTTTCGCCTTCTCTCCTCATCCATTTTCTCAAACAGCCAGAACTCCTCTTCTGATCTGGCAGCAAGGCGGTTGATTTCTCGCTCGCTTGGCACATCTGTCCCAAGTGATCTTGTACCCTTGCGCATGATTTCCTCCAACATCTCTCTTCTGTCCTGAGCTGCAAACACAGGGTATGTCTTTTGTCAGAATACAGCCATAGTGGAGCGCAAAATAAGGAAAATATGTTCATCTTAACCATGCAAGGTGCAAGACATCCCTTCCATTCAATCTCTGATGCAGATGTGGTGTGAAAAAAGTTTTGACCTTGTGGTTTATGCAGGGTCAATAGCAAGCTCAAGATCGATATAGTTGCGACTCAATGCACCGCTTCTAATTTGCTTCTATCATTGACTTGGGAACGACATGCATGCGTATTATGAAACCACATTTGTATGAACGTGATGCATGTGTAGAGAGCATGTGCAGGCAAAGTAATGAAGCAGTGAATAAAACCTAGTTCTTTCTACTAGAAGTAATGACATCATAACAAACAAAAAAAAATTGGCATGAAATTGAAGTGCAACCAACCTGTGGAAGTTGTATTAAATAGTCCAGCCTGGATGACCTTGGCATCTATGCCCATCTTCTGTTTAGCACGCTCTAAAATTACTTCTTCGATTGATCCAACACTAACCAACACAAATACCCTAACTTCTTTCTTTTGGCCTATACGATGGGCCCGATCCTCTGCCTGTTGGTCCATCTGGGGATTCCAATCACTATCGAAAATTATTACCGTATCAGCAGTTTGTAAGTTCAAACCAAGGCCTCCAGCACGAGTGCTCAAGAGAAACATGAAGAAAGGAGAGTCTGGAGCGTTGAATTTCTTTAGCAGAGTCCCTCTTTCCTCAGTTTTTGTTGAACCATCCAGCCGAAGATACTTAAAGTCGTGAAGTTGCATATAAATTTCAAGAATGTCCATGAGACGAGTCATTTGTGAGAAAAGCAGGATTCTGTGCCCCGCTTTGTAGAGTTTTGGGAGTAGACGATCAAGTAGTTCAAACTTTCCTGATGCTCTGATGATCTCCTCCTTGCGCCACATGTTATAATCTCCCACAAAAAGGTATGGGTGGTTACAACACTTCCTGAGCTGCATTGTCAGGTTCTGCAAGCTCTTTGATTTTCCAGAACCTAAAAAACACGTTCTCATCAGTAAATTATGACAGAATAAATAATCATTGCAATTTTAGACTGCTTTTTAACGACGTTAACTGTCACAATGTTTCAACTTAGTTTCAGGTAAGAAGAATGGTGAAACGCATGAACATTAATGTAGAGGATTTCCGGGAAAAATAAAGAGGATAGGGTTGACATCGGATATGCAGATCATGGCATGGAGGAAAGTTACAAACCATTATCGAGCCCAACTCTGCCCACATCTGTAACTTGTTGATAATATACTTTCTGCCATGCTGACATGTCACATTTCAGTATGACTTGAGATTTTCCAGGAAGGAACTTCTCCACCTCATCTTTTTTCCTCCTCAATATGAAGGGCCGTATAACCTACAGCATAAAGATATTTTATTTTATTTTTTAATAAAGTCCACAAAACCAAAATAAACAGAAACTGAGAGCAAGACCCACATGATGCAGACGGCGAATGATCAATAGCTGTTCTTCATCGGTAAGAGAAAGACTGCCCCGATCAGCAAAAGGTGCATTAAACCATTCCTCAAAATTCTGAACAGAATTAAAAATGTGTGGGAGAAGGAAATTAAGGAGGGACCACAACTCCTGCAAGCTATTCTGTATTGGGGTACCAGTCAACAGAAGTCTGCGTCGCATATCGTAACTGTGTACAAGTAAAAATATCAATTAAAGAAGCCTTCATATTATGAGAAATAAAAAATAAAAACTTGGGAAAAAAGAAACTAGCATACACTGACCCAAAATACCTTTCAAAAACTCAAGGATAATAGATCATAAAATTTATGGAACACAATTCATTTATGTGTTCGACAATGTTGCAAAAAAGGCAATAACTTGCATTTAATCTACATAAAAACTCAAACACTATTGAACCTATAGGCATACTTGCATCTAATCAGTATATCAAGACTTAGTTCAAAACTTCAAATATAGGACCAAGACTTTCTTTTATCTCTGAACAGAAAAAAGTCCTTTGCAAAGTAAACAGTCTCAATCTTCACATTTCATGAGTGTAGGGAGCCTAGAAAGTGGGGACAAAAAACTCGGCCAGACGCTCAGAGGAAATTCACATTGGTATTATTAGATTTGTTCATTAAAATCATATGATGATGCAACATAGGACAATCACCAATTTAAATAGGTATAGGACTGCTCTGGCTGCCATCAGATACAATTTAGATTCTTACGTGATCTGCAAGAAAAAACTCATTCCTTTCTTTGTTTCTTCGAAAGTACATTGGATGATCTCAATCCAATTTTACAACCAACCTTTAGCCTTAACCACAAATTTATTATTACAGAGCATCATTCCCCCAAAGTTCAGAAGATTTTTTATAGGTCTGAGAAGTATGAGCTCTCGAAAACACCAAAGTTAAAAAAATTAGGAAAGAAGAAAAAAGGCGACAAGGTTTTTCTTTTCATCTTTAAAGTTTGTTCACCCAAAGGTAGGAAAATAAACAGCTTTTTTTTGTCAGAGTAGGAAATAAATAGCTAAACTGCAGCTTTCTGCCCATCCAAAAACAGAAAAAACAAATCCTTTTCTTTTAAGAAAAAACTTTATTGCCATAAACTATTAAACTACACAATTAGTGGACAAGACGACCAGAAAGCAAAAGCATAAAAGGAAGCATCAAGGCAAGTGTTCTCTCACAATTAGCGGGGCGATAACAAGGTTAATAAATAAGCCTTATTGAATTCGGTAAAAATTGAAAGAAGAAACAGACTTATAAGAAAGCATCAAAAGAAAATAGGCCTCTATTGGCATGTAGCACATACCCTGCAAGTGTTTGTGCAAGAGCACACTCGTGATTCTTCAACCTATGCCCTTCATCAACGATCAAGTAGTACCAGTTGATTTTTTTCAAAAATTGTTTATCCCTCATGATAAGGTCATAATGTGTGATCAACACATTAAATTTCCCTTCCCCGGATAATTCTTCCTTCATTGCCTTTCTTTCGTCTTGACGTCCGTCATAAAGAACGGCAGCAATACTGGTCAAGAAGAAAATACATAAAATGATCGGGCATAATTCTTCTTTCATGCTATTATGCATGTAGGTAGGTACATATTACATATTTATATATATACATGTGTGTGTGTGTGTATGAGTGTGTGGGGAGGGAGGGAGGGAGAGAGAGAGAGAGAGAGAGAGAGATGTTTAAAGACCCTGTACACATACCTAGGAGCCCATGTTGCGAATTCATTAACCCAATTTGGTAGTACGGCCTTTGGAGCCACTATCAAGTGGGGTCCAGTGACACCCTTGTTTTCAATGAGATATGCAATCAACGATATAGTTTGAATGGTTTTACCCAATCCCATCTCGTCAGCCAAAATACCATTAAGATTGTTATTGAACAAGGAAACCATCCATTGTAGGCCCTCAACCTGGTAAGGCCTTAGTTCTCCACCTTGAAGCATGGAGGGTTGCTCAGTCACCTGTTGAATTTAATTATTAGTAAATCCTCTGCTCCAAAACACTCAGCAATTCCAACACTGTCACTAATAAGCTTCTAAAAAGCCTTCAAATAGATCTCACGGAAAATGAGGCAAATGGACCACGCCCTTATACTGGAATTAATTCATACGCATAACCCACCCAACTACAACTTATAAGTATAATATCCAAGAAACTAATAGTAAAAGCATGTTCGAAGGCCAAGGAAATTCCCAAAGAAGGCTCAATCCCCTTAAGACAAAGAACACATATGCCAGTCTTGCAGAATAAGTAACACAAGACATTGTGCTCATTTGTCAACACGAGCTTTCTTAAATTCATCAACTTCACAAAAAGAACTTCCCCATGAGTGATTTGTGGCTTAATCTTATGCTAAGACCTAAGAAGCCTAAATTTTAAGCTGTCAAGGTCTGATACCATTCAAGGAAGTAGTTAAAACAAATAAATCATAAAGGTCAAATTGTACAACAGTGGAATATGAACAATGGAGTGAAAAAAGAAAACTCTAATGGCA
Source organism: Gillenia trifoliata (assembly GCA_018257905.1). Classification (NCBI taxonomy): domain Eukaryota; kingdom Viridiplantae; phylum Streptophyta; class Magnoliopsida; order Rosales; family Rosaceae; genus Gillenia; species Gillenia trifoliata. Next base: position 13,784,126 of record CM031083.1, on the reverse strand, counting down.
TAGAATAACGCTTTATCTTTTACCTGTTCCTGAATAGAATGGATGGCTGAGTTATATTGCCGCTGACCTTTAAGCAAGTCACTACTGTCATCATTACAATCAGAATCAATGAGGTCCACATCTTCTTCCAACTCAGTCAAATCACCTTCAGAGTCTTTCATTTCTTCAGTGCCCTCTGAATGTTTAGAATCTTTCTGCCGCTGAACAGCAGCTCCCAGATTAACGAGGAGTTTATTTGTTTCTTCAAGAAGCATTGTTAGCCTTTCATTCTTGCTCTCCTTTACCATTCTCATGTATGCTTCCTGATCATCAGCTTTTAAGGCTTGGAACCTCAATTTCTCAGCCCGCGTGGCTCGTTGTCTTTGCTTTCCATGCCAACTCTGTCAAAATAAGATAATGATAAAACGACTCTCTCACCACTAAGATGTAATAAGAATAGTATACACCTTATTTCATTCCAACATTTCTTTTGTTAGTTCATGCCCTTAATATAACAATAAATTCTGTCTTCAAGAAGTAAAGAAGATTTTTAAAAGATAGCTGTTTTGATGAAGTTGGGCTCACATGTGATCCCTTTTGCTTACGGGATCCCCCTTTAAAGCATCTCTGATACATATGGATACATATAATATAGGGGTGTGTGTGTGTGTGTGTGTGTGAGTGTGAGTTTGTACAGTCACCATCACCTACTCCTTGGGGAGCATGAAAATTTATGCTTGCAAACTATTGGATCAAAATCCAACAGCTAACAATTCAAAAAAGAAAAGTACTTTATCAGGATTCAATTATCAGTCGCAGGATTGCAATCTAATGGTGAGCTTGGATATTGTGCCTCATCACTGAGTAAGAGATAAAGATTGTGTGAGCGATATGGACTAATCCTAGCTCTCTTCCAAATTAAGTATGAACATCTTTGATGAGTTTATCCCATACATTTAAACAGAGACATTACAGGTGAAAAGAAAACAGTAATAATTATGAAAGGACAAAAAGCATACCAGGACATGATCATTCCTCTGTTTCCGACGTTTCATAGAAGCCTGAATTTGCAATTGGTATTCACGAACAGCATTAAGTATTTCTGTAAAGAATTTTCTTTTCCTAGTCTCGATATTGTTCTTTTCCTCCTCTTCTAACCTTGAGAGGCGCTGCATCAAAGGTATGTTACTGTATCAGCAGCTTTCAGGACGCACCGACGCACTTAACACATATTCACTTAGATCATCCCACTAATTATTAGCATATAAAAATTATGATATGCCCCGGATTTTATAGCCTTTCTTGTCTATAAATAAAACCTCACATTTACTCGTTATCAACACCAAAAGAAGGTAACCCAAAAAACAAGGATAGCGATTTTGGCAATTCTCTTTTAGCCATATGCACTCCAAACTGAATACTTTACAATTTCTTCTGCACTCGCAGGAGGAGTGCCTAAGGCTAACAGAGGAGTGTTAAAATTACTAGCCAAATACAATCAATCAAAGCACTGTACCACCCCATTCTGTCAATACTATGATACTCTAAAACCCAGATTTTCATTATCCCCCTTCTAAGTGTGATCATTTCAAATAAGTAATGCATGTATTAGTATATAACCTCAGCATCTCGTTTCTTCCTGAACTGATCATCAGCCTCCATGGCAAAAGCATCTCCAACACCATAGAGTGGACGGCGCAATCGCATCATGCCCCAGTCAAACAATGTTTTGTCAGGATGCTCACAATGCATACGGAGTGAGTATTCTGAACTCACTTCAGAGCGGACCTTCTTTTGCAATTCTGCAAGCTGCTAGAAAAGAAGTCCTTGCCAACAAGGACATATGCATGTCATCCATCGGTACCAGAACAAATAAAACATTACATTCTCAATAACAATCACAATAATAACTCTTTCTGTTGTATATTTTAGGAAAATGGCAAATGCTAACAAGTACATAAAAGTTTTTGACTCACAGGCAAAACCGGAAAAGTGTCTTTCTGAAAGGGAATTTTCAAAACAATTTCAGTACATCAAGTTTACCTTTAGCCCATAGAGTTCGAGCAAGCACTTTGTCTGCAGGTCCTCTCCTCTACTTGAAGGTAATTCTGATTCAAAGTCAGTAGTAAGTAAGGCTAGACAATAATCGTACAACATAAAAACACTAATGAGACTCCAAAAGCAGTTTAGAACAGTATTCATAGGGTTGAAGTAATAATTTCTGGCTGGTCATTGAATTAAGTACATTACAGGTTAAAACATGGCCCAAAGGTGCAAAAACGATGTGGTCTTCGAATTAAGTTCAATGCGGGTTAAGACATGACCACTACGGTTCTTTTGCAAGAAAAAAATGCAGACCAAAGACCTAGTCTAACCTGACCTTGCCCTCTTCAACAAAGGAGGTGAGGCCTAGAGGTCACATTATAATCAAATCCATAACTTTCGCATCTACTCTAAAATGTGGGTGAGCGGACAGAAGACAACCAGATCAATCGTAAAAAATAATTAGCTTTTCCTTCTTTTGTTCTTTCTTTCCTTCACATTATTTGAACATTGTTGAATGTGCAGAAATTTCCACATACAACAACTAGGAGCCTATTGATGACATTATATCACCGCTCTACCAAACATACGAAAGTGTTAGTGGATGCTGAATAAATATTATTCATAAAGTTTAGCAGGAATGGCAAATGAGCAAAAGAATGCAAAACACCAGGTGATTAGTTCTCATGAAATTGTAAAAGCTAGTCACCTTCAAGTTCAGTTAACCGATGCTGAATGTGGCTTTCATAACGTTTTTGTTTCGATTCTATTAATGCAGCACCCGACGTGCAATTTTGACGTTGTTCCAAAAGTGCATCTCCAAGGTCTGCTAACAAATCTTCTCCTACAGCAGAACCATCAGGGCCATCCTGCAAGCATTACATATCTCAAAGTCAATCAATTTTGAATCAACGAAGCAAAACGATAATAGACAAACAAAAACAAGCTGCAAAAAAACCACTTACTCCTCCAGTGAACAAATTCAATTGAATTAACACACAAAGGTCGAAACTTTTTCCCCCAAAATATCATATTCCACGACCTTCACCAAAACCCCGAAATTGAAACGAACCCAAGCCGCCAATTCACACAAAAAACCAACCCAAGACGCCAAATCGGCAAGAACCCAAGAACCAAAACCGACCCAAAACCCCAAAACTCAAAACGCATCAAAATCAAAAGGAGAGTCAGAAGAAACCATACCAAACCCTCGTCACCGTCGAGAGGGGCGTCCGGGGCGGTGTCGTAGATGGAAGAAACGACGTCGAATAGGTCGGGAGGGAGAGGGAGGTTGCGGGAGAGGAGGTTGAGGGCGCAGATCAGGGACTTGGTCTTGTGGACGTGGTCGAGGCTGGCGCTGCTGCTGTCCAGCTCGGCCATTGGAGACCTTGGCGGGAGAGAAAGAACGAGCGCAGCCCTCCCAAAACGATCTGATTTCAAACGGTCGTTTTTTGAATTGAATTATTTTTTGGGGAGGAATTTTAATCTGTGAGATGTGCTTTACAAATATCCCACGCTCTCTCACTCTCTCTCTCCTCTCTCTCCTCTCTCTCCTCTCTCTCTCTTCGTCTTTCTGTTTATCTCAGAGGGGGTTTTGGGTTACTTGGGTTGTTGTCTTCGTTTCGGCGTTCGGGTGGGTTTTGTTTTGTCGCTCTCTTTTTCCCCCTTTTGGGTTTTATTGGAAAAATTGGGACCGAATTATGATATTTGTGGTATTGCCAAACACGGCTCTATTTTTTGTTGAATGACGGGATTACCCTTGGGTGGATGAGAAGTAAGTAGGGACCGTCCACGGTTATACCGGTTGTAGAGTAACTATATTTTGAGGTCTTTATTTTCAAAGGATTGTTTTGGGTAATTTACATTTGCATCCAACTAACTTTTTTTTATTGGATTGGGTTTTTCACTTAAGGACTTGTAGATTGAATTTTTGACAATTGAAGTCACGTAATTTGCTTACCATTTCAATTAAGGACAATGCGTTTAAATCACGAAACAGAATTTGACGTTTTTGTCATGTGATAGATTTGTGGAGTATCACGAAACGAGATTTGACATTTTTGTCATGTGATAGATATGCGAAGTGGCAAAACAGACTTATTGGAACTTAATACATTCAATTTTCTTTGTTTGCATAGGGTGTGTACGGATATGTTTTGGTTCGTTATGCACCCATACCGTTAACCAAACCAACTATCCCCGGAATGATTCTTTTTCCAAATTGTAACGAACCAAATTGACCAGTTTACTCCGGTATGATACGATCTAGGTTAGTCGTCTTGGTTAGGACAGTATCCTCCTCATTTGCACCCAAGTTCGAATTCCCATCTTCTATAGATTAGAGTAATTCAAAGCATCATATCCTTACCCAAAAAACCCCATCCATATTTGGTTATTAGCTTTCTTAAGTTTTCAATACAATTTTTTCATATAATTTAATCTTATTCCAAATCAACCTAGTAATATTATAAGTTCCAATAAGATGGTGACAATACATCAAAGTTAACTAAAACTTTTGATAAATATTTTTCTAGCACAATGATTTCATCAATAAAATGATGAACAAATTGTAAGACAATGTAATGTAACCATTTCAGGTCCCAAAAAAATTGTCTATTTTTACACGTTTACAACAAGAAAACAAAGAGCTCATGCTCCGAAATTCACCAGCTGCGCTCGATCCACCTACTCAAGGCGCCAATATAAAAACTCTCGATATTAACCTGGATTACAACATCAATCAAGTTTTTGAGCATACTTTCCTTCCAACCTTGCAGCTTAATTTAGATGACAGATTGTACGCTTAAACACGCAGCTTGAGGTTGAGCTTGTGGACTAGTAGGGAAAAAACAAATGAACAAAAAAGAAGAGGATAATCTTCTGCGGCAAAATTGCTATTCCCGCCTTTCATGACGTTAGAAGCCAAGTTCTTAATGTCCTTCAGTTAGTTAGCTCTAATGCTAAATTCTCTTCAATGCTCGGCTGATTGGTTCTTGGAAATACTGAAGAGATATGAGAATGGCTTCCTGCTCATGAAGAAGCAAATTAAGCAAATAATAACACGGTTTTTTCTATAAGAACTTTTCAACCATATATAGAAAACCAAAGAGAGTATGCCATAAGTACCTCAGTTCGAATTGTTCGACTCCCCTGATGTGGGCATGTGTTCAAATACAAATCAAATACCTCTCGCACATTCTTTGCCTTCAAAAGATCCAATAAAAACAGAATTCAATTTTCCTTTCTATAATTTTACTTTCAGTTAAACAAACTACTAGAAGTTTTGCCTCAAGCAAGTGTTTCCAAGATCATAAAGATGTTCAGAAGTCCATAAGGGAATGTTTTCAACGCTATATGGAGTAGTTTGTTTTTACAACCTAATAGCTACTTTAAGTTGTAAAAACCAAAGCCCCGATCAATTCACAGTATCACGCCAAAGCCCTAGGAACCGTACCTTTAAGTTAGCATCCTCTTCAACGCACTCTTCCAACCCAGCAAGTCCACCAAAAGCAATCAATAGATGCCTACCAAAATATTCATTCAGTCAATTAACAAGTATCTAATTTAAACATTTGCCTCATGGTCAAAAATTTTCGTAATATATTTGGAAGTAGTAATACTAGAGAGATGTAAAGCATCTAAAAAGCAAAATCAAAGGAAATCAGATATATTGCTAAAAAAACTGAGGGTAAAAAAAAAATTAAAATACCCATGATGCTTTAAACACAACTGAATACAGTCAACTACTCAAACAAAAAAAAATATATTGGAAAAATGCTTGTTCGTAATTGTCTTATGCAACTTTACAGATAGAATATTGTAGTAGAGATGAAATGGTTACCCTCAGGCCAATCTCTGAGAAGGCCGCCAGGCAACCTTACTTAACCAGAAAACTAAACAACCCACGTAAGGTAACAACTTGAGTACTTATAGAAAAGAAATGGAAGGAGGAAGGGGCGGGAGGGTATCATGTAATTTTTCTACATATCCCCAAAAAGAATGTGCATCTAGACAAGGTTAACAGATTAAAAGAGGCTGAAATTCCATCCCAGATACATCAAGAGCCTGCCAAATAACTAAGCAATCTAGTCAATGCATACAAACTACAGCAGGCATCTATCAAATTACAACATACAGAGAACAACAATTGCCTTCGGTGGCTAAAGACCAGCTACCCAGAGAATGCAAAATGCACAGCATCTAATGAAAACAATGTTATTAATGGTTATTATATTCAGAGAAAAGTACCTGAAGGTAGGTATAGTGAGATCAGAGGAATTAATAATCTGACCGTGCTCTGAGGTACCAATTGAATGATCATAGCCACCCTGTGATTGAATAACAGAAGTTGATAAAGAAACACCAAATCTTAATGGTTAACAAGAAACCATGTATTTAAGGGAAAGGGCTGCGAGAGAGAGAAAGACAGAGAGAGAGGATCGATCATAGAGTCAATGCATGAATACCTTGTATGGGCATTCATTCATTACTGAAGTAATATTGGAAGAATAGCGCACTTTGTACCCCCAATATGTCCCTGCTTCTTCCCTAGGCTTGGAGGATGAGACAACCTGGCGTGATATATCTAGATCAATGCAATACAAAAGGCCAAACCCACATAAGATTCATAGTCAACAGCAAAAGCCTCCATTAATGGTCGAGAGAGAAAATAGGAAAGGCCAAAAAAAATTCAGGACAAAATCATTACCAGCATCCAAGTTCCAACTGGCCCCCATAGCCACAGTAACTCTTGTTCCAGGATCAAGTACTTGATCAACAATGACATTCTGCATATTTCATTGCTAAATCAACTAATGGCTGAGTCAGGAGGAAAAGGTGAGGAAGAAACTATCAAGTTACAGTAAAACTAGAATATGCGAGAGTACCTTACTCAAGCCCACATCAACTAGTGTTCCCACAAGGTTGGGAAGTCTTTCTTTCAGTGTGACGCCTATACATTTATCGCAAGCTCTCAAAGTTATGGTCATAAGGTCTAAACAGAAAACACAAACAACCAAACAAAACTAAATGGTACAATCCCATCATCCCATGTATAGTCGGAAGTCTGAACCATTTCATTTATCATGTTGGTTCTTGTTCAATCTCTTAAACATTGTCATTTTTTATGCAAGTATCAGACAAGTTTTTGTATTTCAGAAGAAGCATTATTTCAATATCTTACCTTCCCGAAATGGACCCCATTCATGTTTGCGCAGATGGTGCGGAGCATCAAGCGGGGGCAACATACCCTGTCAAAGCAATGTAAGTCGAGATATAAGCTGATAATCAACAAATACAACATATGACGCATAATCGAGGAACTCACCACAAATCTTAAGCTGTTGTGTTTCGGAAACAGAGCTTTTCTCAAATACTGAGGTGTCTCAAGGTACCTCAAGATTTGTACAAGAAAAGCAGCACCGCTTTCATTCTCATCCAAATCAGCTTCTGGCAATGAGCCAGACTCACTCTTATTGTCAAATATCACCACCTGTTTACACAATAATCATTTAGTAAACTAATATGCTCATTTTAAACACCAATTAATATTACTAAGGACCCGGATGGGACTGCTTCTCTTGAAAGCACTTATGCTCACAAGCGATTTTGCTAAAAGTGCTTTCATTTATAAACAAGTCGAAATTTAAAAAAAAAATCCAAGTGCTTTTCCAGCTTGGAAGTGCTTCCTGAAGAAGCATTTCGCAGGTACTTCTCCAGAAAGCGTTCTCTGAGCCATAAGCACTTCTAAACTTTTCTGCCAAACGCAGACAGAAGGACTTTTGGCTGTCAAGAAGCGCTTTTATCCCTTACCGAGGCAATCCAAACAGATCCTAAACCTCTAATTTTGATAATCATAGTTCAAATAAACATGTATTAAAGATAGAAACCTCGTCAATTCGGAAAATCGTCGCGGCACGAGCAATCTGACTGGCCAACTGAGAATTATTTGGCAATAAACAAAATTAATTAATCAGAAAATTGAAGAGGAAGTAAAATGGGAAACACAAAGGAATTATCTATTTGGATGGAGAGAAAATATACTCGGGTGGCGAGTTCGAGGGATTGGGTGTTGTCTATGATTGAACCGGGGACGGCTACGCTCACGGTGGGTATCACGGCGGCTCCGTCGACTTTGTGCTTCTTCTTCTTCTTCTTATCTCTCTGATGAGAATCGCCATTCGCAATGTCGATTTTGTTCTCTTCTGGGTGTGCTTCTGCTGATTCGGCTCTCTTCTTCTTCTTCCCCATTTCTGTTCGACGTGGTCGTTTCGTTTGGGTCCTTGCCGCGCCTTTGCGAGGGTTTTTGAGAGTTTAGGGTCTTTGGTCCAAAAAAAATAAATTGGAAAAAAGAGTTTGGAGCTTGTAAATGGGAAATTCTAATTGGTACCCCACATTTTGATTCGTTTTTCAGTCCTTTTAAATGACTAAAAGTGTTTTTAGTTAAAATATTTTTGAAATTAATTTTTAATAAAAATGCAAGTTAGGTCCAATTTGGAGTTGCTGTGCTTAAAAAAAAATTGCTTATAAAAGCAGTTTTTAAAAGCAATCTCCATGCTGCTTTTAAAAGTTGATGTTTTAATGCCATAACTTTTAAAATAAACAGTATATTTCATTTTTACCAAATATTTTTTTCTCTGCTTAACTTTAAAGTGAAGCAATTTTTAGTGAAAAAAAAGCAATACCAAATGGGGCCTTAATTCTTAAAAAGCACTTGAAGTGCTTTCCGCAAAAAGCACCAGCCATGTGCTTCTTGCAGGAAGCACTTCATGTGTTTTTGGAATACAAAAACATTCTCTTTAAAAACGTTTTCAATTAGTTAAAAGTACTTACTAAACGAGCACACTCATACACCAATAACTTAGTGCCCGTCTAATAATCATTTTATATTTAGTTTTTAATTTTTAGCTTTTGTGCTTAATGCGGTGAACCAAGAAATCGAATCGAACCGAATGAAAAAAATCAAAAAAATTGAGTAGACTGAAAATTGGTCAAAATCGAACTCGTGTACCAATTCCAATTTTAATTTCTAACGAACAAATTTAAACCGAACCAGACCACGTTTATGTAAATATGTCTCTTTTTCTGGTCCAACTCCATGCGAAAACCTTTCATCTTAATGTTTGAAAGTCCAAAGAAACCCTAACCGGACCAACCCCTAGGAATTAGGTTCAGTAGTTGGTTTGATTGTTTATAAATTTTTGTTGCCTTCACATACCTATCATCAAGATATGAATATGGTTATTGATGTAAACTAAATCAACAAATAGTTCGTATGATCTAAACTATTAAAATGAACTCAATAAATTATTGTAAACTAGTTAATATAGCAACGATCCAAGAACAACATTTCTCTTTCCAAAATCATCGTCTAATTAAGATTGCTTTAGCGGTAAAGTCATAACATTTATATTAAATGAGAGAAGCTCCATGCAGGTGTAATTATAATTATTTCTCAATTGTATCATACAATTACAATAACATATGGAAAGTGATTTTCACACTCCCCTCTTTATTTATGATCATTGGATTGAATAAATCAAACGAAATCAACGGTCATTATTAAATAGAGGTGTGTAAGAAACTAAAAAATATGTGTGAAAGTCACTTTACTAACATATTATAGTTCCAAACGTTTTAGTATTGTAGACACATAAAAAGTTAAGAGACATCAATACAAGAAATGAATATGCAAAAGGCTACAATTATTGTTCATGATTTTAGAGTGTGTTATTGCTTACAAGGTATGACATAGTTTTCATGCCCCTCTTTCTTTTTATGGACTTATATACATCTTAATTTGGCTTCGTAAGAACTCAATATCCAAAGCTATCTTCGTGATCGTTTCGAATATCGTTGGTATTTTCTAACTCTTGTTGGTTCATTTGGCACTGGCGAAATAAGAGTATTTTTAGCGAGATTTTGTTATTCTAAGTAATCCCAAAGTTGTTATTATCCGCTATTGTTATAAATGATTTCAGGTTAACTTGGCTACTTGTCAACAAACCTCCAGGACTCTTGCTTTCCTCCATTGAGAACCCTTCAAATGGTTGGTTTAAACTTAGGGTTGTGCTATTCACATACCATTTTTTACTTCTGACACACTCTTTTCATTTTTCGGGCGTCGGATCGAATGAATTGAAGAAGATCTAAAGCCATAAATTAAGAAGGAGTGTGAGACAAGTAAAAAAGGGTGTGTGGATAACACCACTCTAAACTTAATGTGGATGGTGTAGGAAAGAGCCCCTTAGTTTTATTGGAGCATGTGGTGTGATTAGGAATTTCTATGGAGCTCGGCAAAATGTGTTTAGTGCTAACCTTAGCCGTGGTGAAGTTCTCTTTGTGAAAACTAGGGGCATATTCTTGGGTTTGCAACTTGATTAGAACAAAGGGATTCTCTGACTTTTGGTGGAATCCGATTAAGCTCCCGCTGTCTACCTAATTTTGCAAGGTGTGAGCGACAACCATCTTCTTGGTGAATTAGTGTAGCCTTGTCATGAGTTGTTATGCATGAATTAGAATTGTGATATCCGCCTTATTTATTGTAAGATGAATTTTGTGGCTAATGAATTAACTAACTTGAGTTTATCATGTTCTCTTAATCCAATTTATTTCGAACAAACTCTTACCTCTGCTCGACATCTTCTAGTGGCATACGCTATTAGGACCTCTAGGCCTCGTGATGTTTTATTATTGTTTATCTTTATTGGGCATTTATCCCGGTTGTTAACCCAAAAAAATGCAAAAGTCCAAGAAAAAACATTGACATGAAATTTATTTTATGGGCAAGTTACTCGGTTACAATAGTGAAATTTGTGACACATATAAAATAAAAAAATCAATTTGACCCTCGTAGTTTGGATTTCTTTTCAATTAGGCATTTGTAATTTTATTCTATTTTATTTTCAAATAAAACCATTGTAGTTATATTCACTTTATATTTGAGCTGAATATAAAAATTCGTCAAATTGTTACATGTAATTGACAATGTTTTATGCTGTGAACAAAACATTAAAGAAGATGTACGACCACTTAAAACTATATTGCACGAGACAACTATGCTTTGATGTTTATTTTAATCTGTTTCTATCAATAAGTAAGATTTAAGATATTGCATTTGTTAATGATGTATGTGAAAATAGACTTCCATCTTTTCGATTAGTGACTAAGAACATTCACCATCAACTACTCTGACCAAATCAAATATTAAATTGAGAGAAATTTAGATAATTGAACTGGATGAATGTATTTGTGGACATTCTTTATTATCTTTACCAGTTATAATTAGTATTTTTCATGAAATTACCACTAGAAGCTTATCAATTGAGTATTTCTTGCACAATGTCACTATACAGTTACAACATGTTCATTTGCTCAATGGATACCAAAAATCCATGCTTTAGCATCTAATGTCATGACCCCTAGTGCAAACAACAAACACACATTTGACTTTGGGGATTGCACATTAGTAGCAATCATCGTTTATACTTTTATTCCCGGATATGTTTTTTTGTTAACTTAACAAAGAATGTTGAATCCCACATCGGAAATCGCAAGCGTTAAAAGTGTTACATAACAGTATATAAGACTTTTGTCCGTGTCCTCGTTGCTATTAGATTTAGGTTAAATACTCTAATTATAATAGATATTTATCTAAACTAATTAACTAATTAACTAATTAAATTTTTTTATACATTAATATGCTTACTAAATATTAATGGATGCAAAATATCTCTATCATTTAAAATCAAATCTAAAATATTAGTATGTAAATAATTATTGGCGATATACCTTTCTATATAAAGGCCATATTGTACCTTAGGTGCACTTTCCATCTATATTCAATTTTCTTTTTATAAATCATAACCATTTAATTTTCTTTTTATAAATTAAAATCATTTTTGCATTTCTGCCCACACCATCAACCATTCATCTTAAAATCACTTGTTCTTGCTTATCGAGTTTGGAAGAAGAAAGATTGTGTTTCTTATTACATTCAAGAATGACTAAGGCAGCTGCATCTATCTCCACAAATCCTCCCAATTCGGTAATAAACAAATTACATACATTTTGTGAACTATTTAAAGTTCGTAATGAAAGCTTAGATTGCATGCATGCATGCATGCATGCATGCATACATAAATTGGAATTCATGACAAACAATGCCATTGCATGCACTGGAAAGTTAATGCATGCGGCATTTGAGTCACATATACAATGTTTTTCTCGCAATATTTACGTAAGTATCATTGTTATATGATAAGTTTTACGTAAACGTTGCGAAATAATGAGTATATATAATAGGTGCATGTAAAATTTCATTTCACGTTTATCACTACGTTCTCTAAACCAAAATGACCTTGATTGTGTAGGATCATTGTGTCCTTAGTTCCCAAATATGAGGTTACAATAGGATTCTTCTTTGGTTTCAGCCTCTCTTACATATATATCTGACTTAAAAACACACACAAGCTCCCATAGACACTTGCTTTTTTGCTAATTAGGCTTTATTCGTGTCAGCGTGATAACGTTTTATTAGCTTGACCTACACACCTGACCACGTAGCACATGTATCGAAGATTGTATTGTTAAGGTTGAAAATACTTTAAGTAGTTGAAGCCAATTTGGTCCAAAGCAGTCAAGAGGTGGAGAGTTCTTTTCAAGTGTCAAATATTCAATTAGTACTTCACATGTTATAATATAAACGAAAGAAATTATGTATTTTTTCGTGTATCTTTACTTATTTTATGACACGTGTAATACTAACTTAAATACTTGACACGTGGAAACCTGGTAAACTGACACCTCTGCCCCTTATACACAAAAGTGTTGTGGTGCTTTAGAGAAAGATTAGAACATCCCCACTGCCCTTCCCACTCACAATCCTTTCCGTGTGACAAAATTAAATACTATGCACATACATTCATTATTTTAACCATTCTTTATTTGTTTATTTTTGTATTGGATCGGTTTTCTGCACTTAGCTTTCAATTTTTTATTTTGTTATTTGAGTTTTTTTTTATCATTAAATGTATTCTAACAATAGTTTTTTCAATTCAAAGCAATGCCTAGACATTTGAAGTAGGAATGTAGTACTGTTGAACTATACTATTAGTTTAGTGATCATTTAGTCCGATGATCGTTTAGTTTAAGCTTAATGATTGTTTAACTTATGATCATTTCATCTAGTGAAACACAAAATATAATTTTTAAATAAAAAACTTGTAACAATAAACAAGAAAAATTATATAAATTCATTCATAGTTTATAGTATTTATTTTCACACCCAAAATCTTTTTTTTAAATTTCACATTTTTAGTAAAATTTTCAACTCACTGTTTTTCGAGTTCAAGTCATAACTCTCACACTATTTCTTATAAAAAAATACACTTCACATTAAAAAATAAATTTTTTTAGTATAACGATAGCTTTAGTGAGTTAAATAAATAGTTTAAGAGAGAAAATACATTGATAAAGATCGAATACACATAAGGTGCTTATGCACGATTATTTTCCAAGCGGTAAAGCATCATCTAAAAAACAAATGAATTTTTTATATGAACAAGTAAATAATAAAAAGAAAATGGAAGAGTGAAAAAAAAAAAACAGTAAAAAATGTGCGACCATTTCAAGGCGAGCTTCTCGCAAAATCAAAGGCAATCTCTATCTCGTGGAGAGGAGAGAGAGCGATGACGATGACGATGCTAGTAGGCATTGTCGGTCTTCTTCTCCTTATGCTTCTTCTGATCCTCCTCCTCATCTTCCTCGCCTGCAAACCATGGCGCTTCTTCTCCTCCTCCTCTCCTTCTCGCACTATCAAGGTATTACCCCCGCCCCCCCTCCCTCCTTTCTTTCCACTATTTCCCCCAAATATTTTCAATGTTTTTTTTCAATTGCGAAATTTCTCAGAGGTTCGATTTCGATCCTCCTTTCCGTTCGAGAGCGCGCCTCTAGTGCAATGTTCTGTTTGGTTGCCGAGAAAACGCAGGAAAAACGGAAGGAAAATTTGAATTTTTTAACGCATCGGGTTTGACCTTGTTTGATCACTGGATTTCGGGTTTTTTCCCTTTTAATGGGAATTTCTGGTTTGCTTCCGATTGGTAGTTAGCTTAGAGCCTAAGACTTGTAGCTTTGTGCCACTCCGTTCAGTTTAGCTCGGAATGCGTGAGTAGCATTTGTGGTGATTTGAGCGTGATCAATGATTTGATGCGTAGAATTGATTCTGTTTCGTGTTTCAATCGGTGCCCTCGAGTTTCATTAGGGTTTGATGTTGCAGGTCGGGGAAAAGTTGAAGACTCTGAAGCCGGGAATTCGACCTTTTGTTGGTTAATGTTAGAACTAAGTTGTTGTTTTGTGCTTTTGCTGATGTTATGTCTCTATTGAGCTGTTTAATTCATTTCACATTCGAGCAGGCGATTGTTGAAAGTTCTATCATTATATGTTTTCTATTGTTTAGTTTTCTGCACTGCGTTTGTTACCTCCAAGAAAGTAATGAAATCAGAAACCTACATTGCCAAAAGAGTAATTGAAAGAGTGCCAAGGTGTGGTGCCCTAGCGCACAAGCTTTATACAAAAAAGTAACAAAACTAAACACTCTGACAAAGTGTGAAAAGGGCAGATGCTATGCGACCATTCGAAAAGCCAAGCCATCTCACTAGATAATTTTTTGTCTCGCACCTCTATTAGTATTCTCAATGATTACCTGAATACCAAGTGCTTTCCTTTGGGTATGTGATTTATCATTTGGTTTACCTTATAATTATTAAGCTGTTTCACACCTTGTGATTCTTTGTTTAGGTTGGTGAGCTTGAGAGACCCCTTGTTTCGGATGATGCTGATCGGGTCCGGAACCAGGGCAATGAGTTTCCAAGAGGTTACGATCTAGAGGGAGCATGCTTTCCAAGTGAAGGGAATTTTCGCTCACCCCGACCACAAGGACTTGTGCATAAGCCAAGGCTTCCCACTGCACCTCCCAATTTGACTCAAGGTAGTTAATTTCATACATTATTTCCACCTTTGGGTAATTCGCTTACTAGTTGCATTTAAGTGTAATTTCACTCCTTAGCAAAACCTGACATTTATGCTTCACTTGTTTCAGGTGATAGCTTGGTCCTAGATGTAATTTCTGACGCTCCAGAGGACATTTTGGTTGGTCAGACACTGAAACGTCCATTGGCAATCCAGCAGTTACTGGAAGAGCAGAAGAACGGTAGACAGAGTTTGGAGCAAGAGAGATTTCAAGAGTTTCTGCCCAAGGACACCTTGACTCAAAGTAATTTCTTATCGCGTTCACATGTTTGAAGCGTTTAATCTTCTAATGGTTTTTTATACAGTTGAGTGTGTAAAACATGTGATCATATTCTTCTTTTAGAAGTGCAGGAACCTGCCTCAACCTGGAGGTCATATCCGGTCCTTCCCATGGACTTCGTTGTTCAGTACAGTCAACAAGTTCCTCCAGGCTTCCTATGACCCTGGGAAGGGTTCCTCCAAGTGATTTATTATTGAAAGACTCGGAGGTGTCAGGAAAGCATGCATTGATAAACTGGAATTCAAATGTAAGCATAACAACAGCTACCTCTTTGAATTTATTGGCATTGCATCTGTGTGTTTTTCCTGTAATAATTATGTTAATCCTGATCACTGGCTGTAGAAAATGAAATGGGAGCTGGTAGACATGGGCAGCCTGAATGGAACACTTCTGAACTCTCAGCCAATCAATAATCCTGATTCTGGAAGTAGACATTGGGGTAACCCCATGGAGCTTGCAAGTGGAGACGTAATAACACTTGGAACAACCTCAAAAGTGTTTGTAAGTCAATGTGCCTTTATATCTGAGTGAAGAAAAAAAAAATGTACATCTGCATTTAGTTGTAATTATAACATTACTGTTTTTTTCTTAATAGTAATCATTTTCATGCTAATTAAATTATAATTATGCAGAAAATACGCAAAATTGAAAAAAGCTGACATTCTGGCTGGGCGACATAGATACACTTTTAGGACCGTAAATTTCTCACATTAATCTAATTTTACTTAGGCTGTCTGTTGTTTCTGAAACTGAGAAGAATTTATATCAGACATTATAAGTTTCAATGAATACAAGTACTTGGATTCATATGGTATACAAAATAGGTGCAAGACCCAAGACCGCTTGTTCATAATCTGCCTGTGTAAATATAATAGGACAAACCTACCATTATATCATAACGTTCTATGATAAAGAGACTTAAATTTTGTGCTACTCAGGTGCTCCTTTTAATGATTTCTATCATATAGTACCCTGTTCTATGGTCGATTAAGCACAGAGAAAAGATGAAAAGAATAAACATATTATGGTTCTAAAATAATTTGGGGAAGCATAGTAGTATTTATGACTAAGTAAGTACCTTTAATTTTGTTGGTCAGCAGTTCCTTTTGTCTGTACAAGCGCCTCTTTTATTGAACATAACAAACAGGTTCTTATTAGAAAACCGATCTAAAGTCTTGATATGATATATTATTTTATGTTGTGGGTAAGGCTTTGATTGATCATTGTAGTTGTGTATTCTATATTTATTATCCTAATTCGCTTAGTTGTTGGCTTTATAATGAGGATATCTAGTGTTTACAAATTGTATTGTATAGGTGACATAACATTTGCTAATTTCCTATCCTTTGTGGCAGGTTCATATTGCATCTGAAACTGAGAGTCAGATCCCCTTTGGAGTTGGCGTGGCTTCAGATCCCATGGCTCTGCGTCGCGGAGGAAAGAAGCTTCCAATGGAAGATGTGTGCTACTATCAATGGCCTCTTCCCGGGGTTGATCAGGTTTCAGAGCTTATCTCCTTGTGTTTTCTTCCATTGAAATACCTTTGCAAGTTTCTGAAAGAGCTAATATCACCTAAGTTCTTGCCTTTTAGTTTGGACTTTTTGGTATCTGTGATGGACATGGTGGAGCAGAGGCCGCCAGATCTGCTAGCAAGTTAGTACTTCTTTTGTAAGTGTCCTATGTTTCTACTGGATGCTTTAGTAGTTACCTTATAGTACTTTTATTTTACAGGCTTCTTCCTCAGATCGTTGCTAACATTTTGTCGGATTCGCTAAAAAGGGAGAGGGTCTTGTCACTATGTGATGCTTCAGATGTTCTCAGGGATGCATTTTTTCAGACAGAAACATGCATGAATCACCATTACGAGGTTTTTCCTTTCACTTGATGTACCTTGGTCCATTAGTATGCACTTTGTGTTATTAGAAACTAAAGCAGTTGACTTGCACACATCTAAAATTGATTCCTTTCTCATATACATTTCAGATGTTTCGGTTACTAGTAGTTAAAGTTTGTGGTTTGCATAATACAATGGACCATATTTTGCAGGGCTGTACTGCGACTCTGCTTCTGGTTTGGACTTACGGTGGTGACAATTTCTTTGCACAATGTGCAAATCTTGGAGATTCAGCTTGTGTTATGAAGTATGTGTTCATCCATTTGTCTTTGCATTAGGATAAAAGTAAACCTGTCATTCCCTGTTTTAAACTGAGTATGATTTAATTGTGGCAGTGTTGATGGGAAGCTGATTAAGATGACAGAGGACCATAGAATTAGTAGTTATGGTGAAAGACTCAGAATCCAGGAAACAGGAGTGCCGTTGAAAGAGGGGGAAACACGCCTATGTGGTAATGATCACTTCCATTTGTTTGTGAATTACATCATAAGATGTTGGTAATCGCTCACGCTTTTCTCCAATTGTTCAGGTTTGAACCTTGCTCGGATGCTTGGAGACAAATTTCTTAAACAGCAGGATTCCCGCTTCAGTACTGAACCATACATTAGCCCAGTGGTGCACATCAATCAAGCGAGCAACGCCTTTGCGATAATGGCCAGGTTATTGTGCCTTTTGATTCGACTTTATTAAAATTTTACATTCTTGTATGCCACACGAGAATAATACAATGCTTATGAATGATGGAAATTAACTCTGGATTTGGGATTGCAGTGATGGCTTATGGGATGTAATTAGTGCTAAGAAGGCGATTCAGCTAGTTCTGCAGGTAAATATCTTTTTTTTACACTTTGATTTTCTCTGAGAAGAATCAATATTTTATACTTTACTAGATTGATGTCTTTTTTTCGGGCTTTTTGTTGACTTGGTGTGTTGTGCAGACGAAAGAGAAACACTCGATGGACGGGGAGAATTTGGCGGAGAAGATTGCTAATTTTTTGTTGGGTGAGGCTAGAACAGTGCGAACAAAGGATAATACCTCTATAATTTTCTTAGATTTTGATACTTCTAGGATCTCATGTAAAGCTGAATCTTGATATGAGTTTAGATATATAAGTTATAGTTTCAACACAGAAATAGGTTTCTCTTTTTTTTTTATGTTTCACCATTGTCCATCTTCAGATCCCAAAATCTAATAGATAACAGTTTTACTTCAATAAATTTGTCTCTAAAATATTTTTAAAACGTTAAAAATAGATGATGAATTTAAGAGAGTTTTCAAAGTATTTTAATAGCAAAAATTCTTGTATGCTCTGATATCTCTTATACGTCGAGATTTTTAGCCATTAGATCTCGGTCATTGGATCCTAGAATAAGGATTTAAAGTAAAAAATTTTGGTGTATAGGATACACTGTAGCATTTTAATTTGACTATTATAGGGATTGCAACCTCCTCCTTAGCGCTTTCTTTTTCTACTATGTTGCATCAATGGTACAAAGGATTGGATTGAGACGGATAACTTCCCAATCTTAACATGTTGAGGGGATATTATGTCCAACTAGAGATTAGAAGATAGATTACTTATGAATGAAACTTATCCATTTTAGTCATCTCCAAAAGTGGTAGGAATAGAAGGAAGAGTTTTCTTCATGTTTAATCATCTTCTTATCATTCACTTTCCAATGTAATTTGTCACATCATCACGTAACGGTTAATCTGACGGAATGACTAACGAATGTATGACATTGCAATGTTTTAAAGATGAGGTATGAGTTTGTAGTTGCACTCAAACTTGAGAATACAAAATGTAATTTAAGCTATTATTAATTAGAGGAAATTAGAATCCTCTACAAATTTTTCACTTTTTAAAAACTAAACATATGTTCTTTTTTATGATTTGATTAAGATGCATCAATCAATTGCTACCTCATAAATTTTCTATTTATTTGATATATATTCAGTTATGATGCTAGCAAGTAGCAACTAATTGCCTACAATATAGGATTTTTATTTTCGTGACTTTTTATTTAAAAAAAAAATTAACTTAACTAACTTTAATTAAATACGTCTATTTGGGATTTTTTTTTAAATAAGTCTATTTTGTTATAATTAGATTTATATAAATATCTTTCTACAGTAAAAAAGTCATTAATACTTTCCTAAGAAAACTTCATTAGTTTATTAAAAATTTATGTAGAGATACATAAAAAAAATGTAATTAAAACTTATGGTACATTTGAAATCTAAATGTATCAAATTTTATGTATAGATATATAAAAAATGTAATTAAAACTTATGATACATTTGAAAATAAACGTACCGACTTTTGGTACGTTTAGTGACACACCCCGATTTGAATATCCAGGTGGACACCGGATATCGAAGCGTGCTGACCATCACTCCGGAGGAGTGACGAAGTCATGATGTGAAAAAGAAATTTAAGAATGAAATAAAGTTGGAATTTAGTAAAGACAGTGCGCAGTGTGGGGGTTTAACCCTTAGTACAACTAAACATCAGAGCAAGGAGTGCAGTAAAGGAAATAATATTCCCATCCCGAAGGATGGATATGAACACACACAGGAAAGTTAACCATACATTAACAGAACGATATGTCAGCAGCTGCCACAGTTTCTCGTCTGCCCAATTTCAATCCCTAAGTCCTGGAGGGGCGAAAAACACAAGGGTGAGTGGGCCAAGGTAAGGTTTAATAAAACTTTTCCTAAGTTTCTGGAAAATAGTAACCCCTCGCTGTAAAACCTGTAATTTTCCAAAATATAACTTTAATACCAATAAGTATATAAATAAATCAAGTATTGGGAACAACGCCCAAAAAGGATACGGGTGGTCAAATAATCAACAGTAGTGTATAATATGTTTACTTATCAAATAAATACAAGCACACGAGTTCATGCAGAAAGTAGCCACATGAACATGCTGGGTGTTATAATTACGCTCTAGTACTACATACACGTGAAGCTGACGCTAAGTGCATCACAACGAGTTCTTAGCCGCCAAGGCAACTAGAATCAGCCGACACCTAACATGGATCCAAAGTGAGCGTAAGGTTTCCAAGTGCGTGTGAACATACACGTGAAGGTCCTGCTCGACAATACTAACACCATGCAAGTATGCATGATAAGCAGATAAAATCACAAGCGTATAGTCATGCCAATAATAAGTTTCTAAAACTCAAATAAAGATATTTTAACTAAATCATTTCTAACTTCATCAAATCATGGTATGCTATACTAAGTCATAAATACCATGATAAATTCATAATATAATAATAATTTGTAAAGAAACGCCCACCTCCACTGCAAGTTGCCGGATCGAGAGCCGACGTACCTAAACCGCCTCGGTACTCTTCTGGATAGGTCTCACCTATATGGGAAATTACTATACTAATCATTATACAAGTCAAATCCTAATTATAATAAGGAAAGACTGAAATCCCCCTTGTTTGCTCAATTTGGGGACTTAAACCGTAAAAAATGGCTCATGTGCCGCCACGCGGCCACAAAAAGGCTGCACGCGCGCCACGCGCGCCGCAACAAGGCTGCACGCGCCATGCGCCTACGCGCCCTCACGCGTCCGCACGTGCGCCATGCGCCCCCACGTGCCCCACGCGCGCCCACGCGCCTACCGGGAGGCCTAAGAATATCGCCGTCGTTAAAGTTAACAGCTGCGCCGTTAACTTTAATGGAATATTCTCGTTAAAATTGACAATAATATCTAACTACAAGCATGTATCATTCCGTTTCCATTAGAGAATATTACATCACAAACATATTCAAAACTAACATACCTTGGAATATTCTTCGCCCGATCGATTTGAACCGGATTCGCCGACGTCACGATCGGGGCTGGCTGATCGCCGTAACCGGGTTTGCCGACGTCGCCATGTCGGTCACCGCCGCACTTTGGGCCGCCGTCCGCCGCCCAGTTTCGCCGTAAACTTGATTTTCGCCTGACTGGAAAAATTGCATTCTTCAAAAACACAACCATTTTTCACACAAAGGTACCAAAATGAGTTAGGAACATGACGCAGTTTGATTTACCTAAAACAAGGCCAAAAGGTGGCCTAAAAAGCTTCGCAGCCTCTACCAAATTTTGAAAGTCGATGAAACCGAGGTTAAACTCACGCAGGGCTTGGGTTGTGATCCCAAGCCTTCTGTGAGGTCGATCGAGATAGAGATCTGGAGGTCCAATCGTGCACAGAATTCGTCTCAAAAACTCGTTTCGTCTTAATTTTTTGGGATCGAGGTACTGGGTCTGAGTCACTGGTTGCCGGGCTTGGTCCGACTGCAGAAATGTGATGAATTCATGGAGGTCAGGTATTGTGCTCGAAAATCGTGTATCAGATGGTAGTGGTCTCGGCAACAATGGTGTAGGATGTGTGGGAAGTGTGTTTTGTTTACAAAGAATTGGGCACGGGGAAAGCAGGTTTAAACAATGTGGTGACAGACCGATTGAGTTTCATTTAGTGGTGAAACTCACACGTAAATGCACTCCGATGAACAAAGGCTCAACAAATGCATGTACCAAATTGCATGCAACCTTGTAGACTGAAAATATTAGAGGTGTGGCACCCCGGTTTATGTTAAACTACTCGGAAGCAATCCAATGTAAACAATGATACCGCAAATTGAAAATAATTAAATGCTCGCTCGTAACTTGTCCATTGCTAGTTCAAAAATGTCTGTCACGCCTAATAGTTAGTAATGAAGTGTACTACTCAAAATTAATAAGCAAAGTACGAAATTATGACAAAGAAAAGTAATGTCCACGTAGGACTTGTCTGGCATTCACCATGGTATTTTTGTTCACCTTATTAAACTGTGAAATTGAAATACATTATTTTTAGGGATAGGATGTAACACCTTTCCTAATAAAATTTCCTCGTCCCAATTATACATCACTAAAAACCACCGAAGAAAAGATAAGGATACCGAGCTTGCATGTTATCCTCCGTCTCCAAGTCAGTGCCTCACCAGAGTGGTGGTTCCTCCACAAGACTTTACGAGGTTGAGTGTTTTTTCTAACTTTTTCCTTCCAATCAAGAATCACACCGGTTTTTCACCAAGTCAAATCCTCGTTGACCTCTAAAGGTTGTGGCCGAATGACACGAGAGGGACTTACACGATCTACGCACATAGACACATGGAAAACATTTGAACTATGGCAGCCGTAAGGTAAGTCAGCCCAGAGGGCACTGCTCCTACTCGCCTGATGATCCATATCCGATGTAACGAGACTCGCCTTCCCTTCTTCTCGAACCAAACGATGCCCTTCCATGGTGACAACTTAAGAAAACACAATCACCCACCGCATAGACTATCAAGAGAATGTTTATCGCCTATGCTCTTTGTTCATTCCGAGCAATCTTCGCATTCTCTTGGATCAACTAAATATTCTTTGTTGTCTCATCAACAATATCCTGGACCAACAAGAGCTCTCTCAATCGGGACAAAGAGACATGCCAATACTCGAGTGATAGCCGTTGTTGTAGGCGAACTCATGAGATGCAAGTGTTCCCCACTTGTCACCGAATTGAAGGGTTGAGGACCAGATGTCCTTGAGAGTCCGAATAGTTCTTTCCGTGACCGCCGCCGCTTCTTGAGAATGATACGCGCAGTTGCTATATGGTAATCTGTGGAACCCAATGCGTCTCCGGGAATGCTCTCCAAAACTCCTGAAGTAACTGTGATTCACGCATCAAATATGATGTTGATTGGGACACCATGGTGTTTGACAATCTCCACAATGAAAAGCTCAAGCAGACGATTCAAAGAATAGTTCTCCACAACCCAAGAAAACAAATGACGGCAGAGCTCACAACAATCACCCGAAATGCCATTTGATAGCCTCCACGTGTGCACGGTAAACTTGTACAACAAAACCATGGTGACGTCTCTACCATTTCCACTCGGGAGCCCTGGAGTAGCCGTCGCAACTCAAATGGTTTCTTCCATGCCTTAACCCGCTGATGCTAGGCATCGACCACATACTTTGCGATCTCCCTCTTCATACCAAGCCAAAAATAGAATGGCCGAATAGTATGGTACATCTTCGCGCTTCCTGATGCATGTCATAAGCCGAAATGTGCCTCATCAAGGATCTCCTTCTTCAAGCCTTCATCATTGGGCACACACAGACCCCACGCTTGCGTAAGTAATCCGTCGAACTCCGTGATTCAAGTCTCATCTCCGCCTCGTTGCACCGCTTGCACAAGTCCTAAACATTCTGAATGCCCTGAGCATCACGGACACGATCCAAAAGTACCTGTCCTGGGCCCGAAAGTTGGCTAGTAGCTCTCCCACCGTCGTTTCACATCCCAAAGTGACACATGTACTTCGAGCCTGCCGAAGAAGAATATGACATGATGTAAGAGTATTGAGTCGTCCGTACGATTTCGACTATGGCATTCAACTACTACGTTTGCACGACTAGGGTGGTATTTGATGGTGCAATCAGTCACCATCATCTCCATCCATCTCCGCTTGAGATTAAGATCCTCGCAGAAAAAGGTACTTCAAACTTCTTGGTGATCGCGAGATTCGACACGCCTCCCCATAAAGGTAGTGTCGCTAAATCTTCGAGCAAAATAATAGCTGCAAGCTCCAAATCATTAGTAGGATAGTCTCCGTGGGGGCTTCACTGTCCGAGGCATAAGCAATACCTTCCCATGCCGCATTAACACGCAGCCCCCCAAATCGCTCAAAGAAGCATCATTGTAGATTTCAGAATTACTGCCATCAGAAGTGTCAACATTAAAGCAATGAGGAGACAATATCAACCGCTAGAAGCTCGTCACAATCGCTGTCCCACTCGACTTACCTCTTCCCGGCTAACCTGAGAGGTAGGGCCATAGGAAGAAAAATCTCAGAAGCATCTACAGTAGTCTGACTGCCAAGAAAACTTCTGACCTCCGTGACATTTTGCGGACGCCCCAAGCCCACCGCGCAACTTTCGGGGAATAACATCACTCTGGCCTCACAAATCACATGTCCCAATATAGGATGACCTGATCTGAGCTTTAATTGGCATTTATCGACTTTAAAAGGCAGTCAGACTTCCTTAACTTCCTCAAGACCATACGCAAAATGTTAAAAGGATCACTCTTTAAAATACAATTAATATCATCAATGAAGACTATCACGAACCCAGTTGCCATCAAGTGGACACCTGTTTATCAAATCCATGAAAGTTTAGGAGGACTGTCAACCTTAATGGCATCACAAGAACTTCCAATGACCATACCGAGTCCCGAACGCTAGCCTTATGAACATCATCGCCCTGATCTTTAAATAAGACAACCACCTCGTATCAATCTGAGAAAAACCCGTGCACCATGGAGTCGTCAAAAAGATCATCACCTGGTGTGGTGATAACGGCTTTAATCACACCCATTCAATTGCCGATAATCACATATTTTCCTCACAAAATGGTTTTCCAACAAACAAGACCCTAGAGTTCTCATGGTAGCGCGTTAGTTGATGAACCTTTACCCATGTAAGTTCCAATTTGAATCTTCAATCTCTCAACTCGGGCCGTGAGCTACACTGTAAAGTGCAGAGATAAGATTTGAATGGAGTAAATCGATGGCAATCCACTCTCTCGATTCAAGGCAATCCGTAAATCATCGGAAAACATCTGAAATTGCCAATAACTGGTACATCGTCAACACGGCAGAGAATTTCTCTCTAGTACCACATGTGGCAATGGGGTCATTGACAAATTTTTATCAACAACTTTCTTTTCTACTTCATAATAAATCAACCATGCTTCGATTCTTCCAAAAGTTGGTAATGTCACACGATGCCATGTGGTTTGAAGGTGATAATCTTCCGTCGACACCTTAATCAAGATGATTGATGCAGCCAATCCATTCCCAAATTACGTCAAACTAATATATCCAAGAGGAATTAGATTAGTCATCACTAGACTGTGGCTTAGCTGAACAGGGACATCCTGGGACATTCTACTTGACTGAATGGTGATTTTGCCTTTAGGCATGGTTGATTCCCACATCTGAAAATTCCACAGGAGTACCACAGGGTTAGTGGTTTTGAGCAACAAAGGAGATATAAACTGGAGGGTAGTGTTCTTATCAATCAAAACCTCTAAGTAAAGTGTCCAAGGATATTTAACGATCCATGATTAAGTCTGGATTATTCGAAGACCCCGCTCGGTTAGACGCATTGACTCGACTCATGAGCCTCAGCGATTACCCTTGCCTTGGCTGGCTCATGCCTGCTTGTCCGCCTGGCCTCCAGCTGTCAAAGCCTGATACTCCGCCCACCCATCCACCGGTTTGTAGTCTCCGGTCATGGTGATACCGTGGGTGCGCCCATAGAACTCGTGGTGCCCTCCTGGAATTGTGGAACCACTGTGGGATATGGAATCGGGAGCTCCAGATTACCCAGGAAAGGATCCGTGTGACTGTGTAATCTCTCCTTGGTAATGAATGGCTCCTCCATAGGCAAGATCGCTAATAAAGGGACATGTTCCCACAACTGATGGATAAGAACTGGTGTCTGAAGATCACTGATCTCCGGCGTTTTTATGTGTGACACCAGCGCTCGTGTCCTCGCGGCCCACGCCGAAGACTCCCCATTTCCCGCTACACTCATCGATATGGCGAGTGTTGCACCGGTAGTTAACCGAGTAAGAGTGTTATTAACGCCTGGAGACGGAAACGAGATCCACCAAAAGAGATCTTCCTCCACTGGGACGCAGCTTAGAGTTAGATCCACCGCTAGATGATCCAGAAATAAGAATCGCCTCATTTGAAAGGCCGGGTTCTTCCTGGGACCAAGAGATGACTCAGCCTCCCTTGTTCTTCCGGGCATTACTTTCCTCCCTCGTCAACAACATCACGGAGCATTCTCAATCCTCAACGCAGAGCCCCCGTAAACTTTTGCAAGTTTTCACACCCCCGACAAGAGATCTAGTGAACGTAGTTTCTATGTCTTTCCTGAATTGTGAAGTGATCTTAGACTGATCAATGAACCACATCTGAGTTATATTGAGACAAAGCAAGAACTCATGGGTACTCGATACCGTAATCTTCCTCTCGCTCTGTGTTCATGAACTCGGCCCCTCTTCCTTGCTTTGTACTCGGGATGATTGTGCACTTAGTCTCGAACCGTTGTTTTAAAGATGTCCCACGACTCCATGCCGCTCCTTGGGAAGGTGTCTTTCTATATCTTCCACCAAGCCGCTGATCCCTAGGAATACAAAGATGGTCGCTCGAACCCACCGTTGGACAAGAAAGTCTCCATGATCTGCATAGATTTGAACACATCCCCTGAGAGCAAGCTTCAAGCTGCTTCTGAATTCTCGAGTTTTAGTGCCCGAATGGTCTCACGACCATTCCCTTAGTCATTTCCACGTGATTCTTCCCCGCCGGACGGTGCTTTCGCGTAAATAGCCGCAGCGATAATGTTGCCCGGCTTGCTAAAATCGAAGGCGGAATTCCGCGCTTGACGAGGTGGCATAATGTCGACATAAGAGAGTCAAGAGTTATTAATAATTCACATCACGTGAGTGTAATGGAATAGGACTGCTTAAACCTATGCTCGATAACAGAAACCGACACACCTCGATCCAAATATCCAGGTGGACACCGGATATTTGTAGTAATACCATCACTCCTGAGGAGTGACTGTCATGATGTGAAAAAATTTTTAATGAAATAAAGTTGAAATTTAGAAATAATTAAATGTAAAACTGTAGTTTGAAGAGAGCCCTGGGGTGGTGGGGTTTTTAGGAAATGAGGTAGTAAAGGAAATAATATTCCCATCCCGAAGGATGGATAAGGAACACACACAGAAAGTTAACCATACATTAACCGTAAAGATATGTCGTAAGTCAAAGTAACAGTGCCTGCCTCATTCAATTTTAGTCCCTAAGTCCTGGAGGGGCAAAAACAAGGGTGAGGCCAAAGTAAAGTTTAATAAAACTTTTCCTGAGTTTCTCGGAAAATGGTAACCCGAAACCCGTAATTTTCCAAAATATAACTTAATACCAATAAGTAGAAATAAATCAAGTACGGGGAACAACGCCCAAAAGGATACGGTGGTCAAATAATCAACAACAAGTATAATATGTTGTTTATCAAATAAATATAGCACACGAGTTCATGCGTAAGTAGCCACATGAATAGGCCGGGTGTTATAATTACGCTCTAGTACTACGACACGTGAAGGGCGTTAAGCGCATCACAACGCAGTTCTAGCCGCCAAGGCAACTAGAACAGCCGACACCTACGATGGACCAGCAAAGTGAGCGTGTCGTGCGTGTGAACATACACGTGAAGGTCCTAGCCCTGGACAAGACTAACACCGTGCAAGTATGCATGATAAGTAGATAAAATCACAAGCGTATAGTCATGCCAATAAGTTTCTAAACTCAAATAAAGATATTTAACCAAATCATTTCTAACTTCATCAAATCATGGCATGCTATACTAAGTCATAAATACCATGATAAAACACATAATATAATAATAATTTGTAAAGAAACGGCCCACTCACTGTGTAAGTTGTCGGATCGCAGCCGCCGTACCTTGGCTCCGGCTCTCGGTACTACTCCTGATAGGTACCTATATGAGAAATTACTATACTAATCATTATACAAGTCAATTCCAAATTATAATAAGGAAAAGACTCAATCCCCTTTGTCTACTCAATTAGGGACTTAAAAATTGTCGAAAAGTGGCTCATGCGCCGCACGCACGCCTACGCGCCGCCACTGCCCTCACGCGTCTCAAGACACTGCGCCGGCCACGGGCCGCCGCGCTCGGGGCCGGGAGGTTGGCAACACGCGCCGTTAAAGTTAACTGCGTGTCGCTAACTTTTTTAACGGTTATTATTTTAAACCGACGTAATATTCCAACGAGATTACAAAAGATTCCGTCACCGTTAGGGGAATATTCCATCACTGCGTTAAGTTTGAAAAAAATTGTAATATACCTTGGAATATTCTCCGGTCTGACCGATTTGAACCGGATCCGTTGACGCCATGACGGAATTCGTCGAAAACTCGATGCTCTGCCTGACTTTCCGGGCTCGAGGTACCGGTTCGAGTTTGTCAAGGTTGGGCTTGGTCTCGATAAAGAGAATGATGAATTAAGGGAGGTTTCAGATGGTGTTTCCTTGAAAATCGTAACTGGGATGGTAGTGGTCTCAAGAACAATGGTGTAGAATGTGTGGTGTATGGTTTACGTGAACCGGCACGTGGAAAGGAGAGTGTAAACAATGTGGGTGACGTATTTGATTGAGTTTGATGAGGTGTGGTGAAATCCCACACGTAAAAGCACTCCGATTTAAAGGCACAAAAGCTAACAAATGCATGCAACACAAATTCGTATGCAACCTTGCAGATCGAAAATATTAGAGGTGCAGGCACCCCGGTTTATGTTAAACCACCTGAAGCAATCCACGTAAACAATGATACCGCAAATTGAAAATTACCAAAATGCCCTCGCACGTAACTTGTCCGTTAAAAGTCCGAGTCAGTTCCCGTTCGCGCCAGCGGGTTCGTAATGAACCGTACTACTCAAAACTAATAAGAAAAGTACGAAATTATGACAAGAAAATCGAATGTCCACGTAGGGCTCACTTATCAATTGCAGGTATTTTCATTAATTTACAACGCCGGGGAATGAAATACATTATTTTTAGGATCGGATGTAACATTTAGATTTCAAATGTACCAAGAAACTAAATGTACCAAAAAGTCAAATGTACCATAAAAATCAAATGTACCCACA
Source organism: Gillenia trifoliata (assembly GCA_018257905.1). NCBI lineage: Eukaryota > Viridiplantae > Streptophyta > Magnoliopsida > Rosales > Rosaceae > Gillenia > Gillenia trifoliata. Next base: position 13,755,129 of record CM031083.1, on the reverse strand, counting down.
TTATAGGCCGGCAACCAAACGTACCAAAATATACCATAAAATTAAATGTACCTAAATATACCATAAAACCAAATATACCCATATTATAGGCCGTGGCAAACCAAACGTACCAAAAAACATACCATAAAATTAAATGTACCCAAATATACCATAAAACCAAATAAACCCATATTATAGGCCGGCAACCAAACGTACCAATATAATCAAACGTACCTTTATTATATTTATGTACGTGACAATGAATTTTGAACATTCTATTCAATTCACTAAATTAAATATTATAATAAACAATAAAAATATCAAAATCACCATAATGCATTGGTATAGAATTAATAAGGAAAAAGAAGGAAAATAAAGTAAAGAAGTGACGTGAAAAAATTTGGGTAGAAAACAATTTCTTGAAGAAAAAAAAACATTAACAAAAAAAAGTAAGTAACATAAAAATTTCAACTTCTAACAAAATTACCAAAATTGTAGGAAAGATATTTAATCAAATTCTTAAAAGGAACATATGTTTAGTTTAAGATATTAAAAAATGAGACAACTATATCCAAATGCCTCTATTAATTATTTTTTCTGCATATTAACTAACTCATATTTGTTCTTTATATTATATTATTTTTTTGAAAAAATATATCAATAAATTAATTACTCACGGGTTTAATTTGGGTTCATGAATTATGGTCAACAAACAGTATGAGCAACAAGATACATTGGTCAAAGTTTCATGATTACTTTATCCCACCAATTGTTTGCCCGTAACTATTCACTTTAATGGGAGAACTCTTTCCCTCTTTCCCTCTATTTTTTTTTATAAGGTTAATGCTATTAATTTGTTGTGAAGTCTTGGGACACTTGGCAACAACACATTGAGGGCAGAAGGTTGGCAGAGAAATTTTGGAAACATCAGATCTCATCTCGAAACCTAGTACCGTGCGAAGACTTAGGTCCCACAATTCAAACTAGTACGACATGAGTTCCCTCCTATATACAAAAATTCTAGCATGCTCCGGAGTAAATTTTACTCCGGAAAAATGAATGGTTGGATGATGGTCTAAAGCATTGTAGGTTACTTTTTATTTTTTTTTAAAGCACAGTTTTTTTTTCAAAACCGGGGTAAATTTTACCCCGGAGCACACTAGAAAGACCCTCCTATATAAAGGAACCAATCTCCTTCCTGGATCCCCACTACACCTTAATCCTTTCAATTAATCAAGAAAAAATATGGTTGTTTCGGAAAATTTTCATATTCCTCATTTCAGTCATGATAATCCAGAACCAATCTCCTTCTATGAATGTTGGTATAGTGAAATGTTTGTGAAATGTTCTTGCCTTTTTTATTGTGAAATTTGTATGTTTGAACTTATATAGTGAAATGTTTTTTCTCTGTTTCTTGCAGATATTCCAACTGCCGGCCGCAACAACAGTGAGACGTTCCAGAACGTCTCTTCTGCTCCACCATCGCCCCCACCCCCGCCCTCACCACCGCCACCGACCGCCAAGTTCCCAACGCTTGGAAAGCATGCTCCCTCTAGATAGTAACCTCTTGGAAATTCATTGCTTGGGCTAGGGTGTTCGAAGTTCGGCCCGGGCCATAGGCCCGACCTATTTGAGCATAAAAAGGCCCAGCCTGGCCCACCCATAAAAGCCTGGCCCACAGACCCATTTCTCATGATAAAGTATGTATAATTATATATAGAAACACTAAAGCTCTCATATCCCTTTTCTCACCTCTCTCATCTTTCACACTAGCAGTCGCACATTTCTTCCTCCTTAAACATCACAAACCTCACTCCTCCTCCTCTTGAACCATTTCTATCTCTCTATCATCTTTATTGTCTTTATGTTGTTCACCATCATTTTCAATAGCCATCAGATGGTCAATCGTGGAGCAATAACCTGAGCCTTTTCTCCACCGTCATCCCTAAGAGTGAGATCTCCGTCGGCACGAACCATTTTTCTCTCTCTATCATCTTTATTCTCTTTAAACACAAGTTGGTTTAGCACTGAGAAATTCTCAAAACGTGAGATATGTTAGCTTTTAAGTTTTGCAATGAATTCAAAAGTCTGGAAGTCTCTTCTTGGCTTTCTAGTTTTTTTTTATATTTCGTTTCTGTAATATCTTTTTTTTGTTGGACATTTTCTATAATCTAAAAGTGATAATAATGCTTTCCATAAGGAAAAAAAAATCATAAAATAAGAAACCAAAATTTTTTATTTTATTTTTTGGATACCCACCCGGCCTTGCTCAATAGGAAAAGCCTGGCCCGACCCACTTGGCCCATGAAAGCTCAACGAATAGGTTGGGCCCGGGTTCTGCAGTTTTCATTTTAGCCCGACCTAACCCTTTAATTTCTCTAGCTTTGATTAAGCCCATTTGGGCTGAGTTGGCCTGGCTCGATCCATTACCAACCCCTACCTCCAAGTTTGTAATTTTTGGATTACTCGATGAGGAATACTTTCAAATATAGAAGTGTTATTATTGTGGTAGCAAAATTATGCCATTTTCGGATTTGAGGAAATTGTACTTACAAACCAAATTAAATACCTTTGGTTAACGACCAAAACTACGCGCCTAGAGAGGGGGGTTGACTAATGAACTTTCGATGCCTAAGTCAGTATCTCTGAAAAAAGTGGGTGGTTACTTGAGAAAGTTTTGGGTGGTTTAGAATTGTCTCACCGAAAACCTGACTGTAGAAAGAAAGTTTCTTTAAGATGCTAAAATATCTTAAAGATGCTTGGGAATAATCATTGAAGATATTATTAAATTAATTGTTATAAAACTATGAAGGAAATTGTAAATAAAAATGGGATTGTATGGAGTAGAGAAAGACAATGGAAATTGATCTCAAAACTTATCTTATTCATGTATACAAGAGCTTCTTTTATAGTCTTACATCTGTAATGATATGAACATGTAAAGACATATGTTACAGCATTTAGGAGGGTCATTAGTTGTATACACTTAAAAGGATCACAAGTTACATGTAATTACACACCATAAGTTATATAGAAATATAAAGGATGGTTGTGGTGGTCATCCGCTAACTTGTGCATTTACAACACTTCCCCTTGGATGTCCACCACACAATGATATGGTTGTCTCAATAAAAACCTTGCTAGGAAAACCCAAAGGATAATACCTCTATAATTTTCTTAGATTTTGATACTTCTAGGATCTCATGTGAAGCTGAATCTTGAAATGAGTTTAGATATATAAGTTATAGTTTCAACACATAAATAGGTTTATCTTCTTTTTTATGTTTCACCATTGTCGATCATCAGATCCTAAAATCTA